>LR749646.1:1270312-1475203 GCA_902729485.2 Mus minutoides | reverse complement strand
CTGTATGACCAAGGGGCCTCTCCTCCCAATGATAGCCAACTAGGCCATCTTCTTCCATATATGCAGCTAGAGACATGAGCGCAGGGGGAACTAGTTAGTTCATGTTATTCTTCCACCTAGAGGGTTGAAGACCCCTTCCGCTCCTTGGGTACTTTCTCTAGCTCCTACCTTGGGAGTCCTGTGTTCCAACTAATAGCTGCCTGTGAGCATCCACAAGTGAAATTTCACACGAAGAAACAAAATATCTAGGTTAAACAAATAAATCCTCACCAATATAAGAACTGTTGAATTATCACCATCTCTGACTTTAAGTTATACTACAGAGATATAGTGCTAAAACAGCATGGTACTAAAATCAAAATAATACTTTTGTCAATGGAGCAAACTTCAGGATCTATATGTAAATATAAATTCCTAAAGCAACCTGATTTTTGATATACAGTTAAAAACAAAGAGGAGAAAAGATAAGCAATAATCAATATTGCTTATTAAATTGTATAAAAACAGATTAAAGGATGGAACTGAATCCTTATCTCATGCTACACAAACTCTACTCCTAGTTAATCAAAGACCTTAACATAAAACCTAATACCATTAATCTTTTAGAGGACAAAATAGGAAATATGTTTAAACCATTAGGCAGAGGGAAAATGTTTTTCCAAATAGGACTCTCATAGCATGGTTATTAAGCCATTAATTGGTAAATGGCACATCATAAAACTAAAAAGCTTCTATACAACAAAGAACAGCATTATCTAAGTCAGTAGCCAGCCTACAGGATGAGAAAAGATTTTTTTCCAGTATTCTGACAGGAGATTAGTATCTGGAATAAAGAAAGAAATAGAAAAACAGAACAAAAACAATACAAAAAAGAAATCAATCAATCAAACAAAGACCTAAAAATTAAGAAAACTAACAACTTAAGTAAAAATTGGGGCATGGAACTGAGCAGAATTATTAAAAGAAGAACTAGAAATGGTTGAGAAGTCCACTATCAAATGGTCAGCCCTGATAACATAGATACAAGTAACATTATACTGACAGAGCAAGTTATATTTAGGAGTATGTGTACATATGTGTGTGTGCGTGTGCATGTGTGTTTGTCTCTGTGTGTGTTTATAGTAACAATTAATGAAAAGAGGCATGACTTTGGAAGAAACCAAGTAGGAGTATATGCTATAATCTGGAGAGAGTATTTTGAAATGGGAAATGGTATAATTATATTATATCTCAAAAATAAAAATAGTCCAACAAAGAGAAAAAAATTAATGTTACACACCCTTAGTCATCAGGATACTTAAAATTACTTTGAGGTTACATCTTACTGTAGGCAGAATAGCTTATAAAAAAACCACAAATAATAACTATTGCTGACATGGATGTGGAGGAAGAGGAACACATTTGAAGCTATACCACTCCTGGGCATATATAAAAAATATACGTAAAATAAAATACAGAACTAATTTATTGCAGAAATACTTTTTATCTGAAATCATTACTATTTTATTCACAATTACCAAGACAATGAAATGCCTAGCTGTCCATCAAATGATGAAAAAACAATGAAAATATGTGTCATTTAGCTTGGTTTTTATTGCTGTTAAAGACCAAGGCAACTCTTTATAAGGGACATCAATTAATTGGAGCTGGCTTACAGTTTCAGAGGTTTAGTCCATTATCATCATGGCAGGAAGTATGGCAGTATTCGAGTAGACATAATGCTGGAGGAGTTCTACATCTTGGTCCAAAGTCAGTCAAAAGGAGACTGGCTTCTCTATACTGGGCAGAGCTTGAACATTAGGAGCAACCCTAAAAGCTTGACTACACAGTGACACACTTCCTCCAACAAGGCCACACCTACTGCAACAAAGTCATACATCCAAATAGTTCCACTTCCTAGGGTCAAGCATATTCAAACCACCACATTCCACTCCCTGGCCCCCAAAGGCTTGTTCAAACACATGAGTCTATGGAGGCCATACCTAGCCATAGCATACTGAAAAATACTTTTAGTCCAACTTCAAAAGTCCCCATAGTCTACACCAGTCTCAACAATGTTAAAAGTCCAAAGTTCAAAGTCTCTTCTGAGATTCATCAACCACTTAACTATGATCCCTTATAAAATGAAAATCAAAAAGCATATCATATACTGCCAACATCACAGGATAAACATTACCATTCCAAAATGTCTTAGTGAGGAAATCCTGCACTAAAGCAAGCTCAAAAGCAAGCTGGGCAAACTCCAAACTCTGCATCTTCGTGTTTGATGTTAAAGCACTCTTCATATCTCTAACTCATTTAATCCTTGACGATTGCAGCAAACTTCCTTCCCTTGATCTGGTTCCACTCCCTGTGAGAAGCTTTCTCTGGCAGGTATCCCATGGCTCTGGCATCTCTAACATCTTGCGGTATCCAAGCCCACACATGATCTCTGGGCTCCACTAAAAGACTTGGGTCACTTCTCTAGCTCTGCCCTCTATAGCACTCTAGGTTCTGATTGACTTCATTCCACTGACACTCCTGTTTTTGGTGGTCATGCCAATATGCTGGTGTCTTCTGTTACATCTAGGCTTCACCAATGTCTGCTCATGGGCTCCCTTCATGGTGCCAAGCCTCAGCTACTTTGCATGACCCCCTTTAGCCCTGGGCTGTCAACTGCAACTGAGCCTGTACCTTCACCAAGGGCTGGCACCTGACACTGTGGCCTTCTCTTACCTTTCACAGTGCAAAGCACCAGCTGCTCTCCATAACCCTTTAAAACCAGTATCACCTGGGTGACTATTACACATTATCAAGTCCAGCTGCATCATAAGGTACAACTTTGGTTATCTCTGGAACATAGCTTCCTTGTGCTCTCAGAAAACATATCCAAGAAGATTTCATCTCAGTGATGCTAGACTCTTCTTAATCACCACTAATTTCTTTACTCTTTGTTCTAGTCTCAGAGTCTTTGACATAGGTTGGGGATGGTGGATGTACAATAATTTACTATGCTTTACATCCATCAGGTAAACTTTTGATTTTAAAAGTTTATATGATACTTAATTTCCACCATTATGAAAAAAATATGGGGCCAACATAACGGTCAGAAATGGACCCCAGTACATTTAGAACTATGTCACTTAGCATCGATGCTAAGTCATGAACTGAGAGAGGGATGGATTTCCTCTGACCCCTTTGCATTCACGTGAGTCACTATATTTCCATCTTTCCTTTTAGGGAGACTTCAAGCTAGTTCTCATTACTGTCTCATCCATAAAGCAAAAAGCAGCCATATACCACTTAAATATTCAATGGATGCCTATTTTTGAATGTAAGAAGTATGATGCAAATACTCATTTGAGATAAAGAGGCTTGAGGTTTTCTGAAACTTGTTGGTAATTGTATCAGAGCAGAAGCTGAGTAATTGGAGCTGTCATGAATCTAATGGCAGGGGGCTGGGGAGATGGCTTGTTGGCTAAGGGCTTGCCATGCAAGCATAGAGACCTTAATTCAGAACTCCAGAATACATATAAAGCCATATGTGGTTGCAAATGTCTGCAATCCGGGCATTGCTATATTGAGATGGGAGACNTTGGTAATTGTATCAGAGCAGAAGCTGAGTAATTGGAGCTGTCATGAATCTAATGGCAGGGGGCTGGGGAGATGGCTTGTTGGCTAAGGGCTTGCCATGCAAGCATAGAGACCTTAATTCAGAACTCCAGAATACATATAAAGCCATATGTGGTTGCAAATGTCTGCAATCCGGGCATTGCTATATTGAGATGGGAGACAGAGACAGGAGAGTTCCTGAAAATTCATGGAACAGCTAGTGTGTTACACAGTCATGGTAAACATGATACACCATGCCAAAGAAAGCAAAAGAGGGCTGGCACCTGACACTGTCTTCTAATCTCCAAAAATGCCCAGCCTCATTCATGCACCCACACTAGAACACATATGTGCACACACACATATGCACCTTCCACACATATCATGAATGGACAGACATACAAGAGATAGAAGAAGACTAATGCAAATCATCCTAACTTGTGACACAGAACTGCTGTTTATATTCTGGATGATGATGATGAGAAGAGAACAGAAGTTCATTGTGGGGAGTGGGCACGGCCGCATGGGCCAAAGATGGCACCTGGCTTTATGCCAAGCCCCGTGACCTCACTTGTTTATCCCAGTCTCAGTCATGCGAAATAAAAGCAGCGCTTGTAACTCGTTGGAGAGATTAGTGCAACATCTCACAATACCATTCTATCAGCCAATCCTGCATGCTGCCTTGAATGTGTGCATTTATGATTGGGTGGTGTGAGGTGACATGAGTGAATGGAAGTATAAATTGAGGGCAGCCCCAGACGAGGTGGGCCAGAGACCAGAGACCAGCATAGCAGCATTAGTCCAGAGAGAGACCAGATGAAGAGAGCAGCACCAGCGTTAGCCAGCCAGTGTAGGAGAGAGCAGAGTGAGTGAGTGAGTGAACAGCTGCAGCTGTGTGAAACCTGAGAGAGAGAGAGAGAGAGAGAGAGAGAGAGAGAGAGAGAGAGAGAGAAGGAAGCAGAATAAAGCCACCTCACTCTCAGGCAAGCTGCATGGAACCCAGCCTGCCGCTTCCCTCTTGTCGTTTCATCCCACTGTCTCTGCCAGATGGAGAGGTGGGAGAGTGGGCCTGCGGCAGTTCATAAAGAATTTCTGATTTTTTGGTATAGATAACATACTCATCTATGAGCACATATTCATGCAAAGGATGTGACACTTGAAGTTGCAGTTCTTTTAACTGAATCACCTTCTGTCTATTTACATGGCTAGATACCTGTTTTGAGGATTTGGTCTTTACATGATTTGAAAAAAAGGGGAATTGCCTTTGTGGTGAGAGGAGTATCACCTTAAAACTTCTAAAGAGCTTGACTTAAAAAAATGCTAAAATAAATTGGCAATAATGGGTGGGAAAAGTCTATGGCACATCAGTGAGATCTGTCTTAGAGCGAGCTTGCCTTGCTGAGTTGACTATGGATCACCTGTGGATTACTTGTGGGATGCTGTTAAGCATCAATGAGAACCTTTGGCCATGTTCTTTCACTCTGTGTACTAGGTCACCTGCTCCATTCACTGTCAGCTACTAATGAGATTTCACTTCCTAAGATCATTACTAGAAATAAGTCCCCTTGTAAAAATTAATCTATTGGTACAACATAATACAAAATTTCAATTATTCATTCATCTTATTTATGACCCTGTATGTAGGGCTTTTAAGTATCTAGCTGTCCTGATTTCAGAATGCATGTTTTTATGATCACTGAGAAAGAAATAATAGTTTAATATACTTTTTCTATGATAGTTGAAAAACCCTCCTTTTAAAAAACAAACGTACTTTTTCATTTGGAGTATAAATTAAGATAAGATTGTACACAGTCATTATTCTAGTTTACTCAGATAGGAACGTGAAGAGAAGTATAAGTCTTTATGGCTACAAAATGCTTCCTGATGTGCCCTAGTTCTGCTGCTTGCTTTGTTTTTGCTGGTGTTTTAACTGACTTTGGTCTTTACATGAGGTCATGTAAGAAGTGTGTATTTTAGAGAGATGGAGAGCACCTACCCCTGTAAGATGCTCTTCTAAGAGTTCAGTCCACATAGGAAGAACAACATCAGCTGGCTGTACCAGCCAGTGCTCCCAGGAGCTAGCCTACCAACCAAGGAGTATACAGGATCCATGGTCCCAGATACATAGGTAGCAGAGGATGGCCCTGTCTAACAGCACTGGGAGGGGAGGGCCTTGATCCTGTGGAGGTTTGATGACCCAGTGTAGAGAGATGCTGGAGAGGTGGGGCGGGAGGGAGTGGGTGGGTGGGGGAACACCCTCATAGAGGCAAAGCAGAGGAAGGGGTGGGAGGTTGTGGAATGGGAGGCTTTTGGAGGGGTAACCTGGAAGTGGGATATCATTTGAGATGTAAAGGAATGGAATGATTAATAAAAAAGAAGAAAAAAAAGTTCAATCCACAAATACTTGTTAAATGTGTTATGTCCATGGAATGGTTAATAAAGAGAGAGAGAGAGAGAGAGAGAGAGAGAGAGAGTTCAATCCACAATAACAATGCCTGTTAAACGTGTTGTGTCTATAGAACTGGGCCTACAGAATAGTCATATCCAAAGTGTTTGTCCCAGCCAGGAATTGGGGCTAAATGACCAATAATTGGTTTTGTGAAAATGTAATGCATGGGACTTCCAAGACAAACATGAGAAAGGCCTATCCACCGGTTATAGGGAAGAGGTTAGGTGATCCTGGCATTAATGACAATTATTTTCCCATGTATTCAGCTTGAGCTATGAGTTAAATTCTTATTTTTTTGGCTGAAAGGATTTATGCCCATAGTAGTCACATTAACCACTTGCCTTTTCCTTAGATTTTCTGTTTGAAGTTAATCCTTCTTACTGTGGAGGATAGGAGCATGAAATGAACTGGTAGGCTCCCCCTTTCTGCTGTATGTTAAAAGGCCCCTGCTGTTTCTTGAGAGTAGTTCAGTCATTTTTTTTTTTCTCTCTTGTCTGGATCAAAACATACACAATGCACAAAGCTTTGTTCTTGTCCAAGCCTCTCTCCATTAGCTTCTAATACAATGTTGGACATTTTAGAAAGGGCATTGTTGGGCCTGCAGTGAGGGGTGAGGCACTAAGAGTAAGTAATTGCTGCTCATTCTGAGGACAAGGGGTCTGTCCCCAGCATCCATGGCAGTAGCTTGCTAGGACTTGCACTTCTAGTCACTAAGACTCTGATGCTCTCTTCTTACTTCCATAAACCAATGCACATGAACACACACACACACACACACACACACACACACACACACACACACTTTCATAAAATGGTATATTATTTCAGATGAATTGTTGACTAGAAGGACCACTGGGCTAAAGGCAGTAGATCTTCTTTTAGCTATAAGGCATTTAAAAAAAAAAAAACATTTCAACCTTGCTGAAAATTCAGTTTGTTTTTTTCTGAGAGCTATTTGAGGGATCATATGGAAAACTAACACAGTAGAAATTTCATTAAACATACACATATATGAAGATGATCTAGATGATATCAACCACAATTGAGGAAGATGGCACCCCAACTAGATGTCTCTCATCACCAAATGAAGCTTCCACTGCCAGGAGTGGTTACATTTAATCGAGTTGTTGGCCAAAGGGCCCAATGGGAATGTACAAACAAAGCAGGCTGTGGTCAAGGTGGTTGGCTTTCTTGCTGCAGACAATATCTACACAACACAGAGAAGTTGAGCTGGTACCTAGTCAGCGCCTCTACCCCTCTGGACTAGTGATCAAGGCGCTTGAAGGTACTCTATACCCAAACAAAAGAGAAAGTAAAACACCAAATTTTAGCTTTGTTTTTCTAAAATATGTAGTTCTATAGCACAATTTTAGGGCTTCCAATTTCTATTTACCAGTATACAACATTTTATATTTCTTTAAACAGAAATATTTTTTCCTTTGGAATTAAAATAATTATAATCTAACAGTAATATTTAGCTCAGAAATAATTTACTTAAAGTGTAAAAATGACAAGGCTTTTGTTTTAAATACCATATATGTCCCAAACCAATGTAATCAATATAACAAATGCTATATTAAGAAAAAGAAAAGTGAGAGTAATATAAATACAATATGCTGACATATGAGATTCTCAGAAAAAAACCTTTGTAAAATTTAAAAATAAAAAGATTTGTTCAGAAAAAGATTGATATAAATTTAGATGTTTTGATAAGATTATGTAACTTTTATTTTTAACGTACTCAGATTTTTATAAGAATTTATTCTCTTTCCTTTCACAAAATGAATATTTTTCCAATATATTTTTACACAGGTATATAATGCAGTATTCAGCTAATAAAATATTTTTAACAATCAAGAGGTACTTTGGGGATATTTAAAGAAGAGAAAAATTATCTAAAAATTATTTATAAAGCAAGATGCCAAGCATATACAATGAGGAACACAGATAACCAGTGTTCTGTTATATATATTTTTTGAAAACATGATGACTGCCTCAATTATCATTTTCTAACAAATGCATATGTACATATTATATATAAATACCTATTTTATTTGCACTTTCCAAATTGTTATTTGTTATAATTTTATAGTAAAAGTAAAATACTTCAAACCTATTACTAGGTATGTCTATTGTTTAGTTCGTGATAGCTAAAAAGAGAGAAATGATCTTTGTATCTATTTACAGTTATTTATGACTGTTTTGTCTGATCTTTCTGACATTGCTCATTTGAAAAACATCATTGAATGCTTTTTAAATACAAAACATTCAAGAAAGCATGTTTCACGTTTTTGAGTTAAGTTGAGGTCTCCTTTTATATAGAATATTAGCTGAGGAGGGGGCCTCATGGAATCAGGAGGACTAAGAGGGATCTCCAGATCCTCAGAGGGGCAGTGCTTGACCATGAACTAATTTAATTTTTATTGCTATAAATTACAGGCATCTATTAATATATTTTACTATTTATAAAACTAACTTGATAGAAATATTGATTCATAGAGAGGTGAAGATAGAATTGAAAATATGTTTTTGGGAAATATCCAAGAAAAGTGGAAGACAATTTACTATTAAGCTGTAATCAGTTCTTTGTGATGGCTATCTAATTCCTCCAGATACTTTGATCATAAAGTCCCACTTACAAATGAAGAGAATAAGCCGGGCTTGGTGGCACACGCCTTTAATCCCAGCACTCGGGAGGCAGAGGCAGGCAGATTTCTGAGTTCGAGGCTAGCCTGGTCTACAGAGTGAGTCCCAGGACAGCCAGGGCCACACAGAGAAACCCTGTCTCGAAAAACCAAAAAGAAAAAAAAAGAAAGAAAGAAAGAAAGAAAAACAAATGAAGAGAATATCCAGTATCAATGTCTTTACCACCACAAAATCTCAGAACAGTATTACAAAGAATTCCGTGCTCTCAGAGCAAAAGATCAGGTTGATATTTAATGAGTTACCCAGATGAGCAGTTCCAAAAAGCCCATCATGAATGACAATCAGATAGACCCTATTCTTACATGGTCGAGCCTCAAAATGTTCCAGTGTCTTCTAGTTACAAGTCAAGCAAGTAAAACAAAGTGGAGTTTACTCCCAAAGAAAAAAGAAAGTTCATGCTTAAATACAAATGTGGTTTTGACAGGGAGAAGCTCTGTCAGAGCCTGACAAGTACAGAGGCAGGTGCTTGCAGCCAACTATTGGACTGAGCACAGGGTCCCTGATGGAGGAGTTGGAGAAGGGACTGAAGGAGCTGAGAGGGTTTGCAGCCTCCTTCAGTCCCTTCTCCAACAATGTCAACAATGCAACAATGTCAACTACCCAGACACCCTAGAGCTCCCAGGGACTGGACTCCCAACCAAAGAATATACATGATGGGACCCAGGGCTCTGAGCACATTTGTAGCAGAGGATGGCCTTGTTGGACATCAGTGTGAGGAGTGGCCCTTGGGCCTGAGGGGGTTCAAATCCCCAGAGTAGGGGAATGCCAAAGTGAGAAGATGGGAGTGGGTGGGTGGGAGAGGACCCTCATAGAGGTAGGGGAGGAGGGAATGGAATATGGGGGGTTCCAGAAGAGAGACCTGGAAAGGGGATAACATTTAAAATGTAAATAAAGAAAATTTCAAAAACAAACGAACAAACAAACAAAAACAAACCCATATGTAACAAAATATGTGTTTTGGAAGACATTATCAGGCACTCATCCATTTTCTGTTAATTTTGAAAAAAGATGAAATATTTTGTATTTGGATTATTTTAAAACTATAATGCAAAATGGTCAAATTCTATAGTACTTAATTTTCTTTGGCGATCAAATGAATAATTACTTTTCAACCATAAAAGTGGGTCAGATTATTCTAGAGGACGATGCCAACAGAACATTCTATGCTTGGATATTGTCTTCTTGAATTTGGTTGAGTGGTGATACTGTTGTACATTTGAGCTACTTAGCCCAACCCAAACTGTAGATTTAAACACACACACACACACACACACACACACACACACACACACAAATATATATATATATATATATATATATATATATATATATATATATATATATATATATTGTCTCTTTGGGAAAGCTAAATGCAGAGATTCTAAAAGTTATGCTTCCCCTGGGCATTCTCTTATTACATTATTTGGCCAAAATCTACTGTGCCCTACTCTTTTAGAATAGAAAAACCAACCAACCAACAAACAAACAAGAATAGCAAAGCCAAACAACAAAACCATCAACCCAGGCACAGGTTGACATTCAGTAAGTTGGGTGGAGCACTTGGTACTTCATTACCCATAAGGCAGTGCAGCAAGTGGTGCTCTGCTTCTCTCATCTAGCCATTCCCATAAGGATTGGGGAAAGACATGCTAGATCAGAGCCCTGGACATTCACTCATTGCTTCAGAGCCCTGGACGTTCACTCATTGCTTCTGAGATAAAGGAGGGATTCCGTATTAAGTAATCTGGCTGGCCACAGCTTTATTTTAAAACAGTTACAGAATAGAAACCATCATGCTAAATCAAACAAACCAAAAGCAACCAAACAGACATAGAGAAAACAAGGACTAGGTGAAGGGGTATGGAATCAGGTCAAGGGTCAATGGTTGAAATTTCTTTGACATTAATAGTGCCCAACACGAGGAAGAACACTGAACAATACAGGTTACCAAGTGAACCCTGGTCATTAGTCACAGCTCAATTACGTGGCACTTCAATCTTATTATGAGTCAGTGGTGCCTGTTCTTGGGAAGACTTTCTGTCCTCTTTACTTCTAAACCCTTAATAAACAATAATATGTCAGCGCCATTTCACAAGATGTACAATAAACTGCTTTAAAACCTGCATCACACATCATGTTGATGTTTACATCACTGGGCAGCACTTTCTGGTAACCATCTGATTGATTTGGAGCAATCTTTGTTCCAAATTTGTCTTTGTGATGCTGAAACCTTGGCAAGCAAAATAACATCTTCTAAGCCTGCAAGGCTTGCTAGGGAGCCTAGTATATGGTCCTATAGATGGATGAGTTAAAAAGGAACTTTGCTAAATTCACTTTTCTTCCCCTTCACTTCCCAACTGTCTTTACCCCCTACCTAGTAAACCAACCTTCAAGCACTGAAAACAAAACAGAACGAATTAATGGCTCCTGTTCTGTTTCATTATTTATACCCCTCTCATGTACTATACTAACCAAGGGATGCTCTTTGATGATTATATCTCCAAAGAACATTACTGTGATCATGGGATGTGCTGGGGAACCATAGATAATTAATCAGTCAAACTGAGAGATATGGATAAGAATAACTTTCATATTTTTGCAAAAAGTAAATTTAATGCATAAAACCTGCTAGGAACTGATTAACCAAATAGATCCTCAAATTCATAGCTAAGTAGTTCAATATACTAAAGCTGATTGCACCCCTATGCCTTCAATCCAAAAAGAACATGAGTGTCTAGTTTATGTCTGTCCTACTTAAGTCTTTCATCTTAGTTTCAATAGCACATAGATTTGAGAACTTTTTTTTCCAGGCATGACAGTTTTTATTATCCTAACAAATCTATTAGGAAATGAACCACCAATTTACTTGACATATTTTCTACTTGTTTTGTAACACAGCATTTTCAATCATATCTTCAAAGTGAAAGCAGAAAAATTCTATATTCTTATGTTCATAAACCCAAAGAAATCCCTGCAAGTGTTCTTCACCCAGATCTTTACATGTTAATGGTTGTAAAGGAAGATTTGCATGATGGTAAGAAGGCTAGAGTGGCATGGATTATAAAGGAACCAGTGACCTTTGTCTTCCACAGCAGCTCACCATGGAGAATTCTGGGAGCTTAATGGAGAGGAAAAAAGGAAGAGAGAATTGAATGGCCTTTTGTTTCTGGGGGTGAGAAAAAGAAAGAGAGAAAAGAACAACCAACAAAGACTTGTTTCCTTTCCCTTTTGTTAAATGAAAGCCCTTCAGAGCTGATTGAGCTCTTGCATGCTACTGTTTGAGACCTGTAGGATGGTGTTCTGTGTGGCTTTGCTCTGAAGACACCAAAGGATGCTGCTACTTTTGAAGGTTAAAACTACTTTGTGGTGCAGAGGGGAACTGTCTAAAGATTTCTGATCCTTGGGAGAAGAACATCACACTCTCTTCTCAACTGAGGCTTGCTTTAAGGAAACAAATTTGGATACGGGCTTTACCAATTTGCCTTGGACCAGTGAGGCCAGGAATATTTGGGAATAGATGTATTGAGTCCAGAATGAAAGAAGAAAGTCACACCTGCTTTCTCTCTGTGTGGGCTTAATCATGGACATCTATATCTACAACTATAAATAAATAAATGGTAGATAGATAGATATAGAGATAGAGGTAGACATAGAGATAGATAGAGATAGAGATAGAGATAGATAGATATGTGTGTGTGAGTCCTCTCACTTCATTTTTATTCTGTCCTTAGAAAGTAGTTTTAAGAACTGTTACACTCCCTAAGTCTGACAATTTCTTAAGTCAAAATAGAAGAAAGACTTCTGAATCTTTTTGTCTATCTTTCCAAACATATTAATTTCTCTCAGTTCAATGCTCCTGGAAAGATGTAGGGGAGGAACAAAACATTAAGGAAGGCACATTGTAGCAGTTAGTCTATTTCTTACCGCATCTAAATGGGAGAGATGTGGACAAAAGGGTTGCAGGCTTTTTCTGGAGGATAACTCAACTAATCAGAGAGTGCCACAGAGAAGTTTTCATAAGATTATTCTAATCATGTCAGAACATTTTAAAAGCTTAAGATAATAAAATAATCATGTTTATTGTGTATGTGTACAGGCATGTATTTGACTTTAAAGAGCACTGCTGAGATTTTCCAAGACCTTAGCATTGATATGGAAGCATACCTTTATAGTTTAAGTATAAGGTATGTTCTCTCTGTACATAGAAGCTGGCTTTTCAAGTTACTTCTGTGGATTCAGGTAGGATAGGCCATGTCATACTTGCTTGGCGCTACTCTCATGTAGAATGGAGCATAAAGGAAAGAAGTTAAACAGTCAACTTCAGAAATGATAAAATATAGCTCTCAGTTTACAGTGGGAGACTAGTTTCCTGGGGACTGTCTGATTTGAAATGGCTCCAATGTTAAAGATTATGGCTGGGCCCAACATACATATATAGCTCTTGTCGTTAAACTTCAACTTCATGTGCCAGCCTGGGCTGTATATTTACAAAGAGGAAATAATACAAAACAAACTAGGAAACTTCTGTATAAAATATGTCATTCACTATATGTTGTGTTAAAATAGCTCCATGCTTTTCTCTTCCTTTCACAGAAAACTGTATCAGGTAATAGAACTTTGGGACATTTTAAATACCACACCCCATTTTTCAAAGCTTATATGATTAACAAAAACTAAAAACATCAATGGAAATTTTAAATTTTTAAAAATTTATTCTTCTCTCATCCTTCATCCTGAGCACAGTTTCCCCTTCCTCCTCTCTTCCCAGTTCCTCTTCCTGCATCTCACTTCTCCCCATTCCAAATCCACACCTCCTCTGTTTCCTTTCAGAGAGACCCTGACATCCTTAAGAATAGCCAGAACAGCCCAGAACAAAGGTCCACATCTGGGATAGAGAAGCTACTGTGTTTCCCTGGGATGCACAGATGCAATTGTCATGTTTCTCACAAGACTGTTCAAGGGCTGTAGAAGGTACTCGAGAAAGAGAGCAGAGGCTCAGATGTGGAGAGCTATATCTCGCTTTCGCCAAAGGCTGCTCAAATTGAACCATTTGATTTAATCTGAAGAAAGGAGAGGAAGAGTCCTGGGACTGCACCTTCCCACTGAAGAGAAGTATACTTCTGAGTGGCTGAGGGCTCTGGGGAGGCATATGCACATCACAGAAACACATGTAGCAAGCCCTCTGGGACTCTCCTTTTCCGTACATGCTAATGAAGATTAAAGTGTAAGAAAGTGCAGGCATCAGATGAACAGATAATTAATGATGATTGATGATTTACTTTTAATTTATGCCACATGATTAATTCAGGTAAAACATGCAGATGCTTAAAACTTCTGGAGTTGGGAGATTGCTCAATGTCCACGAAGCACCCGCAGAAGTACAACAAAGAACACGTCTGCTGCACAAGGAGGTTTGAGGAATGACTTCCATCAGGTAGACGTTGAAAGAGAAAGCCTCAACTATTCAAAATGATAAATGTTATCTTTCAGGATTACATTCCAAGTTCACCTTGATTATTCTTTTATTTCCCGAATGTCTTTCCTCTTATCTTGGGTAAAATCTATTCCAGAGTTCCTCTCTTTGTTTTCTTACCAAAAACAAAACAAAACAAACAAACAAACAAACAAAAAACCATATGTAATTTGTTTTGTTTTGTACTGTACTTATGAATCTTTGTTTGTGTAGTCTTATTAAAATTGTTCATCACATCCTTCTCATGCTTGTAAGATAGGAAACACACATATACCAACAACACACACACATACACTCACTCACATACAAACCCTGACAGTTGCAAAGATACAGTGGTGACAGCAGTATTTCCCAGACAAAAATATTTCAAAATTCAGGCTGTAAATCCAACAGAAGCAAGTACATCAGCATTTTCTTCTTCTGCCAGCGCAGCAGAGCTCTGGGCCACGCAGGTTGTTGCTATATTGTGCGGAAGTGGTGTGCCAGCACCACAACAAATGATAAGGCTGTTTACAAGTGGTAAATTTAAGGCCTTTATGAGCCCTCGGAGTTTATCTCTCTAAGGATGGCAGAGCTTGAAAAGAGTACAGGATTTGGGATTTTACCATCATACTGTAGAAAAGCTTAATGCTTCATTTGCTGAACCAGAACCTAGATAGAGCGTCAGTAACCAGGCAGCCTCTTGGGCCTGAGTTCCAGAAGGGTATTTACTGCTACATATATTGGGAAATAGACAGAAATTCTGAACTGGGCAATTCTAAAGCTTCCATGTACCCAATGAGTCATGTGGGAAGGCTCTCAATTTGGCTCCAGGAGCCTTCTTAGTAAACCTCCTCTCAGAAGTTAACCTCAGCAGTCTTTACTTATTGAAGAATTTCTATTTAGGGGCTTTTATGGCTCATTGACACGGACACAGAAAAGTCAACAGCTAACATTTCTCCTCGTTGCCCCAAAATATTCACAAAGGTTGCCAATTTATCACCTTTAAAGCAGTGATGTTTAATTTCTACAATTATAAGACAACTGAATGAACCCTGAAGCAGCGTAACAATGAGCTATGAACTTCACATTATTAAATATCACTGTCCCAGTGTTTGGGCAGTTTATCTGATACAACACAGGAACTGTGTCGAAGCAGTCTATAACATTTTGGAATTAATATGCGTGTCTAACTTTGATATAAGTAGTACTCGGACATTATTAACATTTGACTTTAGGTAGATTACAGAAGATGAATGAAAGGGCATAAGTGGTGGTCAATTTTGTGTGAAACTGACACGTACTCAATACGAGGAAAGCTTTAACACCTCTGACACGTGTTTTTAGTGAGGAAATAATTAGCATACATGTTAAAGTCTTCATTCATAAGTCATATTCAGCAGCCTGATACACAAGTTAGAGCCACAGTATCACTGCTTCATTCTCTCTCTCTCTCTCTCTCTCTCTCTCTCTCTCTCTCTCTCTCTCCTCTCCTCTCCTCTCCTTTCCCATGATCTCTATCTCTTTAGCTTTTATTGTTGCTCTCTCACTGTCTGATTCCTGCTGGTGCAGTAAGTTTTCAACAGTGAGGAGATAGTTTGCTGCTGGACCTGCTTGTCGGACTGCAGATTCCTTGCTCCCACAGCTGCCGCACGCAAGACCTCTCCATCAAAGCTACCAAATATTTGCTTGCTTTCTATGTTAATCTCTCTCTCTCTCTCTCTCTCTCTCTCTCTCTCTCTCTCTCTCTCTCTCTCTCTCTCTCTCGGTTCTGAGGTTTAATACAAACATTAATTTTATTAATCGCCTTCCCAACCTTGCATCTTCAGGAATTGCTCACCGAGTTTCAGCGGGTTACTGTTGCTATTATGCTTTGGGCAATTGGAACCCAGGCACTTATGAGCCAGCTGCCACCCTGGATGGCGGAGGGTAGTTCCAACTGCATGGCTGGAGCCACAGACTTCGGTAATTCAGGGACACAGAGAAATACATTCATCAGCAGGGATTATGTGTGGCTCAGAAAGGAGACTCATAAGTGCTTTAAATGTGTTTAAAAAGGGGGGGGGAGGGCAAACTTCACCTAAACCTATGGAATGGCATTAAACAAAGAATATATAACAGTTTGTCAAACTCTAGGTCTAATTATATTTTAAAAGGTTTTTTTTTTTTAAAAAAAAACCCACATGCTGACAGTCTGAACATCCCTTCGTGAGGAATATCCAGTCTAAAATTTTACCACAAAAGCTAATGACCCTATTAACTCTAATTTGTTTACTCACCAGTCTGGAACAGACACTTCCACAGGTACCTCTTTGATGTTCAAAATTAAGCTTCCTAGAGGCTGGAGAAATTAAATGCTAAAGGAGGTCAATTACACAACAGTTGCCTTGAAGACATGGATCGCCACTCCCATGTTGCTTTAAATTGACTATTTTTTTTTTCCGTGATGAACAGATGAACACAAATACAGCACGATTACTACTCCACACATGTTAAACCCTCCTCCTGATTTGCTCGGATGTGATGGATAGCTTTGAATGAGTGCACCTGAGCGTGTGGGAAAGGACTTAATTAAAACCTGGCAATTTTTTTTTCCAAAGCTTGTTCCTTGGGTAAAATCTGAAATGTTACACCCAAATTGAAACAAATCAAAGGGAAAGGGCATGTTTGATAATGGTGGAGAATTATTCTGTTATCACTTGCTAAGTCCCAAATGGGAGAAAATTTACTACACAGGCTAGTGCATGAGAATCATTCGGGTTTCTCCCTATGGTTCAGACATCAGCACTATTAGGAAATAGTTGTGAAGTGGGAAGAGCATTCTGGTTATTGGAAAATAAATGAACAAACCAATTGTAATACAACTGGAACGTGTTCGGGGAATAGACCCTACAAAGAGGTGTGTTTTGTTAATATCTTGCATCCCATAGCTGCTTTGTAATGAAGAGGAACAAAAATATTTTGCAGAGGTAGTGCATTGCTCTGTGGTGGTGGGGATAAGTCTTGTACTTGCTTTTCTTTAGTGACAAGATAGTGGTATGTGTGTGTGTGTGTGTGTGTGTGTGTGTGTGCATGTTGCATGTGGGCATGAGAACACACACACTCACACACATACACACCATAGGCTAGAGAAGATTTTTAGCATCTTTCCCTACTACTCTCCACCTTATCTTTTGCTTTTCTTTTTGGGTCCATGTCTGTATCCCATGTATGAGTACATGTCTGTGTATGTCAAATGGCCGCTTAACATGAGTGTAAGAGCCACACTTGGTGCTTTGGAAGGGCAATAAAAAGTCATGGCCTCTCTGCAACTCCACCATGGTGGGTTTTTTGAGACAAGGTCTCTCACTGAACCGGAAGTTTGTTGTTTCAGCTGCAGTGACGGGTCAGTGGAAGCCCAGGATCTGCCTAGGTCCTTCCCACAACCAATGCCATGGTAACAGGCAGAGAGAGAGAGAGAGAGAGAGAGAGAGAGAGAGAGAGAGAGACTTGGCTGTTATGTGGATGGTAGTTATCAGAATCCAAGTTCTCACAGTGGCACAGGAAGGGTCCTTACTCACTGAGTCATCTCCTTAGCCCCTTCATTCCACAGATACCTCTTTGATGTTCATTTGAATTTCAAATGATTACTCACTCAGAAACAGGTAGTCTACATATATATTTTAGGGGCTGGAGATTCCACAAGATAACAGAACTGCTCATAAATCAAGAAAATTGGTCACAGGGCCAAAGAGAGTTCAGTGGTTGAGAGTACTGACTGCACTTGTAGAGGACCTCTGGGTTTGAGTCCCAGAACCCACTTGGCAGTTTATGACAGCCTGAACGTCCAATCCCAGAGTTTTAAATGTGATGTCATCTTCTGAGCTCTGTGGGAACCAGACATGCATTTGGTGCACAGACATGCATGTAAAAACACTCAAACATGCTAAAATATTAAGATCTATTTGTTTTAAAGAAAATAGGTCACAAGTTGAAATAGCCTAACCATTTGCTTGAAGAACAATTTTATCCTGCCCGCTAGTCCTTACTGACTGCACACAGATACTTGCTTTCATTGTTTTCTAATTTTCTTTGTTACCATCCAGTTTCTGGTACAGAGAATCTAATTGTACCTCCTTGGTCGGTGAATACACTGCCCTTTAAAAAAACTAGAAGCCAAGCCAAAGATTTTGAGGACGTTTTATAATAAGTGAATGGATGGAACGTCACTAACTGGGGCAGCTATCAGTGTTAGGCAGAGAAGTCTCTTTTGACAGTGGAAAACAGTCAAAGCAGAGATTCATATTCATCAGAGTGCTGAGAGGATGGGGCCACTGGGTCCTCAGCTCCCAACTGCGTACCTCTGTGTGGTCCAATTCTACACCACGGGGAACACTTTAGAAGGAAGGGCCGAAATCTTGTTAGAGCTAGAGGAAGCAGATTGCCATAAAATGTTGTCTTCCGGATACAAAGGACCTGTTCAATCACTAACACAAAGCACCCATGGCCAGAGTTGCATGAGACCTGCACAGAAGGCTGCTTATTCAGTCATGGTACTTCCCTTTCATGATACATTGGTTCTAACATAACTGATTCCCCAGAGTTATATGACTCCAAACAACTCCTGTATGCATTCCCTACTGGTCACTGCTGTTCCCATTCGCCAAGGTAGTCTAGACTGTCTACTCCCTGAGCAAGGGACGCTTGTGCTATGCTTTGGTTTCCTACGCTAAGTCCCTCTTAGGTAAGGACATGAAATCCCATTATTTTCTTTATTGTTTATCAAAAGAGTCAATAAGATAGTCTGGTTTACTATCATACTTATTATCTATCTGCCACCATGTCTTTAGCATTTGTTGCTTTTTTAAAAACAGAATATTTTAAAGTATATCCTGCAGAAATTGACTCATAAATTATGTTTTAATTTTCATCTGTACTAGAAAAGTTCTTTAAAAATCCATGCTGATACTATTATTCCTAACAAATAAGCGGGGATTACTTAGCACCCTCTCTCATTTAAAATTTTGTTGAAAAATAGATTTTACTATTGGCGACCTTAATTGCTCATTTTCTAATTGGTCTCTCAAGTGGTTTTAAAACTCTCTGAGTCTTTCACTAAGTTCTCTGCTGTATTTCTTATCTTCCTTTTCTTCCTAGTGAAGAGAGTGGCAGGGCCTGTGTTTTGTATGCTCACGAAGCAAGGTCTTCGGTTTGATGATTTATCAATACATTCTAAATCGGATCTTTAAAAATATAGTATAAATAAAATATTAATCCAGAATCTCTCCTGTCTAAAGGAAATGCAGGGGAGCAGAGATTGAAGGAAAGACCATTTAGAGACTATCCCACCTAGGGATCTATCCTATCTACAGATACCACACCCAGACACTATTATGGATGCCAAGAAGCACTTGCTGACAGGAGCCTGGTATACCTGGCTCCTGAGAGGCTCTTCCAGAGCCTGACCAATACAGATGCACATGATTGCAGCCAACCATTGGACTGAGCACAGGGACACCAATGGAGGAGTTAGGAGAAGGAATGAAAGAGCTGAAGGGGTTTGCAACCCCATATGAAGAACAACAATATCAACCAACCAGACTTCCTAAAGCTCCCAGGGACTAAGCCACCAACTGAAGAATACACAAGGAGGGACCATATGTAGCAGAGGATGGCCTTGTCAGACATCAACGGGAAAAGAGGCCCTTGATCCCATGGAAGCTTGAGGACCTAGCATAGGGGAATGCTAGGGAAGTGAATTGGGAGTGGGTGGGTGGGGGAGCACCCTCATAGAAGCAGGGAGGACTGAAAAGGGGATGAGGGTTTAACTGGGAAGGCAGGTAACATTTTAAGTATAAATAAATAGAATAAAATAAATTAATTCATAACATGAAAAAGTAAGGTAAGAAAAATAGGAGGAAAGCTACTTGGGAAAAGAATAAGAAGAGCAGAATTGGGAGGGGCTAAGAGAGGTAGAGGATCACGTGATCACAGTACTGCTCAAATCCAAATGAATGAAACTAGGTAAATAAATATAGGAAATCAGTATTGGTTGGGTGTAGGAATTCTGGGATTGGTATTGAGAAATTTGAAAGTCTACTCTGTCACTTAAATTTGTAATAGTTTTTTACATGTATGAAATAGAACTAATAGCAATGCATATCAACATAAAGTTTTAAAGAAGCAGTGTATATACAATGATTAGAATGTTACATGGATCACTATAAGAGATCAGTATATATTAGCACATATATTACTCCAATGGATGTGGTTAAGCAAATACCTTTTCAGTTTGTGCCCCTGTACACATGTAGAATGGGCTTGAGGGCTACTTTGATTGCAGTATGAATCTATTTGGATATTGAAGCAAAGAGGATCTTCTCAGCATTGCTTCTGTACTTAACAAGCATTTGTGACATTGTGTTTATGTTTTTACATTACTTTAGCTTCAAAAACATTAAAATATTAATTTTGATATATTTGCTTACCATGTGCACCCCTTAAGCATGGAGCAAGGAGCTGGGTACACAATCCCACACCCAGCCATGGTTTTGTTGGCAATTGTGAGCCTGCTGAGAGAAGAAGAGACTATTGTGTTTTCTAAGTGATAGCTCATAGTAGATCAATCACACTTGAATGAAAAGTCACACTCCTGAGACAGGACACAGCCTTGATTGTGTGAAGAAGGGTAGAGCATCTGGGAGGAGTTGGTGGAGGTGAACAAATATGATCAAAAGATGTTTCTAGAAAACTCTCAGAGAGCAAATTTTTAAAAGGAAGGAAATTGTCCAAATTATGGTGTTCTTTGCTGTACAGAAGTGTTTTAGTTTCATGAGGTCCCATATACTAGTTTATCTTAGTGCCTGTGCTAACAGTGTTCTGCTCAACAAGTTCAAGGCTATTCCCCAGTTTCTCTCTTATCAGATTCAGTGAATATGGCTTTACATTGAAGTCTCTGATCCATTTGCAGTGGAATTTTGAGCAAGGTGATAGGATAAATCTATTTGGATTCTTCTATGTGCAGCTGTCCAGTTTGACAAGCATCACTTGTTGCAGATGCTGGTTTTTTTTTTTTTTTTTTTCAGTGTGCATTTCTGGCTTCTTTTTTTTTCTTAAAAAACAAAACAAAACAGGTATCCATATGTTTATAGATTTATAGCTGTGTCTTTAATTGGATTCCATTGATTGGCATGTCTGCTTTATACCAGTACCATGCTGATATTATTATTATAGCTTGGTAATACAACTTAGATCAGCTATGGCAATTCTTGTAGCTGTTCTTTTATTATTCAGGATTACTTTAGCTATCCTGGGTGTTTTGTGTTTCCATATGAAGCTGAAAAGATCTGTGAAGTATTGGGTTGGAATTTTGATGGGGATTACATTGAACCTGTAGATTGCTTTCAGTAGGATGGTATTCACCATACCAATTCATGAAAACCTTTCCATTTTCTGATAGCTTCTTCAATTTCTCTTCAGTGATGTGAAGTTTTTATTATACAAGCCCTTCACTTGCTTGGTTAAAGTTATTTGAGGCTATTTTAAAAGGTGTTAGTTTCCACAATTTCTTTCCCTGTCTATTTGTCATTTCAAAAAAAGGAGGGCTATTGTTTTTGTGACTTAATTTTCTATCCAGCCACTTTGATAAAAGTGGTTGTCAGCTCTAAGGTTTCCCCAGTGGAATTTTTAGGGTCATTTATGCACTGTATCATATAATCTGCAAATAAAGATAGTTTAACTTTTCCCCCTCTTATTTGTATTTATTCGCTTAGTCTCCTTCAGTTGTCTTATTGCTATAGCTAAGACATTAAGTATTATATTGAATATATATGGAGAGAGTAGACAACCTTTTATTGTTCTTGAGTTTTGTAGAAAATACTTTGACTTTTTCTCTATTTAGATTGATGTTAGCTGTGAGGTTGCCATAAGTCACCTTTATCATGTTGAGGTATATCCCTTGCATGCCTAGTCTCTCTTGTATTTTTATAATGAAGGGGTATTGTATTTTGCCAATGGCTATTTATTTGTCTATTGAGGTGATCATGTGGTTTTCGTCTTTCAGTCTGCTTATTTGTTGGGTTACATTTATTGATGTATGATGAACCATCCCTGCCTCTGAAATCTATTTTATCATGGTAGCTGATCTTTTTATGTATTCTTAGAATCAGTCTGCAGGAGTTTTATTAAGAACTTTTATATCTATGTTCATAAAGGAAATTTGTAATTCTCTTTGTCAAGTCTTTAAGTGATTTGGGTATGGAAATATATATATATATATATATATATATATATATATATATATATAGATAGAGAGAGCTTAAAAGTAAAACCACCTACATATCAAGAAAACAAATCCAATTAAAAGTGGAATCCATGTCAAAATGGAAAATTTTCAAAGGAGAAAACGAAAATGACAGAGAAACATTAAAAGAGATGTTCAGCATCTTTAGTCATGTGGGGAATGCAAATCAAAACTACTTTAAGATTTTATCTTACACCTGTCTGAAAAGATAAGATCAATAAAACAAATGATCTCATGCTGGTGAGGGTGTAGAGTAAAGGGGACACTCATTCATTCTTGGTGGGAGTGCAAACCTGTAAAACTACTTTGTAAATCAGTTTGACAGTTCCTCAAGAAGACAGGAATCAATCTACCTCAAAATCCAGCTATACTGCTCTTGGCCATATACCCAAAAGGCTGCTTCATCCTACCACAAAGACACTTGTTTAACCAAGTTCATTCATAAGAGCCAGAAATTGGAAACAGCCTAGCTGTCAGTCAACAGATAAGGAGATAAAGAATGTTGACATGTTGGGGTATTATTACTCTCATTAAACAAACAGAAAATTGAGTCCTAAAATTCACTGGTAAATGGATGGAACTAGAAAAAAAGGGAGTGAGGTAACCCAGTCCTAGAAGACAAATATGGTGTATACTCACTTTTTTTTTTTTTTTTTTGACATTAACTGTTAAGTCAAAGATGAACAAGCTAGAATCCACAGGACAACACAGACTGAGTATAGAATAATGGACTAGAGTATGTCAGGTAGAAAAGAAACTAAAACCTATAGATGAATGGAGGAGTTGGAACAGGAAGACCCAGTAGGGAGAGGGAGGAAGAGTATGGTATTGGGGTGACTATGGGGAGAAACAGCTAAAATTAAGGGTCATTTGAGGTAGTAATATGAAAACCTAATATAGTAGAATCTTCCTAAAGTAAGTATATATATGAAGGTGATCTAA
Organism: Mus minutoides; assembly: GCA_902729485.2. NCBI lineage: Eukaryota > Metazoa > Chordata > Mammalia > Rodentia > Muridae > Mus > Mus minutoides. The sequence goes on along the minus strand of LR749646.1, from coordinate 1,451,782 downwards.
ATAAAATCTCTAGATAGTGGTAGAGACAGAACCCCAAATGGACATCTCTTGTCACTGAATGAAGCTTCCAGTACTAAAATTGGGTTATATGTAATTAAGTTTTTGGCCAAAGGGACAATGGGAACACCAAAACTAATGTGACCATGGGAACCCCAAACTACTCAGGCAGTTGCCAAGTGTATGCTTTCTCTCTAAAAACTTTGGGTAAGGCCATTGCTGAAGACAAATACACAACTTATTGAACATAGAAAGGTTAAGACAGTACCTATTACAGCCTTCACCCATTTGTGATAGCATCTTTAGTAAAGGAATATACTCTGCATATTGACAAAGCACACACCAATTTAGCCACAACACCTTTGAATAAAAATGGATTGGTGTCTTGCCTTCAAAAAAAGCCAGTGCAATGGTAGCACAAGGCTTGTGGGAGTAACCAAGATCTGATTTGAACTTAAGGCCCTTTGCAAGAGATGGAACCCATACCTGACATTGCTTGGGTGGCCAAAACCTGACACTAAACAGCTCAGGGACCTTGGGTAAAATCAAGTAGTACTGTTCTAAAATGAAAAAATAAAAACAAAAGAAGAAAGAAAGAAAGGAAGAAAGGAAGGAAGGAAGGAAGGAAGGAAGGAAGGAAGGAAGGAAGGAAGGAAAGTAGCAATAAAAAGACTCCAAATGACATTCCATTATTCTCATGCATTAGTGCTTTGCTTGGCCATTATCAGAGATGCTTCCTCCTGGGGCAGATGGGAGCAAATAGAGACCCACAGTCAGACATTATTCAGAGGATGAGAGACCTTGAAACATTCAGCTCCAAATGGGATGTCTCCATCAAATCCCTCTCCCCATAACTTGGGGAAGAGGAGACAGAAATAGTGCAGGAGCCAGTGGAGATGGTGGACAGAAAGAAAACAAGGTCCTCTAAATCACTAGAATGGGTGCACATATGAACTTACATGCGGAGAACACACACAGGTCTGCACAAGATTGCAACCCCACCCTAAGCCAGAAGCAATCTCCAATTGAAAATGGTGGGTGGTTGAGGGAGCACCCTCATAGAAACAGGGAGAAGGGGATGAGATAGGAGGTTTCCAGAGGGGAGACCATCAGGAAAGGGGATAACATATTAACTGTAAATAAATAAAATATCCAATAAAAACATAGAAATCCACTTGCAAATGAAAACTTAGTTTTACAGCTGGGCGTGGTGGCACATGCCTTTAGTTCCAGCACTCCGGAGATAGAGGCAGGTGGATTTCTGAGTTCAAGGCCAGCCTGGTCTACAAAGTGAGTTCCAGGACAGCCAGAGCTACACAGAGAAACCCTGCCTCGAAAAACCAAAAAAAAAAAAAAAAAAAAAAAAAAAAAAAAAAAAAAAAAAAAAAAAAAAAAAAAAAAAAAAAAAAAAAAAAAAAAAAAAAAAAAAAAAAAAAAAAAAAAAAAAAAAAAAAAAAAAAAAAAAAAAACAAAAAACAAAAAAAAAAAAAACAAAAACCTTAGTTTTCTCCAAGGAAGTCTCACTGTGAAAACAAATGATTATTAACAATAGGCTGAATGCTCAGCAGCAGTGGATGGCAAACAGAAAATGAGAACCCAACAGCTTAACAGATTCCTTGTTTCATAAAGTCACAGCAGGGATTTTTTAAATTTTTATATGAATTTTTATTTTTATTTTATTTATATATTTCTCTCTGCTCTTCTTATCCTAGAGGTCCTTTGTGTGTGCTATGGCTTCTATTTTTGCATCTTCTTGGATTCTTGAGTGTGAGGATCAGTGGGTCTCTGCTTTTTGTGCCTTTTCTTAGACCCTTTTCCTTCTGTTTGCTCATTTTGTGCAATTCCTATTTGTTTGTCTTTGTTTTATTTTATTATCTCTTAGAAGACAGTATGGAGCCTGGCATGATGGTGCACGCCTTTGATCCCAGCACTCAGGAGGCAGAGGCAGGCAGATTTCTGAGTTCAAGGCCAGCCTGGTCTACAAAGTGAGTTCCAGGACAGCCAGGGATACACAGAGAAACCCTGTCCCGAAAAACAAAGACAAACAAACAAACAAGCAAACAATAACAAAAGAAGACAGTGAGGGGGTAATTCTGAGGAAGGGGAGGTATAGAGAAAGGAACTTGGAGAAGGAAAAGGAGGATAAACTGTAAGCAGGATATATTATATATTTAAAAATGCCTCTTAAAAAAAAGATTTATTTAAAGTATGTGAGTGCTCTGTCATGCCAGAAAAAGGCATCAGAACCCATTACAGAAGGTCGTGAACCACCATGTGGTTGCTGGGAATTGAACTCAGACCGCTGGAAGAACAGCCACTGCTCTTAACCACTGAACCATGTCTCCAGCCCAGTAAATGTCTATTTTCCATAAGAGGGGAAAAAAAGAAAGAAATGTGTAACAGCTGCTTTATTCATCTAAGTACTATTTGGATAGCACTATCCATTGGCAATGTAAAGTTTACGATGAAATCATTACTCTTTCTATTCACATTGTTTTCGTTCTGCATAGATGACAATGTATTGATCAATATCATTACCCTTTCGTGGAATTTTAATAAAGTTCAGACAAATGAACATATCCAAAAAGAAATGAAAGGAATTAGACCCCAGATATTCTAATAGTGAAGGCAACAGCACTGCAGTCGTGAGGTTCCTCCAAATCAGAGTCAAGGGTTGATCTTCAAAACTTCAGCTGGGCTGAGGTCTGCAAAGGTCATCAGTGTTTGCTCTTCTGTAAATTCTGAATATGTGTTTCATATTGCAATCCAATGACTGATTATTCGTGATGGATAGGCCGCATCTGTGCTGGTGTGTTTGTGGGTATTTATTTGTTTGTATAAATCATCTAGTTGATGAGAGAAGTTATTTTCTAATAAACTGCTTTCATACCAGCTTTTGTTTTAAGGGATGAAAAAAGAAGACACATCACATGTTATCCCATGAGGATGTATAATTATGCTTCATGTATATAAGGTAAAAGTAAACTTTATGTGAATTTAAAAATAATTAACTGTGTTTAATGATGTGGTATGAACTGAGAGCTGGTAGTGAGCTCCAAGGTGGTTTTATTTAGGGCACATTTAAGTGTTGTATATCCTAGAGAATGGCTACATGTCCAAGAAAGTAAGAAGGAGAATTTAATGCCAGGAGCAAATCTTGTTAAAACCTTGCTGTGTTTGTATGTAGGTGTAGCTCCTTTTTTTTTTTTGGACTTGCCTTTGGGTTTAGCACAAGGACAGAGATTTGAGGTTGTCACTTTTTTTTTTTTTAATTAGATTAGCCGTTTTCAAAGAAACACTCTCCTATCTACCTCCATTCCTGGGCATGCCTAAACTAAGCCTTCTAGAACAAAAACATTCTCCTATCTACTCCTATTCCTGGGCATGCCTAAACTGAACCTACCAGAACACTTTCTTTCATTGTTATTGACATGTTTTATTGTCATAGGCCTTCCAGTGGAATTCCATTCCTTCTTATTGTTTGAGGTTTTTACGGTTTGATGTTTACATATGTGTTTACATATGTATTTGCATGTGTTGAGCAAATCAATGTAAAAGCTCTCATAACTTTCAAACCTTTACTTTCCTAAGTTAAAAAAAAACTAATTATTTTTTATCTGATTTTTGAGTGACATTAATGGAAAAAATGGAGCCAAGTTAAAATGGGGCTCCAAGTCTCTAAGAACATGCTGCCTAAGTTGTAGCTATTCTTCATCTTGAGAATAAAGTGAATAACCTACATTAAATTATATTTACAGTTAGAATTGAATGTCTTAAGTAGACTACAGGACACTTATGATTCTTGTGACTTCTCTGGCTATGAATATTCATATACTTCAATTAACAAGTTATGGATGACAGAGGACTTGGTGAGGGGAGCTTTGCATTTAGGAGTGTAATATGCTTCAGAACCAAAGAATACCTGAGAATACTATAAATTATGCCTCAGTGTGTTTTAGATGGATGTTTATGGCAGTGTTTCTCAGTCTTCCTAATGCTGTGACCCTTTAATACAGTATCTTATGATGTGCTGACCCCCCAACCATAAAAGTATTTTCATTGCTACCTCATAACTATAGTTTTGCTACTGTTATAAATCATAATGTAAATAAGTTTTGGAGAAAAAAGGTTTGACAATGGAGTCACAAGCCATAAGTTGAGAGTCTCTGGTCTATGATATAAAACATTTTGTAGCCGATTCCCTCTTTATAGTTTTATGTTCCATGAATATGCAGGGAACGATTGTTTCATAAGAGAGACTAAATGCTTTCTAATACACTTGCTTATTTGTTTCCTTACATTTCTGCTCTTTTACCAAAAATAATTATAGTCTCAAAAAGAAAGCACTGGCACTTAATTAGTATCTTTCTACAGCTGCTCCTTAATAAATCAAGATGATAAATATATGTCTAATACACATTCTGGGCTATTTCTACTCTAAATGAGTCTAGACTTGTGTACCTGATGCATTGTGTTGGAACCGGAGGGCAAATTAGCACTGTGATGGAAGAGTAAGATGTACTTCAGTATTTATTATTTATGTTTGGTTGTTCCCTATAAAAACACTTTTAAGTGCCATGGAGAAGCTGCTTCATAGACTGCTGCAGGAAAGCACTGTGACGCACAGGGGGCTGGGTGATAAATGGAAAGCAACTAAGTTAAATTTACAAGAATGCGAGTTTTGTGCCTTTCCCCCCAAAAGTGAATTTTTATATTTAAATGTAAAGAAGGAATCTATAGCCAAAGCGCTGGGCAGTGAAAAGTGCTGAGTTATAGTAATTTATGAATATCACATCAAGTAATGAAGATTTGTCCACTCCATGACTTTCCTCACTCTGGTACGGTAGTAAGGGACAAAGGGAAAGGTCTTCTCTTTCTACTGGAGGCAACTGCAAGCCACTGCATTGTTCTTTGGGATACAGGGGGTTAGAGCCATGGGCAAGTTCAAGGGAACGGGATAGATTATAGAAATGACAGATGTGATAACACGGTAGAATAAAAAATACAATGCAGAAAGAGAGCCAAGGGAAGATAGTGAATGTAAGGTGGGTATCCTGGAGGAGAGAGCAAAGCAAGGAGTGACAAGGAGACAAGGGGGCTGGGTAGCCTGAGACTCTCTGTTCATGAACAACATAGAAAGTAGAGGCAGAGGGGGGGGGATGTGTGAAGTGCTACAATATGTAAGTACTTTGAACTTGTTCCTTATATATTTGTTTATTTATTGCTGTGCCTAAGCACATCAAACATTGGGGAAAATAATTTATTTTGGGTGAATATATAGACATTTATTTATAAATAAATATGCGTATGTATATATACATATATTATAAAACGCACACACACACACACACACACACACACACACACACACACATATATATATATATATATATATATATATATATATATATATAATTTATTTTGGGTGAATATATAGACATTTATTTATAAATACATATGCATATGTATATATACATATATTATAAAACACACACACACACACACACACACACACACATATATGTGTGATAGAAGGAAAGCTTCTGGCTGCTGGTCACAGTGTTTCACTGTAAGGGAGCAAGGAACATACTGAAAGCAGCCTTAGACTATGAACCTTCATGGCCCACTACTAGTTAACACACTTCCTCCAGTAAGGTTTAACTTCCCAAAGGTTTTAAAACTTCCCAAAATAGTACTATCAACTAGGGTTTAAGTGTTCAAACATGTGAGCCTATGGGATATCTGTCACATTCAAAGCTAAATTGGATGGATGACTTGGCAAAGCCTCTTAAACTTGGGTATAATACTTGCTAACTTGATATTCATCACAACACACACACACACACACACACACACACACACACACCATTAATAATTATTACAGATCTCTGCAGTATTAGGATGCTAGATAATATCATTCCTGTCTCACATGAACTGTTATGCCTCTATAGGATGCAGAATCCCAGGTGTTTCTGACCCTTAGGCTGTCTCAAACACATCCACTTCTTTGCTTTCAGACTGCACATTTCCTGTACTAGTCTAGTGTTATTTTGTGTGTGTGTGTGTGTGTGTGTGTGTGTGTGTGTGTGATACGTCATGCCCCTCCTTTCTCATCAGTCTCTCCAGCAAATAAACACATGAATGAATCATATGTATACAAAGAGCTTCACAATTTCTATAATCAGAGTCTGACTGCTTGGGGTAAGGTATAGGAAGCAGCCAGGTCAAGAGGAAAGTATATTTCTGTTTGGGCCAGGAGTAGTGGTGAACATCCGAAAAACTCAGCAGGGATCAGGAGCAGAAGAATCTAGAGTGAGAGCCAGCCTGGCATACATGGTGAAGCATGTCTCAAAATACCATAAGTGAAAAATAGCTGATAGATGATAGATAGATAGATAGATAGATAGATAGATAGATAGATAGATAGATGATAGATAGATAGAGGCATCCTTGCTCTATCTATGCAATGTATCCTACCACCCTGCTTCTTTAGATGCTGTGACAAGAGTATAGTGATGAATAAGCCTTGGACACCCCAGCCTTTACTATCTATCATAGGTCAATCTTCTCATCAGGAAAAGTTGAGGTTCTAAAGCATGTATCCATGGCTGCTATCATATGGGTTTGAAACTGAACCAACTTTGAGAGTAGCTTTTTTATTTTGAGGAAATAGTTGCTTTTCTCATTGTGCAAGCTGATTTGCTCTCATAGGGCACATGCGTCTAGGAACATTTCTCACCGGAGGTACTGCAAGTTCCTTGGTGTAGGATGGGAGGTGAGGTCTTCCACACTGCACTGTTTGTTCTGCCTGCTTTTAAACACTTATTCATAATCTTTTAACCTTTTAATCTCTAGTGCCCCCTAAGACCCATGGCAGATCGACTCAAGGACCCCAGCAGATGTTACAAACTTGTGGATGGTCAAGTTCCTTGATAAGCGGTATCAGTTGCACAAGACATCTTCATATCTTTCTGAGCACTGTCAGGTATTTCTATATAACCTATGATAGCTGTCCATTTCAATGTGATGAAGTATAAACAGCCTCTGTACTGTATTGTTTAGTGTCAAAGATGGCCCTCTAAATGTTCAGTACAGGCTAATTTTCTGGATACTGTCTACCTACGTCCATTTCAGTGCAGAGAGAGAAAAACGCATGGATGAAAGAGCCTTTTCTTTATCTTTTCTTCAGCATCACTGAAAGTGTGTGTTGCCTAGCCTGTGGACGGGCTTTCTCACCAGAGTGGCCCAGAACTGGACTCAGAAGCATCCCATTCCAGATTTCAGTTTAGGATACATCTTCTATATAGAATGCTAGACTAAGTGAATGATAATGAAGGTAACTTAGGAAACATAGACTTAAGTTTGCAATTTTTTAAAAATTTTTTTATTAGATATTTTCTTAATTTACATTTCAAATGTAACTATCCCTAAAGTTCCCTCCCCCTTCTCCCGCCCTGCTCCCCTGCCCACCCACTCCCACTTCTTGGCCCTGGCGTTCCCCTGTATTGGGGCATATAAAGATTGCAATGCCAAGGGGCCTCTCCTTCCAATGATGGCCGACTAGGCCATCTTCTGCTACATGTGGAGCTAGAGACACAAGTTCTGGGGGTTCTGATTAGTTCATATTGTTGTTCCTCTTCTAGGATTGCAGACCCCTTCAGCTCCTGGAGTTCTATCTCTAGTTCTCCATTGTGGGCCCTGTGTTCCATCATATAGATGACTTTGAGTTTCCAAATTTTATTGAAACAAAGCATAGGCTTTTAGAGTTCTCTCGTGGCTCTCAGCTTTCACAAACAAGCCAAACTTACCCAACATTCAAGGGACAAGTTCATCCCTCACGCTTACTGCCACACCCTTTTTAGGAGGATATTTTCCTTTCTTTTCAAATGCCTTTTTATGCGTGTGGGAGACATTTGCACACCAGGGTACATGTGTGAAGGTAAGAGGGAAACCAGTGGAAGTCTGTTCTCTTGGGGCTTGGGGATTGCTGGAGGCTCAGCATTGCTACCAGGTATCTATTTGAACTTACTATTACAGAACACTGTCGTGCCACATATTTCTGTGAACCACACACATCTAGGGCCAATGGAGGGCTACAGATTTCCTGTAACCAGAGTTACAGACAATTGGAAGCTATGCTCTAGGTGCTGGGACTTGAATCCAGGTCCCCAGGAACAGCAGCAAGTGCTCTTAAAGGCTGAGACTTCTCTCCAGCTCACACATTCAGTCCGAAAAGATGCAGCCAACTTGAAAATAGTTTCTGTGGTGGAACTCAACAGCCAGGATGGGGATGTATTTCTTCAGTGTCTCTTGAGCCCTGGGACACTACCAAGTGTGCATGTTGAGCTCTTTGTAACAAGCGGTGTCCACAAGCCCATGTGAGACATTTGTACCATTACTGAACTCACACGAAGGAGCTGGTGCTATGCTCTGAAGAGTGAACCTGAGTGTCAATGCAGTGTAAAGTGTAAAGCTTTAAGGGATGGAAGTGAGCACTTAATTAGTGGCTTTGTTGGCATCTGTTTTCTGGCTTTCTGTTTTCGTTTTATTTTACTAACTGTGATGTTCTACACCACTGAAATAAATTATAGAGGTAGCAAAGTTCCCACATTTCCTGTCACCCCTCAGATTTTAGGAGAGGCCTCAGTCTGGGCTTTATATATGCTGTGTAAGGAGCAGTATTATTTCATCCACATTTAGCTGCCTTGTGACAGACAACTTTAGTCCAGGCATCCCTAACTTTGGGTACCTCTGTCCAGCCTCTTCTATTCTGTGCCCTGCTTTTACTGTGAGTGACATCACTTCACTGGGGGATTGTACAGCAATACTGTTGTCAAAGTTTGCTTTGTCCATGCTGTGCTGATACTCCATTTTTCCTTAACTAAGGCCACCTGCTGGCTGCCAAACCCATGCCAGGTCAGTCCTATGGATGAAATCTATGAGCAGCGGTGGCCATCTCTAGACAACTAGGCTGCAAGGGTTCTTCATGAGTGACAAAGAATGGCCATCATTGGAAGGAGACACCCAGTCATTACAAAGAAATTCCCAAGCCATAGGAGATCCAAGATACACTCCTTCTAAATTGTCCATCCTCCAAAGAAGTACCACTATGTCTATTAACTTAAACACTTATTCACCAATCAACTTGACTGGTTAGTCTTGACCTCCACCTTTAGACAGAGAGAACTGCCTAGGATAACACGTTCTTTTCTTTTTTTTTTTCCTTCTCCAAAATTATCTTCCAATTTAAAGTATACAGTATACAAGTGATACATTCCATGTACAGCTTCTTTCCTCTCATGCTTTTGGGTTAACTGTTTAATATATTTTTTTAATCTTGCGAACGAGTTTATCACACTTTCCTATGAGAGATTTCTACATCATAGATGAATGAGCAGGAGATAACTGTCAATTGACTGTGTATTGGGACTGTTTTTGTTAGCGTTTCTCTCTAACTGCTTTTTTAATCTTGGCCAAAAAAAAAAAAAAAAAAGGTGTTTGAAATAAGCCCCATCACCATCCTTGATGTCAGAAGTGCTTTTTGGATTCACTGAAAAGAACAGATTTACAGCCATGAGAGAGCATGTCGGAATTTGACCTCCTTAGCATCACTGGGGCAAGTTGAAAATAGACCAAACTGTGTTCAATGTGGCAAAAGTGGGGCAATATAAACTGCGGGACCATATTTGGTATTTTTATCTTTTACCCACAGGAAAATTAGCAATTTAGTGCAATTTGCAATGTCCCCCTTTCTACTCAGTGGCCGTTTCAGTAGGTGTCCTGAAGTGTAGATGCACATAACAGCCCTTTGCACTGAGTGATCAGCGAAAGCCATAAACAGCAGAGTAAACAACTAAGAAGTTAAATAAATAATTCATTTCTTTCCCTAGCATCCTCCCTACGGTCAACCTTAAAATACTGCTTGTAAGGCATAATACCCACTTCAATCATGTCAGCTGCTGATCATTAATTGCTTCAGAAAAAGACAATATTTTCTCCATCCTCTTTGGAGTTCCAGTGTGAATGGCGAAGCCAAAGAGAGTGAGACTGAGCGAAACATGAAAAGCTTGATTTGTTAGGACCCCTGCTGTGTGCAAAGAGATCAAAGCTCAGAGGGAGGCTGTAGCACTGTGGAATGCACAGCGCCGAAACATGGCCTGTGGCAGCTGCTCTGGGCACTGGCTCACAACCCAGGTGTACCTCCAATTCCACTCTGCCAGCTGAAGCTTGGGAGCCGGTTACCTCTCCTCTTCCTTCATTATTTCTCCAGCAGTCACGGAGGAGATGCGAGCTCCATCCATCACAATGCACAAATTCACAGCGCGCAGATTCAGCACAGGCCTAATTAAAGCTTTTCCTTTCATTTGTGGAGATAATTAGACTTTCATCTCACCAGGAAGCTTCAGAAAGATCTATTTCTTTCTTCAATAAAAGCTACATCAAACAAAAGCAGATTTTAATCGCCTTTTCTTTGGGGCATGAGTCAATAATGAAAGATGTCATGGGTAACAAAAAATTGTGTGTGGAAAAAAAAAAGGCGAAAAAAAAAAAAAAACGCCTAAGCAATGTTCTTTAATTAACATCATGTTTGCAAACACCATTAATTTCTCTCATTAAAATGATTTTTATCTGCAACTGATTGTTGATAAAACAATCGATTTGAACATCTCATCTGTTTCACCGCTATGCAAGAACCCATCTGCCGAGCTGTAAAGCAGTAATCATGCAGGCTGTTAAGCAACATGTGAGAACAATAAAAAATGCATGCGTGTGGGTCAGGGATTTGTGAGGTTGACTGCGGGGCAAGGGCCACCTTTTCCACAGGACATGTATAAAAAATGACTTGGTGTCAAACTAAGGGACAAAATGTCAGAAAGATCAGAAGTGCATAAATAAAAACGTAAATTAATATGCTCAAGCAGAAGAGGTTCCATCTGTGTTTAGGAATCATTTTGTAAACAGATTCCAAAAAGGAAGGCAGGGAATTTAGATGCATTTAACAGTGTGCCATTGGCTGCCGTGATGTAATTTTTAGATGACACACGTGTGACTTGTCTCTTGTTTAAGACATCCGAAGGTTTTCAAAAGGAAAATTTCTCCTCTTGAGTGTTATTTTGAGAAGTGTTGATTCTGAATTTTTCTGCTCCCAACTTTAGCCTCTTGAAAAGAAACACTTCTGTGGGATGTGAAATCAGTTGTGGAATCAAGTTTTAGAGGCAGAGGACACGTGGATTCTACGAAAGAATGGAACAAGACCAGATGCTGCAGGAGTGGGAATGGATAGTCAAACACATCCTGGCACTGGGAGGAAAAATCTGTACAGGTTCATGTCAATGAAGAGAATTGAGCTTTCGGGAGGGACATATGGTACAATAGCATCCAAGTTCAGGCTTCTCTACTATAAATCTATACAATGGTCCCTGCTGCTCTTTCTAGAATTCAAGTGAATCCATCAAAGTCCACACTTAGTGAGGAATCAGTGATTGCTAGGGTTCTAAGAATGAGACACATCTTTCCTCAGTCACTTTAGGATTCTTCCTTTCTGACTTTCAGTCTTAGGTGGTAAACCTATGGTTTCTATATGGAGTTTAAGTTGGGGCTTTCCTCTCGGGGTGGGAGTGGGGGAGATTTAGTCCCTGGAATCCTGTCTAAGTTGACCTTGACTCATGATAAATACCCAACCCTGTAGGCATTCTTCAGATGGTCAGTTTTCCTGTTGGGCTCCTTTATTTCCCAAGATTCTACTCTTTCCTTCCCAATATATTTCAGGTGTTGGTTTACCTACTTGCAGAAAGGAACCTTCTATCCCAGACATGAGATAAAAGGGCCCACCATGTAGGTCAATGAGGAAAAAAAAAATGTCAAAGATTTTAAAATGTATTTTCCTTTTCGAGAAAAATCATTATTTTAAATATATATTTGCATTTTTAAGACAGCATATTTCTATTGTTGCCCTGGATGTTCTGGAACTTGGTATGTAGACTAGGCTAGCCTTACAGAAATCTGCCTCTGAGATCTAGGATTCAAATTGCCGCTGCATCCGGTGAGAATAGTTTTTGGTTATTTTTTTTTAATTTTTAATTTTTTTAAGTTTTTCGAGACAGGGTTTCTCTGTGTAGCCCTGGCTGTCCTGGAACTCACTCTGTAGACCAGGCTGGCTTCGAACTCAGAAATCTGCCTGCCTCTGCCTCCCGAGTGCTGGGATTAAAGGCGTGAGCCACCATGCCCGGCTGGTTATTATTATTATTTTTTTAAGTTCTAGCCCTAATCATTATGACAAAACATTTCAGGAGAAATATTATCCTCTTTTGATTTTGACAGTACTTTAAATATTCATTTATCATTTTTATATTTTGTATTTTATTAAGTAGCTGACCCTTTGACTGTATTATGGATGCTTTACTATTAACAGATTTTTATCTTCATAGTACCAGTCCAAGTAGTTAAAAAATATGAAAAGTTCTTTTATCAATTCAACAATAATTTGTTCCCATTATTAGAAATATTTGTTTGACTTAACAAATACATAATTTACTAATAAAAGCATGATTTTAGTGTCTCATAAATTCAGATACATGAGTGAGAATACAGGCTACTTCTTGGATATAAGAGGATATTTTTGGCAGACAGTCTCACAACACCTAACATTTAAAAGAAAGTATAGATACATAGCAAAATTAAGTTGGAAAACTTGGTAGCGATTCCTGGTTGAATTTTTCAACTTTGTAAAACTCCTTTGGTTTTAGATTATTAGATTTAGACAGCATCTTTAAAAAGAATCATTTTCCCAGTAAGATAAAAATAGGTACCTTTTTCATGTAGCATCTCCTATTAAATGCTATAGAAATTTCAGTAGCAATGAACACAGAAATTGAGCTTCACTGTTATTTGCTGAATAGACAATAATGCCACGAGGTGCCTACCACCTCAACTAACTTCATCTTTCAAGGTTTAACCTACAGAAAATAACAGCTTTTTATAAATATAAATAAAGAAATAAATAAAATGTTTCCAGAACAAAAATTAAGCTCAAACCTTGTGCAATTGACGGAGTCAGGGACAGTATTATTTACTGTTGGGTGCCGAAGTCTCAACTTAAAAAAACAAAACAAAACAAAAAACCAAAACCCCACCACTCCAATCTTTTCAATTATCTACTCAGGAAGCACGGCCACACCTGCTGCCCGCTAAAGCTCCCAGCATTTGAACAATTTCTTCCTGTTGGAAGAGCAAGCAGTGCCATTTCCAATGAGAGTGCTGTCCATTAGCCCACAGATGAGAAGTGCTAAAACCTGGTGCTCAGGTTCCCCGGAGACCAGGCTCCTCACAGCACACCTGAGATCGAGCTGAGCAAATTGGTGTCTCGAGGTCATTTCAGAAATCAGATTATGTGCATGACAACACAAGGCACCGCTGCTGCGCCATCTGCCTGGCCCACACCTGGTACATTTAACCCCAAATGCTTTTTTTTTTTTTTTTTTTTTTTTTTTCCCAGAATCAGGAACCAATGTGTTGTCTTGAGCCAGGGTTTCAAGCTATGTCAGACAAAGATCAATTGCATATCATCACTTGGGCTGGCAGGGCTAAGTAAACAAATTTATGATTTTATTAGGGATTAATATGATTTAGGAGAGCATACAACTGTTGGATACTGTAGTACAGTTCAGGGACCAGCTTGGTCTCTAAATGACAGGATACAGTTGAACAAAAATACAGTAACATAAGTAGCACCATTGTGAAGAACACGTGGACACTTAAACATGTAAGAGAATATTTGGGGGGGGGGATATAAAATGTATTTCCCATGTAAATGCCTTGGACAAAATAATTTGATTGAGGCTTTCTTCCAATGTCTTTGCTACCCCTTAATGCAGCTAGAGTTATTCTGTGTTCTAGAACTGGAGGTCGTATAAAGAAGGGGAGAAAAGATGAAATAACAACTCATGGAGAAAGAAAAAAAGAAGTCCGGAAGAAAACCCAAAGATGTGTTTGCTTTCTTAGACAAATAATCCAAACCAGCAGAGTCACCCATTTTTTTTTCTCCCCTTCCTGAGAAAGGACCTGCTGCTTGAGTTGTGAAGAGAGGGGAGCAAAGAGAGGGGGGTGGGGTGGGCTGTGCAGACAAGATGCCTGTGAAGTACAGCTTCCTCAGAGCTGCACCAGGCATCCCAAGCAACTGGTGAGTGGTCTGGGGGTCATCTGAAATCTGGGTGTTTCCAAATCTGGCAAGGCTTTTAATCAGGATCCGATTTCATTGCACCTGATGAGGCTAGCGCCGCCAGGACACAGGAAAGAGCCTGGTTAATAGCCTCCAACCTCCTGCCTAAGTGTAAACCGGGTTGACCCAAAGACTGATTAAGGCAGAGTGCCAAAGTGGACGCTGTTTTGTCACTAAAGCTTTGGATTAAACAGCAGGAAAGGTGGAAGTGCTGCTGGCACTTGGACAAGAAAAGGAAATAAGCAGCCTTCTCTGGGGCTTTGAGACAGGCCCAGCCAAGGACGCCTTGTTCCTAAAGAGCATTAACAGGGCTTTGAGTAGATCAGCCGCTGTGCTGGGAAGGGAGCTGATGATTCTCTGCGAGGAAGGGGTAGACAAGACTTCAGATCTAAAGTCAGGGTGAGACACGATGGGATGAGAGAAGTTTTTGTCCCCACTCCTGTGGAAGGATCATTAGGCTGGACGCTGACTCCTAGTGGAGAAAGTTGTCTTTCTTTTCCTCATAAGTGGGTAGATAGAGCCCCAGGGTTAGGTTTCTCCATCTGTGGCTGGAGAGGAAATCTGTTCTATCTTGGGGTCTGAAGACCTCCTGGGAGGGAAGCAAACTCCAACACATGCGTACTCCATGATCTCCCTTGAAGACAGTGGCGGATGCTTTGTAATCGTTCTCAGCCTCCTTATGTGTGTGCATGGTATGTGCCTGCGTGTGGGAGTGCTGATATGCCCCCACATGTGTGGAGACCCCCTGTGTCTTCTGTATATTTCCACCTAAGAATTTGAAGAAAGTTCTTTCATTGAACCTGGATCTCGGGGATGTAGTAAGACTAGCTCCCTAGTAAGTCCCCAGGACCTCAGGGTCCCATGTCCAGTTTTTCTGCTATGTGGGTAAATTCAGGTTCTCCTCTACAAGTAAGAAAACAAATTTTGGTCTGAGCTACCATCTCCTCTCTCTCAACCCTTTCAAAGCTCTTTCTTAGGATAATTTAATCATTAGATTTTTGCAGCACACCAGTAAAATTCGGGGTAGTGGAAAGAAAATTTATACATATCACACTATTCTTTACTATATGAATGATCCTCATTTTAAAATTCATGTTAGAGCTTCCAAAGTATATTCACATCTTAATGAAGAGACAAGTTCAGAGAAGAAGATTTGGATGTAGTTGAGGCTAATGAATGACTCAGGCCAACTGGCAGTTCAAAGACTTTTGATGGCAACTGCCACATGTCTTCCCTATTAATAAGAGGCAACACTATTAAAAAACCCTCTCTGGCTACTTTGTGAAGATCAGCAACACCATCTTTTCCTATTCACTGCCCTGCCCTCCCCTCCCCCATTACTTCACCTGAAGCACACATGGGAAGCAGTTCACCTAGCCCTGTCAGGACATCTATTAATATGTTTCATCTTTAGTTTATTGAGTTTGTAGATGCAGGACCCAGAGTTGTAAGGAGGGACTGTATCGTGGACTAATCAAGAAAGAGGGTCCACCACTGTGCCTGGTTTCCTCTCTTTCCTGTTTTGCGTTCCAGTACTTCCTGTTGCTTACCCACTATGGTTAATGGCATCTTTGTCCTCCTAGTCAGTGGCTTCAGCTTGGCTTTAGCCATAACTGAGTTCCTTATTCACATCATGTTTATGTTGGATTATCTGATCAACTACTTAAATTGCCCTGGTTTCATAATTGAATTCACAGCCTTCTAGAGTGATCGTCATTATTGGTTCCATTCATAGAAAGAATAACCACTCTGTGTACTGTTATCTAGAAATATATTTTAGGGCTTTTCACGGGTTGGGACATCTACCAGACCTTGGCTGCCTGTGTGACCTAAAGCCATTGTGATACAACCTTTCTTTCCTTACTTTTACCACCATCATGGTCCAAACACAGTGCCAACTTTTCAAGTTGCCACTTGCAACCAAGTCTCTTTTGTTTGCTGTGGTAATGCCTTTTTTTTGATTGGCCAAGGATAAGGAATCTGTAGCTCTGGGAGACGGGCAGAAAGTCAAGTATGGGCATGTGGACAGTCATACTGTGATATGCTGTGATATCCTCAGGTTAAGACAAAAATGCCAATGAGCTGTAAGTTAATATCTAAAGGTGAGGCAAGATACTGCCTTAGTTTGGGTTTTACTGCTGGGAAGAGACACCGTAACCAAGGCAGCTCTTATAAAGGAACATTTAATTGGGGCAGGTTTACAGATTCAGAGGTTCAGTCCATTATCATCAAAGCATGACAGCCTGCAGGCAGGCATGGAGCTGGAGGAGCTGAGAGTTCTACATCTTGTTCTGAATGCAAACAGGGGAAGATTGGCATTCTTAGGCAGCTAGGAGGAAACTCTCGAAGCCCACCTCCACAGTGACACGCTTCCTTCAACAAGTCCACACCTACTCCCACAAGGACACACATCCAAAAAATTATCACTCTCTGGGGCAAGTATATTCAAACCACCACAGAGATCATGCACCAAATTGTATTAGGCCATATTGAGGTTTGTCTTTGAAAAGAATTCTACCCCCAGTGACCAAAATAAAGGCCATTCTTACCGGATGTTATGTGTTTAAAAAGTTAGCTAACAGTTACAAGAAAGATTCAGTGATTCAACCTAACCTTTGCTAGGAGAATAAAAATACATTCTGAATAAGGAGCTTCCTAGTATCAACAATTAAAGTTCATACAAATGGGGAATAGAAGACAAACACATGCACCTGATATCTCTGAGTGTAAATTTGATTATACTAAGTAAGTCAGAGAGAACAACTCCTTCATACTTCATTTCGATCTTTAGTTCTCAGTAATATACAATAAGCATTTGATACACAGAATAGAATCTAACTGAAATTTATAGTGTAAGCATGTTGATTGTCAGCTTCCAACAGACAACAGACACCATCTCTAGATCTACAGCCTTTTCATAAAAAGCCAACACCAACACAGTGCTTGTGGGTAGAGGGGCATTTAGTTTTCTTAAAGAGGAATCAAGATTTTGATGACTAACAGTCTATGAATTATTATTTATTGCTGATGTGAGAGAATATGCACAAGAGCAACTTATAGGAGCAAGGCATGCTTCATAGCTGAAAGGGTCTACCAAGTGGGTAAAAAGGCAGGACAACTGGAGTGGTTCTGTCTGTGGTGATGAGAGAATTAAACTTGTTCATACCTAGTGGTTCAGAAGGCAGAGAGCACAGAACAAGACCAAACCAGACAGTCTTCTAGAAGCTTCCCCAGAGACCTATGTTCCCCAGGAACTCCACCCAGATTACAAAGATTTCACAGCCTCCAACAGTGCTACCATGTGGGGACCAAATGTTCAATCACATGAGTTTGTAAGGGGCATGGCATGTTCAAAAACACAACAAATGAGGAACTGAAATGCTTTTTAAAAGTTACAACTATAAAATATAACTGAAATTTGGAGTGATGTATTAAAGTATTATAAATGGGCTGAATTTTTTAAGGCTGCTACTTCTAACAGTCTTTATTACTTTGAAATTTGTTACACCTGGCAAATTATGTACACTGCAGTCCAGGAATAGAAAATAAAGCCCATGAAAGACACATTATTATTTATAATATTATTTTTGTAATTTTTGTATGCGTATGGATGTCTATTTCTCTCTCTATCTTTCTTTCTCTCTCTCTCTCTCTCTCTCTCTCTCTCTCTCTCTCTCTCTGTGTGTGTGTGTGTGTGTGTGTGTGTGTGTGTGTGTGTGTGTGTAGACCGAAGGTCAATAGCCAGGATTTTTCTCAATTATTTTCTATTTATCTTTGGATATAGAGTCTGTCACTCAATTGCAGGGTCACTGAGTTTCTAGGCTGGCTGCCCAGTGAGGAACAGGGACCAAGTTTCATATAAGAATGTTGGGGATCTGAACTTATGCCATGACACTTGCATAGTCAATACCCTATGATTAAGCTATCTCTCCATCTCCTGTCTATAATGTCCTTAATGCAGAGTTATTGTACCAAGTCTGATTTTATCTATAGGACATGTCCTGTTATCTCATCTAGTCTTATTCTCCTTGTCTAATGCATGAGAAGTATTTTATAGGGTCATTATTAATAATGAAGTAAACTTTGCAAATTTCTGGCTATTGGTTTGGAGGGAATAAGTCAGAGGCAATTTCAAGGCTTTATTCTCTTGTTTCTCCATTTTCCATCTAAATAAGAGTTGGTAGGTGCTACTCAACTCCTAGCCATTTGTGCTTTTTCAAGTCTGCCGGGCAAGGAACCAATCTAGAGTATGTTTTTCTATTGCAATCAGAGTTGCTATAGGAAATTTTCAAAGAGTTTCCAGAATGGAGTTCACTGCCCAATATTATTGACTAAAACCATATTATGTATGCATGCATGTGAAAATAAACGTAACATCACAATTTAATGTATTTACTACTACAGTTCTAAAATTCAATTCTAATAAAAAATGAGAGGAATCACAGGAAAATAATCAGATTTCTCTCTATTCACTTTCTACTGTCATTCTCCTAGGTTTGTCCTAGAGTGATAGTTATATAGTTTCCAAATTGTGGGTCCTAGTTACCACTTTCTGAACTAAGTTTGTGTTATGTTTTTCTTCACGCAACAGTTTGTCTGGGTTCAAGAGAGAAATAGAAGGCAGTAAAGGGTAGGTTTGACTGAAATGCACCACAAAAGCTGTGGGGGATTTGAAGCACAGAGTTGGTGTGGTAGTGACCTCCCAGTAGGACAATAGTGAGCTGGGTGGAGACTTTTTGGGAGCTCCAGGAGATAAGAACAGGCCAGCCAGACTGAGAATAGCAGGGCATAGTGTGGGATCTTGCTTTTCTTTTTAATATTTCCAGAAACATTGTGGTGAGTAGACTCATGAACTTGTCTGTCGATTTTCAGCAATAATGTTAAAGTCTGTTTTTGTTGTGAGCCAAAATTCTGGGTCCACATTTTGTTAGTGTGGTTTTATGCTCTCATGAGTCACAGATTTATCTTTTTCTTTCTTTTCTCTTGTTTTTGTTTTGTTTTTTTTTTTTACATGTTATCCCTATAAGTATTTGAACCTTGCTAAGATTCCCTCACTAAATTTCACCATTATTCTTTTTTTTCCTTTTTCCTTTCTTTTCTTTCTTTCTTTCTTTCTTTCTTTCTTTCTTTCTTTCTTTCTTTCTTTTTTTGATTTTTTGTTTTTTCGAGACAGGGTTTCTCTGTGTAGCCCTGGCTGTCCTGGAACTCACTCTGTAGACCAGGCTGGCTTCGAACGCTGAAATCCACCTGCCTCTGCCTCCCAAGTGCTGAGATTAAAGGCCTGCTCCACCACTGACGACCTACCGTTATTCTCTTGGCTGCTTCTCATAAGGCAAGTTTTCTGTCACCCTTATGCACATTGCTCTTTACTCTTAGAGAGGCAAATGAGGAAATGTCTTCTTACAAAGAAATGTGTTGAACTAAGGAAAGACTTCTGTGTTTGAATTACAAAGCCAGGGAACCAAGCCATCTTTTTTCCTTCTAGATTTTTGTAGATGCATCTGTCACTATGATCCAGAAATGTCCTCCTATGATTCAATAATATCTTACCACAGAGTTTGTTGTTGTTTTGTTCCATAATTTATAATAAACTAAAATGTAATTTTCACAGACATCTCTACCAAGTATTATTGACTTCTCCTTCAAATTTATCTAAATTCTTCAAGTGTTTGACAACTAGGATTTTTGTTGTTGTTGTTGTTGTTGTTGTTAGAGAGTATGGCTTTTTTTCAAGGCTATGAAGACTCTTTCAAATAGCGATATTGTTAACCTAAAATTTGTTGGTCTGTTTTATGTTATGTAAAAACTTTATAAATTTACTCTTTATAATAATTAGGACACTGGATGAAATTTTGGACAAAAGAGAAACACCTACTTTTAATAAAAACTGATTGGTTGCATTGCCAAGTGTGCTTGTGAGTTAGCCATGTTTAACTCTTAAATGTTTTCTGGTAGAAAACCCTTTATACATGGTGCTGGGTCATCAGACTATCTACCAATGAAAGGAAACACCACTTATCAAGCCAATCCTTACCTAGCAACAAGAACTCAGAATGTAGCACGATGCATGCACACCAAGTGAGAGCCGGCAGAGTGACCCCAGACCTTCTCTGCTGGATCATTAAAAGGAATAAACAAGTCAGGTATGGTAGCACACATCTGTAATCTCAGAATTTGGGGAATAGAAACAGAGCAAGTCTGAGCTCAAGGCTAAATGAAGCTATGTAGTGAGCCTTGACTCACAAAACAAAGACTTTGGGGTTCAGTTCAGTGGGAGAGTGCTTGCCTACAATACACATTGTGTCCATGCTCGGTACAACAATGAAATCAAAATCAAAACCAAAGGAATACATCCATTACTTATTGATGCCTAAAAGATACTAGGTATTGGTATTTGAAGACAAAACAAAACACAGTTCACTGACTTCTTTTCAATAGGATGTACAGGCTTTTCTTGTCTCCTTTTTCTCTTACTTTACACTTGAGGGTCTAGGCCTAATGATTACTTTAGGCATTGGAGGAAAATATTGATCACGTCTTTATGAAGTTGTCTTTTCTTCTTAACCAACTCCAAAGCCTCCCCATCTATCCCTCTAACCATCTCTACCCCCCAAAAAGTGAATGGGTCATGCACAGAGGAAATAAAAGAGTCTTGTAGATGTTCATGTCCAAGGGTTTTGTAATTCATAAAAGTGTGTAATCAGTAGTTACTGTGCCAATGAGAAAGGAGAGTCCTCAAAACACAGTTATCCCAGGATCAACAAATGGAGTGACAATCAGTCAGTATGCTTGCTTCTATGTGAGCCTTCTTTATTAGAATAAAGAAGGTGTATGAATGTGTATGTCCACTTCTCACAAACTATGTATTTCCAACTGAAGAGAACCATAAAGTCCTTGAAAAAAATCTCTATTAATTTTAATTTCTGTTCTAAAGAGTGTTCATGAAAAATAAGTCTAAGAGTGTAGGGTTCTAGTGAATATGCGGGAAACATAAACGTCAATTATAATTGGAGTCTAAAATATTGAATCACTTTTCAGTGAAACTTATAAATAATAGTAATTTCTCGGTGTTCAGGGGGTTGGAAATTTTTACTGCCCACGAGATTGCCAGTTCAACCTTTGATTATGCAGATACAATTAACATACAAGGATAATATGTGAGCGTCATTTATCCTCAGGGCTCATAAGTATAAAAACAGTAACACACTGTGAAAGTAATGGTAACACTTAGAAGTCCCATTATTATTAATTCATTTGACATTCACTGTAATCACACCAATCTTAATGAATTCATTTAGCACATGATTATTACATGTACTTTCAAGCACAGTCCATTGTAAACCACTGCTAACAGATGTGTTGTGCATGGATAAATGATGGATATTTTTAAAGTCATATTTAAAAATCATACAATGAAAAGTAACAGATTGACATCTTAGTTTGGTGACAAAAATCAATCTAAATAAAAAACAGTAATATAATTTTATTATGGCACTAAAATTTTATTTTACTGATTTTTTTTTTTTTTTTTTTTTTTTTTGCGGGGGTGGTGGTGGGGAGTGTCAAAGGAGGAAGGAGAGCCCAGGGCTTTGTTGCATGTAACACACAAGTACTCTACTACTGAGCTCTACTGTCAGGTTCTATTGTCCTCGATATTTTATTATATATGGGCTGTGGGTTAACTGATTTCTAAAGAAGCATACTGAGGTATACTATACTCATGTAGAATGTTCAGGAAAAAATTAATGTGTCACAAGGATGAATAAAATTTAAGTCTATAAGTGATTATTATGTTATTACTATTAATTTTAATAACTAGGCACACACAAAAACACCAAGGAGGAGACATTATCAGGGAGCTTTCAAATATTACATCATCAAGTAGATACTATTTTCTATAAAATTCAATCAAATAACATCTGCCAAATCTGTACCTCTTTTTTTTTTTTTTTTTCTGCCCACATTTAGGCTCTACTTTCTGTGGCTCCCAATCCCTCTTCAGGTTGACTTTCTCTGAATGCAAACGTTCCCTTCTGTTAAAAAGCAACGTGATCTGATCACCAAGTACATCCAATAGCTTCTCATTAGTGACTGGAATCAAGTGCAGCTGTTTGTAATATTATGCCCACCCCATCCAGTGCATGCACTTGCTTGGCTGGCAACTTTTCTTCATTTTATTGGGGAATTCTTCAGCTCTAGAAGCACATCAGCTAAGCAGTGTTTCCTTGACTTGGCTCATTTTGTCTTCTCCTGTCTGTCTGTTCATGGTCTCCTGTCTGTCTGTTCATGGTCCCTGGAAGATTGCTGGTAGTTTCTAGGCTGGTTACCTCTGTTGATGGTCTCACAGTTCTTGTGTGCTGCATAGTGTCTTAATAAAATCCCTATCAAACACCATCGTGTTTACTCAGAGGAGTTTCCTCTTCCTTACTAACCTTGATCCTTTTATCATATTTGGAGATTTTCTCATTTTACATGCACTCATGAACACACACACACACACACACACACACACACACACACACATATTCTACCTTCTTGTTCACCTTGAATTTAATATTCCTATACTCTGAATTATGTTTTTTGTTTTTGTTTTTTTGCACAAAGAATGAACACTGCACAGGATTGCTAAGCACTCAATATCATTTCAAATAAGTTTATATTTTGAGTCTCCAATATATATGAAATGTTTATAAAGAACTTGTGCTGGGAAACTTGGTGTCTTTTGAGCAAATAACTGCTGGTTCTTTTTGCTTTTTAATTGGATATTTTCTTTATTTACATTTCAAGTGTTATCCCCTTTCCAGGTCTCCCCAACTCCCTATCTCTTCTCCCCTTCCCCTGCTTCTATGAGGGTGTTCCCCCACCTACCCACTCCCACCTCCCCACCCTCCCTGCCCTCCCCACCCTCGAATTCCCCTACACTGGGGTATCAAGCCTTGACAGAACCAAGGACCTCTCCTCCCATTGATACCCGAACAAGCCATCCTCTGCTACATATGCAGCTGCATGTGTACTCCTTGGTTGGTGGTTTAGTCCCTGGAAGCTCTGGGGAGGTCTGGTTGGTTGATATTGTTGTTCTTTCTATGGGGTTTCAAACCCCTTCAGCTCCTTCAGACCTTTCTCTAACTCCACCACTGCGGTCCCTGTGCTCAATCCAAAGGTTGGCTGCAAGCATCCACCTCTGTATTTGTCAGGCTCTGGCAGAGCATCTCAAGAGACAACTATATCAGGCTCCTGTCAGCATGCACATGCACGTTTTGGTATCAGCAGTAGCGTCTGGGTTTGGTAGCTGTATATGGGATGGATCTCCAGGTGGGGCAGTCTCTGGATGGCCTTTCCTTCTGTCTCTGCTCCATACTTTGTCTCCATATTTCCTCCTGTGAGTATTATGTTATGTTCCCTTTTCTTTTCTTTTCTTTTCTTTTTTCTTTTTTTTTTTTTTTTTTTTTTTTTTTTTTTTTTTTTTTGGTTTTTCGAGACAGGGTTTCTCTGTATAGCCCCGGCTGTCCTGGAACTCACTCTGTAGACCAGGCTGGCCTCGAACTCAGAAATCCGCCTGCCTCTGCCTCCCGAGTGCTGGGATTAAAGGCGTGCGCCACCACGCCCGGCCCTATGTTCCCTTTTCAAAGCACCCACACTTTGGTTCTTTATTGCGATCTGTGTCAAGATAGAAGCATGGATTAGCTACAGTCTCACTGGAGGCAGCAGAGGGATGTGTGATTTTCTAGAATGCTTTTATTTATTCACATTTTCTTTCTGCTATAAAGAAACCACGAGAGCTGCCAGGGCATTGTCCCTGATACCCGAAGGACTGCCTGTCACTCCTTATGAATTCCAAGTCCTTTTTCGTTTGTAGACAAGGCTTACCATACCTCTGGTAGTCCCTGGTTTCTCCTTTTAAATTTCTATTTAAGGAAATAGGCCTTGTGCCTTTTTTTTTTTTTCAACATAGTTGATTTTTCCAAGGAACTGAAGAGAAGACTTGTATCTAACTAACAGAAATTAGTCTTTGGTTTGACTAAAACATAATGTCTCTTCAAAATGCTACAAAGGATGTATGAATAACTGTAGTGATTGTACTGGAGTGGACCAGCTAAGGGAAACTAAGATATTCAGTTAAAAACAATGAAAAAGATATCTATCTCTATCTCTATCTCTCTAACTATCTATCTATCTATCTATCTATCTATCTATCTATCTATCTATCTATCTACCTACCTATGAGATTGAGGAAAGAGAAAGGTATAGTAACAGTGGGGATAATTTGTCAAGATAGCTTTGGTAGGGCATCTGAAACAGAGTTTCAACAACATTTTAAAGATGGAAGAGAATGGTTAGAAGATTTTAATTGGGGAATATATCACAAACAAGCACGGTATAAAGAGGACCTAAGACAGGTGTGTGAAAAACACCTTGCAAGGTAACAAGTGACTTATGTGGAAACGAATTTTAAGTCTGATTACTGGTTATAAAGATTTGTTTTATTTATTTTTTTCTTTTAATTGCATGGGCGATTGTTTGCCAGTCTGTATGTGCATCATGTGTATGCTCTGGTGCCCCTGGAGGCCAGAAGAGGGCATCACATACCCTGGAGTTGGAGTTACAGAGTGTTATGAGCCACCATGTGGGGGCAAAATACAGGATCCTAGTCCTCTGAAAAGGCAGCTAAGCGCTCCTTTTAATTGCTGAGCTATCTCCCCAGCTCTAATCTGAAGATTTTAATGAAGAGGGAAGTGCAAAGAGAAGATAAGACATGAAGGAATTACCCCAAGGGAAACTGATTAGATGTGGAAGATAAGGGTAAAGAGAATGTAGGTGCCAGTACTAGGATATGATGAGAAGGAAAATAAGAACAGCTACTGAGCTTTAAGTTGTGTGTGGGAGTTAAGGGAGGCATCTGATGAAGAGTGGAGTGAGTGCAGCGTCAGGAAGAAATGCCCTGGGACAGGACCATTAGTATAAATCAGATGCCATCACTTAATAACGTGTGCAATCTTGAGCAAGTCAACTAACGGTTTTCTAGGGATATTGTGAGTTGTGGACAAGTTAATATAGATAGGGCCCCTGAATATGCCCTAGGTCTTTTAAATACTATCTTGTAAGTTCTATATGAATATTTGCTATTGTTATTGTTACTGAAGTCACTGTTCATGTTATTATTGTGACCTCGTGGGATCACTTGAAGGAGACATGGAATGAAATCAGACACTTGGACATATTGGAATGATAAATGATTATTAGAGCCTTATTAGTGGAATAGATCACAATACTGGATACACATAGATTCACACACACACACACACACACACACACACACACACACACAAAATCACATACACACACATGCACACACATTTGTTAATAGTAGGATTCTTAACATTGGTCTATGGAGATATTTAAAGCATGTGTAAGACTCATCTTAAAAATTCATGTTCTCTGATTTTGGTAATGTCATTCTTTTTTTGTTTGTTTGTTTATTTGTTTTTTGAGACAGGGTTTCTCTGTGTAGCCCTGGCTGTCCTGGAACTCATTCTGTAGGCCAGGCTGGCCTTGAACTCAGAAATCTGCCTGCCTTTGCCTCCCAAGTGCTGGGATTAAAGGTATGTGCCACCACTGCCCTGCTTAGTAATGTCATTCATAAATGTTTAGACCAAAAGATGCTATTTATGTTTTATTATATTACATTTTTACTCTTTAGAGTTGGGAATCCAAAATTCTTTTCCACACAGTAATCTGCTCATGTTGCCTCTGCTTCTATTCAATTTTAAGAACTTAATTGTTTATTTTATTTATTTACATTTCAAATGTTTCCCCAGTCTCCCCTCCGCAACCTCCCAATCCCATCCCCACTGCCCTTTGCCTCTAGGAGGGTGCTTTCCCACTTACTCACCTACTCACCTCTCTAGCATCCCCCTACACTAGGGCAATAAACCTCCATAGGACCAAGGGCCACTCCTCCCATTGATGGCAGGTAAGATCATCTTCTGCTACATATCCAGCTGGAGCCATGGGCCCCCCAATGTGTACTCTTTACTTGATGGTTTAGTCCATGGAAGCTCTGGGGATGGGGGAGGTTTGATTGGGTGATATTTTTGTTCTTCCTATTGGGATACAATCCCCTTCAGATCCTTCTGTCCTTCCCTTTACTTTTCCATGAGGGTCCCCAGCCTCAATCTGATGGCTGTGTATATCGCCATCTGTCTTAGTCAGGTGCTGTCGGAGCCTCTCAGAGTACAGCAAGTAAAGTGTTCAGATAATTTTTCTTATTCACTCTACTGAATATCTATACCCCTACATACACCCAGGGACAGACCTAGACATATACAAGTACACAGATATACACAAAGTATGAAATATCCACACATACCCCAGTAGCATAACTTATAGGTTATATAGGTTAAATACATTATACTTGTCCAAAGAATATTTCTAGGAGAAGAATAGATTTTTCTAGTTTAATTTTCTCACAGAGCAGGGGAGAACAATGAGCCAAGATTAAGTGATTTGCCTAGGATAATACCAGCATTTGTTTCCCTATCATGTTTTGAAAGCACAGTTCAGCTGGAATAAAAAAAAATCATCACTGAAAACATAGAATCTCTGTCTAAAGTATCAACAGAACTGAAAAAAATCCCACAGTAATTATAATAATAACACATGCCAAGGTATTTACTAACATGCATAATAATTGTAAACAAACAATGGACCTTGCCAGAAAAGATCACTATACACTTTCTTTCTAATTTCACACCTTTATATATGAAGTATAATACAGCAACTAGTGTGTTGTATTTACGTTTTCAGACTGTCAATTGTTTCTATGTTTACTATTTCATTTAGAACAATATGCCATTGGGAACAAAAGGAGAGACAAGATTTATTCAGACAGTGCTTCTGATATTTGCTAAAAATAATTGATATATTTTTTGGGAAAAAGGTAGCATTGCTTAGCTTTTTCTTAGATTGTGCGTGTTTAATTTTATCACATTCTTAAAAATTCTTAAATTACAAAAGTGTTTTCAGCAACAGTGACACAGCCCTTCTTTTAAACACAGAACAGCACCTCTGATTTAAAGAACCAAATGATTATTACTAATGACTACCTAGCCGATGTAGAAATAAAGCAAAATGATATTTGAAAAGCAAAAAAAGAAGAATATTATAATAATAATAAAAACAAGACTAATCTAGTTCTATGTTCCAAGGAAGGAAAAATTACACCCATTGAAACAAGTGCTTGTATTTCTGTTTCCATTTACTGCCACAGGGATGAAGGTAACACATTGTCAAATGATTTCAAGTATTTAAAACTTGAACTGATCAGGAAGTGGGATTCAATTTCTCTTTGGAAAGACCCAACTTCCAGGATGTATTAAGTGAACTGGATGACATAAAGAGATAAATTACTAACTTAGAAAACTACAAATTAATGTCCACTTTTCTGGCTTAAGGCAAAATCACACATAGAATAATATACTTTAAGAGGACTTATCTTTCGTAACTTTTTAAAATGAGTTTGAAGAGAATCATTACTTATTGCTATTCAGCAGCCTTCACAAGTGATTAATTGGTAGGGATATAATTCTCAAAAACGTCCTAAAATACAAACCCCACATAGAGAGAACCGGTAACAACCTGTTTCTTGCTGTCTTAAAGCCATAATTCTAAAACATATATTTCACACATAGTTCAGGAAATTGAGGCGTGACCTGTTCCTTGTGATCTCTTCTTAATGTTAATTTCTAAAGTGTGAGGCAAAAGGGATGGACAGAAGGTGTGATAACATATATGTATGAGAAAATTATTTTTTTCTTTTTAATTTTTTCCAACATTTATTAGATAATTTCTTCATTTACATTTCAAGTGTTATCCAGAAAGTTCCCTATACCCTCCCCCCTCCCGGTCCTGCTCCCCTACCCACCCAATCCCACATCTTGGCCCTGGCGTTCCCCTGTACTGGAGCATATAAAGTCTGCATGACCAAGGGGCCTCTCTTCCCACTGATGGCCAACTAGGCCATCCTCTTCTATATATGCAGCTAGAGACATGAGCTCAGGGGGTACTAGTTAGTTCATGTTATTCTTCCACCTATAGGGTTGAAGACCCCTTCCGCTCCTTGGGTACTTTCTCTAGCTCCTTCCTTGGGAACCCTGTGTTCCATCTAATAGCTGACTGTGAGCTTCCACCTCCATGTTTGCCAGGCATTGGTATAGTCTCCCACGAGACAGCTATATCTGGGCCCTTTCAGCACTATCTTGCTGGCATATGCTATAGTGTCTATGATTGGTGGCTNTTTTTTGTTATTCCAGATGAACTTGCTAATTGTCTTTTCTAGATCCTTGAAGAATTGAGTTGGAATTTTGATGGGGATTGCATTGAATCTGTAGATAGCTTTTGGCACGATAGCCATTTTTACTATATTGATTCTGCCAATCCATGAGCATGGGAGATCCTTCCATCTTCTGAGATCTTCCTCAATTTCTTTCTTGAGAAAATTATTTTAAATAAAATTACTTTGGTGAAGTAAGTGCACCGACTCATTTACATTCTCTGAGTTATTTTTATATTTCTTTTTATAATGTGAAGGTGAATATTGTCATTTATTCATAGTGATTTTCCTTTTATTTCAATTTTATTAGAAAAAACTGAAATTCAAAACTAAAATGAAATTAGGCTTGAAGTTTTTGTCCTTCCTTCCTTCCTTCCCTCCTTTCCTCCTTCCCTCCCTCCCTCTCTCCCTCCCTCCCTCCCTCCCTCACTTCCAGCTATTTTGTTTTTCAGTTTCTGTTTTGAGGCATCTGACACTGTAGCCCTGTATGCTTTGGAACTCAGAATAGACTTTAGGCTGGCAGAGGATTTATGTTCTTCATGCCTCGCCTTCGCAAGTACAGAGTCATAGGAATGTACTGCCGTGTCTGGCTTTCCATTAGTTTCTGAAAAGGGGACAATAAATTCCAAACATACATAAAACGTAAAAAAAAAATCTTTCAGGTAAAGTATAAATTATTTTCTTAAATTCAAAATGCTTGATGATTCCTTTTAGGCCCAGCTCACCAATAGAATCAAAATTAATCAGAAAGATATTACAAAGTAGTTATAATTTTAAGGTGCATTTAATAGCTGGTTTGTCTTATGCAAAAAAAAAAAATGTAAAATTTCAGCGGGGTGGGGAGAGAGGGATGGGTTCCTAGAAAATTTCCAGTCACTTGAGAGCATGCTACTTAAAAAATCTGAAGCCAGATGGAAAATTATTTGCTCCATAGCACAAGACTCAGGAGACTCATCAAAGGCTAAAAGTTCTGCACAGCATACATCCCATTATAAATTCTCAGATTTTAAAATACTGACTTGTGATGATGTGCTGATAATAGTAGCAAACATTGTGAGTAAATACATATATATTATATATTATTTATATTATATACTATATATATATTAAACACACAGAGATAGATAGATAGATAGATAGATAGATAGATAGATAGATAGATAATTACTAATAAGCAAGATGGTGCTCTTAGAATGTTTTTCTCAGCTCCAGATGGGAACCTTTACATGGTAGCTATGGTTTCTGTAGCTCTTTCTAAAAATCCATAAAGTGATTATAATTGATTCTGTCCTCTTGCCCCAGATTAGGGCAATTAACAGTGCATTCTTTCTGAACGGGATACCCTGCTTTATCGTCTTCAGCTTTGTTGGGGTAGTAATAACGAATGCTGTTTAAGCTCATAAAGATGTTTGCAGTGTTCGAATTGTCCCAGATACATTATTGACTGGATGGATGCCTCAGAACCTCCCTGTGGGCTGTCACAAAACCTGCAAAGCAGGCAGAGAGGAGCCCGTAGATGGCAAAGTACCATCTGGTGTCACTGACTGTCCCCAGGTATACATTAAAACATTCTCTCATCAAACTGAAGGCAAAAGTCTAGTTTATTGGAATGTAAATTATAACTGAAGCTCCATACATACAATACTTACAATATAAAATTGTGAGGAATTGTATTTAACTTATCAGATAAAATAGAAATGCTATAAAAAATAATTGCTAAAACATATGTGTGTCCTGTTGGATAGTATAGAGATGGAAATTTAACTAAAATCTGTGCTATGTTCAGCTGAAAATAAGCCCTTCCATGACATTTGCTGTTTTGTTACACTTAAACCAGGTTTAAAAAGTAAATTAACCGAGGCAACTTTAAAAAATGATAATTCGCTGTATGAGGTATTTTTAATCATATATACATGTATTCACAAACACAAAACACATGTACATATTAGCTTTCTTCTACTATTATGTTATTTCATTGGTATAGTCAAATATTTTGTGTAATTTTGTCTAAATAAATATGAGGACTTCTCTACATGATAAAAATAGAGGCTAGAATAAATATTCAAGTTCCTAAGGAGAGGATGTGACTTTAAATAAATCACCACAATTGAGGGACATATGCAATTTTTATTTAAATTTCTTTATTCTCGTTCTTGTCTGAATTTGTCTCACAGTCACACCCATACACATTCATACTTAAACATTGGGCATATTCAAAAGTGCTTTTGCAAGTCCAAACCCAGTCCTTTTGCTATTTCTGAGATTGCATCAGGAACTTCTGAGGGGCTTCATAATAGACATTGCCCTGCATGAATTTTGTCTAGTGAAAGGAAATTCAGAAAGTAGCATTTTTTTTTCTAGAGACAGTAAAATGCTAAGATTCAGTATTGTTCACAGAACAGAGAAGTCATCAGACAAAAAGCTGCTATGGGAGAAGACACCGAGCGTTGCTGGAATCATGATGTAGCAACCCACAGATGGATGAATGGATTTCTCAGCACCCTGTAATATCTAGATAGGGTCCCCTCTGGTCACTGCCCACTGTGTCTGGCAGAGTTCTCAAGAGTATATTATTGTAAGGTTCTGAGGACTTTGATCTCACCATCAATGGCTGTTGAGAGAACACCACCGCTCCTAGGTCTTCATCTTTGCTGTTAGGGAGTACTACAGAGGCCACTCAGCAAGCCTTCTGAGGAGGCCACTGTCACTATGTGGCAAATATTTCATTTTGACAGCTGTGCTGAGGGTTAATTTGACAGTTCAAAAACTGTACGCATAGCTTGCAAAATAAAGACCCAGAGTGTTACAACATGCTTGTATTTATTAGGACATACCAGCAACTGTGTATAACCAGCCTGATTAATCGGACATTTCTTTGACACACAGTACACTATATTATGATAGTTAAGATGCCATTACTTTTAAGTGGTCATTTAGGTGGCTGCCTATGTTAATATGCAGCCACATAATACCTTCCAGAGGTTTTGAAAATTAGACTAACACATGTTAAAATGACATTTTTTCAATAGTTTCTTTCTAATTCAGAATTAATTTTCTAAGAACAGCTTTTTGCCTGCTCATAAAATGAATTTCCTAATGAGAAAGAGCTGAATTTTAACCTTGAGTTTGCTGCCCAGAAATCTCTAAAATCCCACTCATACGAGAATGTAGGGGGATAAAAAGACAGAAAATCTTGGAAATGATCTAATGGAAATATAAAGATTTACCATTGAACTGAGATACTAAAAAATACACCCAAAACAATGACTCCTCATTTCATTTACAGGGTAGCTTGTATAGGAATATAACATGTTACTTAGCCCCAGAAAATCACCGAACAAGGCTAATATCATTTTTAACACTTACAGAAACAGATCTCAGAGAATTTAAAGAGTATTTTGGTGGGAAAGCTAAGAATTCAACCAGTCCTTACTGCAGAGTCCAAGGTTGCTCCCTAACTTTTCTCTGGAGCTCTGTAACTATCTACAGTGATTGTCAAGTCCAGGCCAGCACTTAACTCAAAATTTCGATAAATTTCAGAGTCAATATTGCCTCAAAAGATTCATGAGTCAAATTATCAGAATATAAACTCCTTTGTCTGTGTTATTCCTCAAAGGCAAGTCTATAAAAAGAACTTGTGAGCTTGGATACCCTACCTCCCTCATCCTAGGATCCTTACGGAGTATTTGAGAGTATAAGGGGTCCAGTAGACACTGGATAAAATCAATGCTGAGAGGAACCTCCCAGAAGCAATTTTGAGGATTCTGTGCCTTCTGTTGATGGTTGTTATGTCAGATATATTGAGGGGTTTATAGTATTGTTATGAAATTAATGCATATCCTCCCTAAAATGTATATGTTGTAATTCTAAGTGCCACTGATATAATATTAGGTTGTTCCTTTGGGACAGAGATTAGGACTAGACAGCTAAGCCCTTATGAATAGGATTAGTGCCCTTATAAAAGAGGCCTGATAGAGTGTCCTTACCCCATATACCAGCTAAACACATACGGAAAATGCACTGGCTACTAATAACAAAGCTGGCCTTTATCAGACCCTGGACTTTAATCTTTGGTTTCCCAGATTATAGAACTGATAAAATTTCTATTGTCTATAAATAGACAAGTCAGTTTGTGTTATTTATGACAGCAGGCCAAAAGGGTCAAGATCGATGTTTATCAAAGAGCTGAGTTCAAGCATCAAATTATATATATATATATATATATATATATATATATATATATATATATATATATATCCTCAAACAAAAAATGACAATAATGCAATCTATTAAGTCATATAGTAAACATATAGAGTACAACCTTGTCACTATATGACAATCTTTTGATTGAAGATTTTTTTATTCTAACACACACATGCTCGCACACATATAAAAAGTTTATGTGATATTTCTTGCTTTTTCTTTATATTTATATGCTATGTAACTAATCCATACGTATTAGGTAACTTATAATTATTTTGTTCAATTATTGTCAGCTTCTACCCCCTTGTTTAGATAAATTTTATCTATTATGAGTCTTATTTACTTTGCGGGAGGTCGCAAATTTTAAAAAATCACAAAAGCATATATTTCTGAAAAAAAAAAACCCTGTAATTTCCTGTTTGGAGATTATATAGTTAATCCATAGAAATCATCAATACATAGCAGATGTCATTGTAATTGTCTATTATCTTCAACTTTTAATATTTGAGAATTGTGTGGATCTCATTTTTAGGCTTGTTTTCTGCATATACTCTACCACCGTGCTTTTTGTTTACACCTAGGACAGATTTGTTTCTGAAAGCTATGCACCTTGGAAACAGAGGCTGGTAATGAAATCTGCGACACAGTATTAGCTATGGTGTTGTAAATGGCAGAGCCGTAAACCTACTTTACAAAGACCTATCTAATGGAACTACGTAAGAAAGGGCCCAAAGCTTCAAAAGGCTTAACTTATCCCATTTGATTTTATCCGCGATACATTTAGCCGAAGATAAGACAAGAGCAAGCTAATGACCTCCTTTTTTATATATCTAATTTTCAGTTATGGTTCAGTATTATCATACACACTTCTAAATGAGCCGTATTCTTCACAGCTAATTGGTGGGGCCAGTGAAGTGGATCAGCATGCTACAGTACTTTGTCTTATTCCCAGTTTGAGTCCTTACTGGGTATTTAAGCTGACAATGTGTATGCGGCAAGCCTCCAGATTTCAGCTGTGCTGGCAGCGAAGGCCACTCTGAGAGATGGGCAGCATGGCTTCTGTGTGTGCCATTCTTCAGAGCCAGCACTAAAGGGAGCCGAGTGTGGGTTTCAACCTTCTGTACCTGGTGTGGACTGCCTTCATGCTGAGGTGTGTTGGGGGAGTGAGGTCTGAGTCCGGTGTATTGTCAAGGTGGTAGACTCTGAATCGGGTTCCTTGTCAAGGAATGAAAGCAGTTTTTGGTTTTTCTTTTGTGATTGTTTGTCAAGTCTTTTTTCACAAAACTGTATCTTGAATTTACCTCACACACGCACAAGTTTCTTCTTTCAAATTTTGGAACGGCATATTAAGGTCTCTTTATATTAAGAGTTTTAAATCTTAGAACAGAATTCTTCACTCATGGCTCTGTATATAAATTAAGCTTTCCAAATGAAAAATCTTTAAGCGTTTCGAGTTTGAGTCAGAGTTGGCTTATTTTAAACAAGTCTCTCAATCATTTGGAGTCATAAAAAAAAGATTCTATTTTTTATTATTATTCATTGTATTCATTTGTTATGTTCATTCATTGCTTATATATTTTAAAATGAATTCATTGTTGATCAACACTGAAGAGCTCGGCTCACCCACTGTGCTCAGGCACCAACACAATATGAATGTATTAACTATACTAATTATCTCTTCATGCCAATTTCAAGTGTTAATGTTTTCCATATTACCTACCTAGGATGCTTTCCGTAATTGAAAATGGACATTAAAATATCTAAAGTTCCCACGTGGAAAAGCAAATCTCTTCTTTTGTTTCTTGTCATCAAATACATTTTAGTTAGTTTGTTTTCTAAAAGAACTAAAAAAATTTAAGTGATACTTAAAAGAAAAAGAAAAGCTTATTTCCCCTGTATGTTCAGTCCATCTAATATAAATTAGACATGTGATGGATAATAGCCAGCAGATATCCTTCCTTTGCTGTTAATATCTCAATTTTATACAGAAGCACTGCTATTTCTCACTTTTAAAACTTAATTGTATATATAGATCTGGTAGTGCGTACCAGGTTAACATGCTGATTAAACCTGCCATTATTTCAATGGCTATTACCACACTTAAAATAAATTAGAAAAACGTATGGGCTAAAATTAAAAGTTTGTTCTGATTTAAATTTATATAAAGAGAATATCCATGATACCATTTCTAATCACTAGGGTCAGTTAAAAATTGGGTCCACATTGTCATTGATCAACAAATTAATTACCTTGCTGAACTAAAAACTTTTGCGTACTGCTTAAAATTGGCTAAAGAAAAATACTTTATTTTATTTGTGGTAATACTTCAATTTTCTCCCCATTTGGGGGCTTTAAGATAGGTTATGTTGTTTCTGTTTTCTTCCATGTACTAAATAATCCTGGTAGAAAAATCATCGGATTTTAATTTTCATAAATCTATATCAATACTTAACAGACATAGGTAATCATTTCTGGTACAGCTAGCTTGGCCTTACATGAAATTAGACAGGGTAGGAAATTACTTTCATTACTGACTCTTTTCCTTATCCTTTTCAAAGAGGAAGGAATTAATTTGTCTGTTAGGCTACATGTAAAAAAATTAGTTCTGATCTTTATATAGTTGTGTAATTTAAATTAGTACCTGATTCTCTAAAGTCCACAATTTAGGACAGAACAGAATCTACCGCAGCAGCTAATTAAACACTTACTGTAAGGTTAAGTTTTTCATTAAATCAATAGGCCCCCAGTGTCAGTTACGAAGCCCTAATTACTATGCAGTAAATTTAGATTGAATTTGAATTAAGGACTGATTTCAATCTAACCGCAGCATGTAAATATTGTAAATTACTAGAATTACAGTTCAATAAAATTGAATGGATTTCACTTTAGATAAACCAAATGCAAATGAGAAAAAAAGACCAGATGAAATTCCTCCAAACATCGTGCCAAGGAGCCTTACACATGGAATACACTATACTGTTTTGGCAACAAGAGTGCCACAGCTCAATAATTCCACCTCCCCTTACTGTAGCATGTTTTAATATTTGATTATCTATAGTAAAAATGAATAAGTTTAATCTCTCCCGAGTGATCAAGTAAAATGATGGTTAATGTGGCCGCTCACTGGGTTGCTTTAGTTTGATGACTGTATTATTGTGCGAAAGCACAGTATGATACCAGGTTATCAGGATATAACTAGCTGGGATAAAACACATCCACACAGGCCCCCACACCAGGGCTGAGAGGCACAAAACAAGCCATGTTTTAAGCACCAGTCACATCCTTTTCAAGTTAAGGAAAAAGAGTGACGGACAAGAATGTGCCAACACCAACTCAGTAATTTAAACACATAAAATTGAAAGTAGTTGGAAGCTTGTAGCCATTAATTTTTTTGTTGTTGTTGTTGATTTTTTGTTGTATGAAAGTAGTCTACGTAGAGAATGTAGACATTTTTTAAAAAGGAAATCAAGAGGTCAGGACAAGCTTTGGCTGTATGGTCAATGCACAGTTCCAATCCGATCTCCTTTTGGTTAGGTTTGATAAAGAAAGGCTCACAAGGTGCAACAATCACCTTTGAAATAGAAAATTTTGAGAAAATGTATAACATGGGTGATACTTGTGTGACACCTCTCTTTCCTTATCTCTGCTGGCATTTGGTGGCACAAGAAGTAAATCAATAATCAGATGATAGAATCAGTCTTTTTTTTTTAAATGAAGCTCCAGAGGAAATAAAAGTATATCCCACATGTTTTGTTGTTAAATTCTCCATATATGTGGTGAAACTTAAAAAAGAAAATCTTACAAAGATCTCTGGGTGAGTCTGAAAGAATTCCACCTCATGAAATCTAAAGATTTAATTGACAAAATAAGCATTTTTTTTACAGTTTTTCTGATGAGGTTTAGCTGATTAGTGTCATAGGGTGACCATAGTATTTATACTCTCACATGATAAAATTGTGTTTTTGATTACATGGAATGTCACAGCAGTCTTGAATGCTAAAGCTAGTAATTAAAATTACAATGAAAAAGAAAAAGCAACATTAACTAGCAAGAAAGAAACAGTTTCTGGAAAATATAGTCTAAAAGAACCAGAGAGATGTTTGTTCAAGGTCAGTCTATCACTGAAAATTGAATCCTTTGAGGATAAATATAAAAATTATCTTTACATGAAGAAGAATTTGAGATTAGCATACAAATTTAGTTTCATATTTTTGTAAAATTCTGTCTGAGAAGCTTGATAATACAAAGCTCAATATACTTGGCCATGAGGATACCCTGTTGTTCTCTCTTGTACAAGGTGAATTTTTTTGAACCTTAGGTATTGGATCATCAAAGCCATGTGCATCTTTGCTTTTGAATGGTCTTCCTCTAGTTCATTTATATTTATGCAACTCCTTTAGATCTCAGTCAATGGAGGGGAATAGAAAGAATCATAAATTGAACACACATGAAATAAAATTCTAGTGAAACATAGGTGCAGATATTATGTTCTAGATCTTCAAGCAAGAACATGATGAAGAGAAACAGACAAAAAAAGACGAGAATATCTTTCATGAGAGGTTTTTCTGTACAGTCACCAACATAGCATCTATGTAAGTCTTCTTTTTAAGTGAAAAAATATAGATATGTGCAGGTCTATATTTATCATGTTAAAACTTATAGTGTGAAGCAACCACACATCCCTACAACCAAGGTGTGGCTTAAAGGCTGACTCTGTTACTTTATAATCATCTCTGCTAGTTTCTATTCAAGTTAAAAGATGACCATGAACTTATTTACCGGATACTACTAAAATTAAGAGAAACTCCTAAACATCGATGAATTGAGCGACAGGATAATTAATCTTTGTAAACTCACTTACATTCAAGGATCAGAGGCTGGCATTTATTTTATCTATCATATTTCCCTAACATGGAAAAAAGTTAACTGAGTTGAATCTCCTAAGAACTTGCATTCAGTCAATACTTTCTAGCTGTTTTAATTTTATGTGGGCTTGGTCACTTTTTTTTTTCTTTTTCTATTTTTTTTTTTTTTTTTGCAGACTTACATTATAGCAAAGTAGACAATAGTAAACATGCTGTTGCCTATGTCAATGATCCCTATGTCCAAAGCATTGCTAGGAGGGATCTATTTACTAGACGCCTGTACATCTTGAAGGAACAATACATGAACAGTTTACAGCACATAGTCATACAAGTCTCATTGCTCAGATAGCACTATCTGAACACATTTTTAAAATGATGCTGTCTCAAAGAAGAAATACTGTCCTTTCTGAATTTCTTTAAGAATGCAACACAAAACTTTCAAAAATTCTCTCTATATTGTCACATCAAGCCATCTATTTAAAACAGAGGCCAGATCAGATGTGCATTTGATTATCCCTGTATTATCTTTGATAACAGCTCAAGGTTTTTCGTAGGAAATTTGACCTTTCCTTTGGAAATTTCAATAAACTGTGTTGTTTTTGATATTTAAGTGAAAATTTACCAAAATAAATCACAAGAAGAGAAAAGCCAGTTTCCTTCTGAGTTATGTCATAAGTCATATTTGTAAATTCTTAAACGTTTCCCTGAGGCATTCATGCTTTTACTTAGATGTCTAATTTTGACTTCTTGTAGAGAATTTTTTATGGGTAGATTCACTGTAGCAGTTTCATGGCAAATAACTGTTACCGTATGAAAAAATTCCAATTTTGAATATTATATGCATTTATATGCAATATGTTCATAATATATTTCTTCTTTATATACTATGTATAGTAAATTATGTACTGTAAAATTATAAAGCATATATATATATATGTATATATATAGTTTTATTTGTAGATCTGTAGTATATATCTTCATAGCTAGTCTCATACAAATATAGTATACAGGAATCTATATATAATTACAAAACTATGTATCTATATCTCCATATATCTACATGAAGTTTCCACTTAATTTATAATCTTACACTAAAATCTAAAATGTTTGAGGGTTCTTTGTACATATGTTAATTTTGGCAGAAATAAATTAAAAGTCTTCCATTTAAATAATGTAGCCAATTTATTAATAGTAGATGTCTATTCTAGAATGATTCTAAGAACTTGCAAATTATCATCCAAATAAAAACTGAATTTTATGTGGAATTAATATCAAACACTGATAGCAGGCACCAGTGAAAGGTGAAATCATCCTCAGTTTAATAGTTGATTTCTAACTTTGTCCAATGTAGTTTGTTTAAAATGTATGTCTTACCATTATATACAAAGAGAAAGAGAAGTAGGAGTCTTATCCTGTGTTTTTCTCATCATTTTTTGTGACCTTCTCAATAGGTAAATTACTTTTTGGTTGAACTCTGAATGCATCATACACATATGCCCACATGGTAATGCATACCTTAAATCCCAGCAACATTTAAGAGGCTGAGAGTGGAACACAGTGAGTTAGAGACAAGTCTGGGCTATGTAGCAAATCTGTGGCTAACATAAAATAAAATACCAAACCAGAAGAAAAGTATAAGGACAAATCTACAGAACAGCACCCCTGATGAAAGCAGATTGTTATTATAAATAATAAACATAGAAAACAATGTCAAAAACATATGGGGCAGGTGCCTGGGCAAGTTAGCAGTAATTGATTTTGCTTTCTATGTAAAATAACTCTCGCAAAGTCATAGCTGGGCCTGCAGGAATTTCAAAATTAGGTCTAAATTGATTTTCTTTGTATGAACAAAACTGATGTTTATAAAATTAAAATGTTATTAGTTATTGCAATTACTGAGTACAGTTTCAAACCCGCAGTGACACTGAGCTCAGGTTTCTACAAAGCACATCAGTAATTCATTCAGCTTCGTATTCACCCAGGAGATGTTCTAATTATTCCCATACCATAGCTGAAGGGACCACACTTGCATCCTGCAATGTAATTTGTCGCACCTAGACTACCCTGTCATAAGCATAGAAACTATAAGAAGAAAACATGTCGAGTAACATCTTTTCAGCATTTACAAAGTAGGGAGAAAGATGATGTTACAAATCCTATTAATTATTTTTTGTGGAATTTCACATTTATTTATTTATTTATTTAGGCAAGGTGTAATAAAGCACGGGGACTTTTATTTCTATTTTAAGAGAAGGGAAGCTAGAAAAGGCAGTCTGGTACTATAATGACTTTTTATTTGAAAGGGGTCTTTATTTCCTTCTGGCAAAGACTGAAGGGTTTCTCTCTAAAACCCTGTCCCCAGTTTGCAGAGCCACAGAATGTGTGGGTAATTTGTTATTTGCTTTGTGATGCATAGTCAGTTGGAGGGTGGGGTTCTAGGAGAGAAATCTTCCCCCTCAGAAGCCCAACCTTTAGAGCCACCTCTACCAAGGCAGATATCACCTACCCACCCAATTAGCAGTTTTCAGGATATTCGCTTTGGTTACCTAACATGATATTTGAAAATGTCATGAGCTAGGATAGTGTCATCATTTTTTTTAAGTTAATATTAGGTACAGCTTACTGGAAAAATAGATTTAAATTTGGCTTTGCCGTTGGTTTTAATAAATTATATTAATTAGACGGTGTACAGTGGCCATTATTCATTCATTCACAATGCTTTGGCCATCAGATTCTGAATCTTTTAAATTTCCTCTTTTTTTTTTTTCTCTCTCCACTATGAGCAAAATCTAGAAAAGATAAACTTGCATACGCATGTGGAGGGCATTACTTATTTATATGTAAAACCTTTATTCTATTTTGTTATTTTAGATTAAATCCCGTTTCAATTCTATTCTCTCAGGGAAGCATTAACAGTTTGAGCTCAGCGTGAAAACCATCAAACACTTGAGCTGAAATTTAGATTGGGCAATTTTGCCTGGTGAAGTAGAAAAGGAGACGTGGAATGGCAAGGAACAGAATGGCTTATGGAAAGGCAGATGTTTTAATAATGTGTCATCTAGTGGGAGCCTTAGATATCTAAATTTAAATCTCTTGATATATTTAAGGAATGCGTGTTGAAGAGAAATAAGGTTCTCTCCCTGGGAAAAGCAAGGGCGCGTGAGCAATTAAAAAATGGACAGTGCATTTTCATATGCAAAAGTTTAAAACCCTTATTATAACCGGAAACTAATAAAAGTGACAGGCCTGTGTGGCTGAGGACTTTGAGGTCTCTGAAGTTGGAAACTCCAGCCTCAGTCCCTTGGTAGGGAAGGCAGGGGGATATTTGCTGGACACAGAATACAACAAAGATAGTAAAACGACAGAAGAAATTCTTGAGTCCTCTTGAAAAATGACATTTTAATGTAACGCTGCGCTAATGTATCTCTTGAAATGATTATTTTTATAGCTTTTTCAAAAGGAAATAGTAAGGTCATTATAATACTGTATGATAATGTTACATTAAAATAAACTCCAAGATTTTATCACATTTGCATTTTATGAACTGGTTTTCACCACCCAAATCTGTAATTGTTGCTCCTCCAAGAGAGCAGCCACATTTGAAGCACAAGTCACTTTCCCAGACTGCTCACTCATAAGCTCTGTCCCATTAAGGATAATTGAAATATTGGCTATTAGCATTTAATTGATATGATTATAATTTTATGGAATGTTTGGAGATAACTTGTAATGCAGACACAGTCCATTTCTCATGTACACGAGTGAACTGCAGGCTTTTATTTTTTTCCCATCATTAATAGCTTAAAGATTCTTACCCATTT
The DNA here is from genome assembly GCA_902729485.2 of Mus minutoides. NCBI lineage: Eukaryota > Metazoa > Chordata > Mammalia > Rodentia > Muridae > Mus > Mus minutoides. The sequence goes on along the minus strand of LR749646.1, from coordinate 1,410,349 downwards.
TCCTACAAAGGCTGTTTTCAAATCCCTTAACCCACTCTCAAACAGGCAACACCAAAACTGGAGTCTCTTCTGCCCTGGTAAACTCTGGATTAGAAACACTCCTGAGGTTTCAGACCTTTCTTTCCTGGCCATGACTCACACACAGCTGCTCCAATTCTTTTCCAATTAGTTGGATCCCTTTTTTTTTCCTTGTGATCTCAGACAAATTCCTAACCTCCCTGAGTCACAAAGTTTTCGGCCGGACTGCAATTTCATGAGTGAAGATTCCAAATTTTGATAAAAATATTTTACCTGTATTAGACAATCCTTTGTATTATATTTGCTCCAGCTGAGAGGAAAGCGCCTGATCATATTGTGGGTGACAGTAAACATATAGCGACGGGAAAAGGCATTAAGATAGCTAAAATGCGCGATCAGGGCTATATGTGTTTTTGAAATCCTTTTATGAAAAGTATCAAAAGAAGTAGGAGCATGAAGGCAAATGAGTGGGAAGAGGAAACCAGAGAAACTGCAGTATCATCTTATATGCAATAAAAAAAAACTGTGACTAAACTGTATTTTTAATGATAACTTACCACAAATCCTAATTTTCAAGGGTTTCTCATTTCTAAATCTTTCTGTAAATATGTTTAGATACTTTTGAGTTTTGTTTTCAATTTTAATCTTTTTGAGGTAAGGGCCTCCTTGTGTAAGTTTATCTGGCAGGAATTTGTGATCATCTGCCCTCAGCCTTTGAGTCCTGGGATGCTAGGCATGGTCCAGCCTTTGAGTCCTGGGATGCCAGGCATGAACCAGAATGCCGAAGCTTCATCTCCACTTATTTTCTTGAAACAAATTAACGAACTAAAACTAGAAAGATTTCAGAACTCTTACCAAAAGCCGCAGAACCACCCAGCTGTAGAAGTGACAGTGAATCTGGTACAGAATAGAATGGATACATTTTCGTTGAATTGGTTAAATGGATGAATAAATGAACGTATGTATGAATGAATAAATAAATTAATCGGATTTTAGTGTCTTCTATGGGCAAATTACCTGACTGTTGCAAATATCAGCTTTCTTCTTGGTAAAATAAAATAAATAATGTCAAAGCCTAGGTGACTTTATAAAACCGGGATGAGTATGCAGGTTTGGGGGTTGGCGTGGGAAAAGCTAAGCATCTTTCTCCATGTGCTGCACTCATACATGCTGCAAAGATATGTTTGTTTTTTTTTCTTTCTTTTATGTTTGTTTATTTGTTTGTTTTGGGATGAATACAAAGTCCCAGTCAGGGATAGCCTATCTGCGAATGCTTCCAAGATACAAGAGGCTTCAGTATGGGGTTTTTCCTTAGTTTTGTGCATGAACAGAAGAGGTAATTTTGAAGCTTCAGAAACTTTTAGTGTAGCCATCACCAGCTCATTCAAACTATATTTATGGGCACATTCTTTAAGAATGGGTAACAAATAGTTCTCCAAAATGGCCTGCACATTCTCCTAACCTTAGCACATGATTCTCTCCCTCCTCCTGAGTAGGATGGATAATATAAGATTATTGCACACTCTGTAAGAGGAAGTAATACTGTTTCCACCCACCCGGCCCTGCAAGCACGCTAAGCAGAGAGTTTCTGAAGACGGGCACTACATTTCCGCCAGAATTTTAAAAATTTCTTCTTTTTCTTTAGTGAATACATTTGTGTATATGTATGTTCACTTGTATTTGAAATATATTTGCATAAAATGTTTAAATTTTTTAATTCATTAACTGTATTTTTCCCTGGGAGGGAAGTTTAAGTTGGGAGGGAGCTGGGAGGGTAGGGCAGATAAGGAGGTGAGGAGAGTGCTGAAGAATCCCTAGGATGTTTGAAAAAGCTGTGTGGAAACCTACTATTTTAGAAGATTCTTCTTTTTTGTTGTTTTGTTTTTGGTTTGGTTTTTTGGTTTTTTGTTTGTTTGTTTGTTTGTTTGGAAACAGGGTTTCTCTGTATAGCCCTGGCTGTCCTGGAACTCACTCTTTAGACCAGGCTGGCCTCGAACTCAGAAATCCACCTGCCTCTGCCTCCCAAGTGCTAGGATTAAAGGCGTGTGACACCTGCTTAAATAATGATGTAATATATGTATAACTATATATTCATATAAAAGTATGTAATTGGAGTTATTCTACACAGGGAATAATTTTCCTCCTAGGAGTCATAGGTTGTCAAATAGAAAACCCAGAGTCAGGTGTGGGACAAATCCTCTCGATTTCTTCATGGGTATCTTAGAGAACCCTAAAATATCACTATTATAAGGTCACTATTGCTAGTGATCTTGTCTGCCCACCATAACGATGGTAAATCTCTGTTACTGAAGACATACACTTTGGGCACCAGCCATGGACAAAGCAAGCTGGAGCTGACCAAGAAGTCTGTTTCCTATATAACATTCATAGTACCAGAAGGCACTATTTGGCTGCCCAGGGAAAGTAATCATCAATAATTCTACTCAGTTGTTAACCTAATGAACTATAATAGTGCCCATCTTGGCAAAATATGCCCATGGGTGCAATATTGGCATTTATATTATGAGGGAAACAAACCACTTTCTGGTTGGGTTTAAGGACTGCTCCACAGGAGGAAATGCATGTAGATCTGGCCAGGAACCCAAGTTAAGGAAACTCACAAACCCCAAGTGTGAAACAACAACTATTATTCTGCTCAATGGACATGACATCAAACTTCCTTCTAAATCTATATCTCTCGAACTGAAAATGAGTGAGGCTCTCACTCCTCATTAAAGTTGTTTCCTCGTGCAGTGGACATCGGTTAATGCAGAAACTTAGAACTGGTCCAAGGGCAGTCAGTAAGTATCAGTGGAGAGCTCAGCCACAAATGGGACTATATATATATATATATATATATATATATATATATATATATATATGTGTGTGTGTGTGTGTGTGTGTGTGTGTGTGTGTGTGTGTGTATTATGCTTGCTAGGCCTTGACAATTTTTGTATAAGATGGGCTGGAAAAACTGTAAGAGCCAAGTATCAAGGATGGCCAGAGTGCCTTCTGGAAAGGACAGGAGATGGACACCCATAGACTCAAGACAGCTGTGGGTGCTCACATATTCAAGCCACCCAATATTCTAAGATGGAAAACCCTTAACTATGGAATTACTGACTGTTGATGGCTTCTGTGAAAAGGAAAATCAGCTATTTTTAAGGGAATGGCCCCTGGGAAATATACCACACCCAATAGTATATGGTCAGTATATTATGAACTCAGTAGTCCATAATATGTTTAAGAAGTGTATAAAGTTGGAAGTGGTAGGGAGGGTAAGGTTGAATCTGGGAGGAGTTCCGGGGAAAAGGGGATAAATATAATCTAAGTGTATTGTGTGGCATCTTCAAATAATCAATATAAATATTATATTTTATATTTAATTCATTATGGTATTCTATGGTAATCATCATTTATGTGTATATGTGTATTCACACTTACGTGATCACAGCTGTGGTAAATGTTAAATGATTGGGGAGGTATACTAAATTCATCAGCATGCCTTGTTAACTTGGAGAATCATTTTTTGTTTGTTTGTTTGTTTGCTTGTTTGTTTTGCTTTTTTGTTTTTTGAGACAGGGTTTCTCTGTGTAGCCCTTGCTGTCCTGGAACTCACTCTGTAGACCAGGCTGGCCTCCAACTCAGAAATCTGCCTGCCTCTGCCTCCCAAGTGCTGGGATTTAAGGCATGCGCTGCCACCACGCCTGGCCCTAACTTGGAGAACCTTACTCAAGAAGATTCAAATCTCTCTGTTCAGTAAGGGTATCTTGGGGCTAAGAGATGACTCCGTGGGTAAAGTCTCTTGAGAGGAGTTGGGTCTCTGGGTCTCACATGGCAGCAGAGAAGAACTGACTCCTCCAATTTGTTCTCTGGTATGCACACACTGCAGGCAGGCACTGATGCTGCTACAGAGAAGGTACACAGCTGTGAACACACACACACCAAACAGAAATGAATCAAAGCACAGAGAATGTTTAAGCTAAAGAATAGCTTTCTAATTCAACATTTACTTCAGCTGACGCATAGCTAAGATAAACATCTTGTTTCAAGTTTTGGTTTCCATCTTGGTCTTCATTTATAATTTAGATATTTTTCCCCCAAAGGTCAACTTTTGTATGAATCTTGACTTTTTTAATGCTTATTTCATTAAAATATTGTTTATCCTATGTCACAGTTGCTTTTCTATGGCTGTAAAGAAACACCATAATGAAGGGAACTCATAGAAGAAAGAGTTAATTGAGGATTTACATTTTCCAAGGGTGCATTTATAACCATCATGGTGGAAGGCAGGCAGGCAGGCAGGCAGGCAGGCAGGCAGGCAGGCAGGCAGGTAGGCAGGCATGGCATTGGAGCAGTAGCTTATAGCCTATATCTTAAGTTAACAACCAGGAGGCAGAATGAGAATATTAGGATAATCATGAGATTATGAAAGATCAGAGTTCGCCTCTGGTGACATATTTTCTCAAACAAGACCACATCTCCTAATCCTCCTCAAAGAGTTCCATCAACTGGGGATCAGTTATTCAAATTTATTAGCCATGTTTCCTTTGAGCGCCAATTTCCTTTAGACTACAGTATCCTGATTACTTAACTAATGACAGTACTCTTTTATTTTGTACTTGATACAAGCACCTCAATTATAATCAAGAAGAAGCAAAATGATTTCTGGATTGGTTACACCCTAATTGTGTTAATTTGACCAAGCTGTGTGTAAACACCTTCCTAATACATTAGAACTCACCTAATTTCCAATTAGAACTATATTTACAATAGGAGAGATAGATATTTTACAGCAAGGAACCTTAGGCACAAATGGATACATAATTTCATAAAATATGTGTAATTAGTAAATAGAATTGATCAGATCCAACAAAGACAGATGCTGACAAACATGATTTTGGCTATTTCACATCCTTCATACTCCAAACAAAATAAAATGAACAAATGAAAACAAATAATCAAAATAAACCCATAGTCTAATAACTCAAAAAATGTGTGTACATTCCACTGGTCTATCTAGAAGACTCTTTCCTCATCTACTCCAGCTGTCAACGTTATCTCTCTCATGCCTTAAAAGCATCTACCCAAGAGGAACATAATATTGTGGCAGGATTGTTTGGAAATTTGTGTTTATGTTCTCTAGTTTGGGTTGAACAGATCCATGAAGAATTAGTTAGAATACTCCGTTGTTCCACAGTAGGCCATACTTTTCACTTAGGTGCCGATATTCTCAGCCATTTGCCTATCTTGTCACAGGAGCCCTCTCACCACCGTACTAACATATTATCCCTCTTTTCTCTCTTAATTCTCTCAAGCTCTTGTTCGAAATCCTCTTATAAATCTACAACAAGGTAGATAAACAAACCAGCTCTAATGTCTATCAAGTTACAGAAAGATGCCTGGAAGAGAGAGCCTACGACCTTGTCAGGGCTCAACAAATAATTCTCCATAATATGGCCCATTGGGAATTGAGGAGAGAAGAAAGGGGTAAGGTTCTGACTTCCCACCTTTCTACTTTGCCCTCATACAACAAGAATAATGCCTCTTATGCTTTTGCGCTTTAAATGTGAACTGTCCCAAAATGCTCATCTGTTTCAATACATGGTCCACAGTTGGCAGCACAGTTTTGGGACACTGAGGATGCCCTAGAAATGGAACCCAGCTGATAAAGTGAGTCATAGATAGTCCTTGAGGTATTATAGCTCAGCCTTATCTGTGCCCTTTCTGCTTCCTGACTGTAGCAGTGTTATTAATGTTCCCACTGCCATGCCTCCATTGCCATGGTGGATCGTATCCTTTCTTGAATGGTGTGAGAAGTTAAAATCTGTCTTCCTTAAGTTGTTTCATTTGGGTATTTTGTCTCAGCAACAATAAAAGTAAGAAGGAAAAGCCCTGGGGGAGGGGGCAGGAAACACATGAGCCCAAAGGCTTTCCTACATCCACTCTAGGTTGCTGGTTTTATATCAGACCATTTCATGCTCCAATCACACGTTCATATGAACGTCAATGAAATTATTGTTTCACTTGAGTCTTAGGTTGGTAATTTCTCAAAATTCCCATGCTGTATGCAACTTTCGTTCCAGAACGTACTTACACTCTGGTCTTATTAGTCTGTTATTACAGAGTATCAATATATATATATATATATATATATATATATATATATATATATATATATATATATATATATATATATAACTTTTTCTTCCCTAATGTCTGTTATACTAGAAACATATTAGATTTAGCTGGCATCTTTACCTGTAAACACCTCAAACAGGGTGAGGCCAGGGAATTTACAACAATGCTGGCAGTCAAAACTTGAAAACAGTCTTCTGCAACCATATTTCAACTTATTTTTCTCGTGACCTCATCACAAACACATGGTAATACTTAGTGCATGCAATTCCATATTTTGTAGTGGAAGGGAAAGGAGGATGGGTCTGACTTTTGAATTTTAGAAGGTGTGCAAAATAACGCTTCTCATGCAGTACTTAGAAAAGGTGCAAAAGTGCTAAAAATAGATGACTCTAAGAAAAGGGGTCGTAGAGTGAGAGGTTCCTATTGACTTTTCCATACTGCATCTACTACTTTGTATATATCAGCATCCCATGTTACAAGAAGTACCATGCTCCAAAGAATACTGTTAAAATAAGACTCTAGGATTTTTTTTCTGTTTTGAGAGTTTTGTTTTTTAATCAAACATAAGAATGTATGATACTTACAGTACTGTAAAGCTAAAGTATGGGTTTTAATAGGACAAATTGTCAGGCTAGTTAAGGAAGGGACACAAGAAAAAAAAATCTACCCAATGCATCTTCTTTAATTTTCTGTTGTTGGAATCATGAAATCTTTCTGTTTTCTTTAATAATTAAATAAAAATGCTACACAAATCATGCCATACATGAAGAAATCAATAAGGCTTATAGTATAATATGATACTAGTAGATATTAAGCAGAGAATGTGATAATAGATATGATACTATAATAATAGTACAAGTAAGATTAGTTTTGCTATATCAAAGAGGTAAAGTTGATGGAATTTGACAAAATTTTTTAACTTTCAAATTTTCCATGCTGCTATATAGTCAGAACGCCTTATGGGTATGCTGGAGTAGAGAGGTATTTCCTAAGCAAATACTTGCAGATACTGGAAAACACAAAGATAATAATTCAGTGAATCAAATTATAATCAACAACTTGTTAATTATATATTCTTAATAATAAAATTTAAAAACCTTAAGATTTTTGAGAGATAAAATATTTAGTTCTTAACCTCAAAATTGAAATGCTCATGTCAAAATTCTTTAGTAGACTCCTGTGACTATTTACCTACACACACACACACACACACACACACACACACACACACAGAGAGAGAGAGAGAGAGAGAGAGAGAGAGAGAGCTAGGAGAAGCACATGAGTCAAAAAGTATACTTAATTAGACATAATAGAAATAATGTGTAGAATATAAAATATTTGTATTTTCTATACATATGTATATATGTACTATATGATTCTGAGGTTATAATTAAGTCACAAGAACACATTTTAAGCACATAAGAACACATATTTCAGGAGTACTATTTAATGAAGCAGGCTTTTATTAATTAGCTTCTTATGGGATGAAAATGATACAGTTGAAAGAAAAAATGCATCATACTGTTATTTTAAGCCCACAGGAAAGAAAGCAGACAAATTAGCTTTTTACTTAATTATTCACAACCATTTTCCAGAATTGATATTTAGTTATATTTACACAAAACTACAGTCATTTAGAAATGGCTTCCCTTATTTTTCTGTCAGCTTTTTTTTCTGTCCATGAATTATGGCTTCCAATTCTGAACTATAAAGCTATGTAAAATTGTGCATGAGTCCAATATCTAAAATCAAAACTCACAAGTATATTTCAAATCAGAATTTTAAATTGACTGGTTATAAATAAGCTTTATTCCTGTGCAAATAGAAATATTATAAGATAGTTAAGCCAAAGTTGAAACATTGTTTCCTAGATGCCATAATTTATAAAAGCAGAAACATATCAAATCAAATTATATATAAATATATGGAGAAAGAAGGAGCACGAACTCTGGTTATGAAGTGTAATGTAGTCTGTTGTTTTTCAAATATAAATTAGGTTATACTGTACTATGATTCCAGGCAGAATCTCATTGCAACCCAAGTGTGTTGATAAAACTAAATAGAATCAATGGAAAATATGTGCATGCTAGTTGAGAATGGAAAAGACTTTTAAATAAAATTCTTTAACTCCTTTGTGTCTAACGTAGACTAACCATTATTAGTTCTATAAAGATAATGTCTAATGGCTGTATACATCTTGAAAACCATCTTCACATTCCTGCTTATCTCATAGATCTATAAGTTAAGTGTCACAAAGAAGCAAAAGCAATTTTTACATGTTAGAGTGGAACCGGTTCATCAGTATCAAGGTTAGGGGAATGCAGTGACATTTCCAAAAGCCGTGTTTGTAAGGGAAGCCGAAGATTCCCTAGGCAAGCATGTTATATCAGTGAAGGCAAAGGCTGACAAAACCAGAACCCCATCAAAAGCTGGAATTTAGTTTGGTAAAGCAGAGAAGCTTGCAGGGAAGGAACTGGCAGAAGCCTGGAGTGAGAAACAGCCCCAAGGCTTCATTTGTGTTTTACAGAGCGCAGGCACATAGTGACTCCAGAGCCAGTGAGTGCCATCTCACCCAAACACTGTTGGCCAAGGCTGAGAAGGAACAGGAGCTACAGATAGCACTTTACAGGGGGTGGTCAAACAGGCGACATCAGTAGTGCTTCAGTTGACTATAATTCCTGTCTAGGAATTATGGGTGCAAAAATGGAAAGTGCCTCACGTGTGTCCTTTATTATATAAAGGAAAATGCAGAAAACCTAAGCACCACACAGACCGGATGTGAGAAAGATGGTGGAGGCAGGGGAAAATCAAACCGTGGGGCTAACGGACTACTTTGTTATTCATGCGTCTTTCTTTTTCTTTTTCTTTTTCTTTTTCAATATTTTTTATTAGATATTTTCTTAATTTACATTTCAAATGCTATCCCAAAAGTTCCCTCCCCCCTCCCCCCGCCCTGTTTCCCTGGCACCCACTCCCACTTCTTGGCCCTGGTGTTTCCCTGTATTGGGGTATATAAAGATTGCAATACCAAGGGCCCTCTCTTCCCAGTGATGGCCGACTAGGCCATCTTCTGCTACATATGGAGCTAGAGACATGAGTTCTGGGAGTTCTGGTTAGTTCATATTGTTGTTCCTCTTCTAGGGTTGCAGATCCATTCATCTCCTGGGGTTCTATCTCTACCTTCTCCAATGTGAGCCCCGTGCTCCATCTTATAGATGACTGTGAGCATCCACTTCTGTACGAGACAGCTATATCAGGGTCCCTTCAGTAAACACTTGCTGTCCTATGCAATAGTGTCTGAGTTTAGTGACTGATTATAGGATGGATTCCCCCGGTGGGTTAGTCTCTGTATGGTCCATCCTTTCATCTTAGCTCTAAAATTTGTCTCTGTAACTCCTTTCATGGGTATTTTTTTTTTCCTATTCAAAGGAGGAATGAAGTATCCAAGCGCTGGTCTTCCGTTTTGATTTTCTTGTGTTTTGCAAATTGTATCTTGGGTATTCTAAGTTTCTGGGCTAATATCCATTTATCAGTGAGCACATATCCAATGACTTCTTTTGTGATTGGGTTACCTCACTAAGGATTATGTCCTATAGATACATCCATCAGGCGTATTTCTAATCTTGTAAACTTTGGTGATGGTGGAACTGCAAATCATACTATATGATGGACCAAAGGTCTGACTTATTTTTTTTTAATCTTGAAAAAAATCTCTAAAATGGGTACTGTAGAACTAACACTATTTCCTGAAGGTGAGGAAAAAGGTACTTACATTAAAATACTGTTCCTTGAAATCATCAACATCAGCAACCTAAGTCTAAAAGTCATTTGCATCCAGATGCCTTTAAAATATAAATGAACGAGGATGTGTCCCCAGAGTCTCCTCTTTCTCGGCCCTGGTCCTTTGGGTCACTCAGGTGCTGTTCTCTTGTGAGGGCCACATCTATCCTTACTACACAGGCTCATCCCCAGACAACACAATTTTTTTAATAAGAAAATATCTCCTAGCCTGTCATTTTTCTATCCTCATAAATTGTTTTTCTTCTGTTACTAACTTCTAATTTACTGCCATAGCGCCACTAATTAGTTAAATAGATAAATGTTATATGTTTGTGATCTAAGACACCTCTACATTCAATGAGGTGGCAATATAAGCTGGAACAGGAAAATGTCATCCCGTTCTCACTTAGAAAATGTTAGGAACTTTTATGTAAGATTGAGTGCAGGAAGATTCAGAATATATCTGTAGTAAAACTGATAAAAGAAATAATCATAGACGAAAAGGCCATTGATTGCTTGCTCTGAAATGAAAATAGCACCGATAAAAGCTACTAGAAAAGAATTACTCTATTAATTACAGATACATCAAAATAATATAATAAAATGCAACCATTGTGTTAACATAAAGTATTTTTGTAATCTTCACTGATATGTATCTGAGACTATTTTACTTCAACCGATAACTGTTTAAAGGGTAGCATTTTCATATTTTCAGCAAGTAATTTTCCTAAATATCAATAATGAAATATGTAATACGATGTTTGGTCTTAAGTATGAAGTCAGAAAGGTATATACATTTATAAAGTTCATAATTGTAGAGGGCTTGTTTTTCTAATATAGAACAAGCTGAGTGATTTTAAATAGTCTAAATAGCTATTACTGTCTAACTGTGTAATGTTCTTCCTTCCAGATCCTGACGAATTTCTTGTATTATAATAATGGATTCTAAAGGAATAAATTGCATACACACAGTCATTCACTGAAAAGTGTAGGTGGACCTCACAGCATGACTCGACCACACTGTCACACAGGGGTTTTCTGTTGACATTAAGTTCCATACAGTTAAGTAGTCTTCCACATGAACATGGCCCGCCTACATGCTCAAGGATGTCAAGGATTTCAAATAATTGCTTAGGACAAACTTTTGGCATGTAGGCTGCAGCTGATTCACCATCTGAGGGGAAAAATGTAAAGTTTGCTGAGGAGTTTTAAATGAGGCATTTTAGCAGGGAACTTGTAATTAATTAGCAAAGGAAAATACAAGCAGCTCAGGGTTGCAGCCAGCAGCAGTCCACCTGTGGCTCCGCCTTTCCTCTGTGGTGTGCATCCACTAGCTGCAATGTGAACAGGTCAGTTCCTCCTATGACAGTCCCTCCCTGGGTGCTCAAGTAAGCTTCATGCAGAGCCACATGAAAGAACTTTTCCAGGCTGTCTGGATGCTGTCCTTCCATGTATGGAGCCCACAGAGCTTCAAAAAATTTTAATAACATTTATCTACGAAACCAAACTTTTAAGAGTAGAAGCTCTATGGGATTCAGAATTTGTGTTTTGAAAATAAATACTGTCTATATAGAAATATTCCTGTGTTGCTATATATTTTAATAATAATTATTTCTATATTTTTTAGAGCCTGACAAATACAAAGGCAGATGCTTGAGCCAACCATTGGATTTATCACAGGGTCCCCCATGGAAGAGTTAGAGAAAGGACTGAAAGAACTGAAGGGGTTTGAAACTCTACAGGAAGAAGAACAGTATCAACCAACTAGAGCCCCCCAGAGCTCCCAGAGACTAAACCACCAACCAAGGAATATACATGGAAGGACCCATGGCTCTAGCCTCTTATGTAGCATAGTATGGCCTTGTTGAGCATCAATGGGAGAAGAGACCCTTGGTTTTGTGAAGGCTTGATGCCCCAGTGTAGGGGACTGCCAGGGCAGGGAGGCAGGAGTAGGTGGGTAGGTGGGAGAACACCCTCATAGAAGCAGGGTGAGGGAGAATGAAATAGGGGGTTTCCAGGGGCAGAAATTGGGAAAGGGGATAACATTTGAAATGTTAATAAAGAAAATATCCCACCAGGGCCAAGATGTGGGAGCGGGAGGGTAGGGGAGCAGGGACGGGATGGGGGAGGGTATAGGGAACTTTCTGGATAACACTTGAAATGTAAATGAAGAAGTTATCTAATAAATATTGGAAAAAAAAGAAAATATCCATTAAAAAAAGAATTTAAAATTGTTAATTTCATTGGATTTAGCATTATCTGATATTATCACAATATATTATATTTTTATAAGAAGGAAAATAAAGAAAACTAATGAAACTAATGAAAAGATCATTTCTAAGTAGAAGCAAACTATAGGGCACAAATGTTTAGATGACCACTATCTTGGAAAAATTTCATCTAATGTATGTGAATACATAACAAAAGTGTACTTAAGTAAAAAGTGATAAATTGTAATGATGCCAACTTTTCTTTATGCTTCCATTTATCTGATGAAAAACTTATGTGAAATATATAAAAACAAGGCTGTGTGAACATTAATTTTTTCAAGAAACACATATTTAAGAAGTTGGACTTTTTATATTATTAAATTAACTCAAATGCATCATGGTATTTGATTTGAGATTAAAAGTATCAAAGTTTCTTCTCCTCCTCCTCCTCCTCCTCCTCCTCCTCCTCCTCCTCCTTCTTCTTCTTCTTCTTCTTCTTCTTCTTCTTCTTCTCTTTCTGAGACAGAGTTTCCCTGTGTAGCCCTAGCTATTCTGGAACTCATTCTGTAGAAAAGGCAGGCCTTAACTCAGAAATTCTTTTGCTTCTGTCTTCTGGATGCTGGGATTAAAGGTGTGTATCACTACTACCCAGCTATATAAAACTGAAAATAAGGGGTAGTGAAGATTGATTTTGGATCAGAAAAAAAATATTTTTTTCTGGTGCTAGAAAATAAGCTCAGAGTGAACAGAACACTATGCAGCCATTCTGTTACTGAACTACAGCCTAGGTTGACACTGCATTAAGAAACATTTTCATGACACCAGAAACATAAGCCAGAAATATAAATTAACTATAATTTAAGGAATTAGAAATATGCATCCAAGGATATCATTAAGAAAAAGAAACGCTAGTCTATAGAATGAATGCAATATTTACAAATCATTTATCTGCTATAAAACTGTGCCTATAATATATAAAGAACATACACAAGTAAATAACAAAATACAAATGATGCAATCAAAACCTTGGTTATCTTTTTGAGTGGACATCTCTCAAAGAGAAAGAGAGACAAATGGCCAGGAGGGATATGTAAACATGTTAATCAAAATTAAATATTAGATATTTGGTATTAGATATTGCTACTATTAGAAAAATTTAAATAAGATTTGCCCTAGGACATTGTAGTTATGCTCTAGACATAAAAATACATACAAAACCCTTGTTGAATGAGAATATATATTTACTATCATTACTCACTATAGCTAAAATATAGGAAAAACTCAAATGCTTAGCCATATAGCACATATATCTATGTGTCAAGTCAAAGGCATCAATCACAAATGTCATTTTTCCATGACACAAATGCTATCTATGGTTCTATTGTATAAACTCTATAGAATAATGAATCCATAGGCACATAAAGTGGGCCAGAGGACTCAGGGGATGAAGAGCCAAGACTGAAGAGCACAGAAGATTTTGGAGGAGATAATACACACATTTTAAAATCAGAAAGCCATTATAATTTCACCTCTTCTTGAGCAAAGCAAAGGCTATTATTGGGCACATGTTAACATTTTTATGATATATGATGGTCTGGCAATTACTACTATCAAGAATTTTTGTTGTTGTTGTTTTCATATTTTACCCAGGAAATACTTATTGGATGTCTATTCTTTTTTTTTAACCTCGGTCTGGTCAACCCTGCTCGTTCTGGTCTTGCCCCGCTCGCTCTGGCCGCCCCCATTCGGCCCCGCTCACTCTGGTTGGCCCCCGCTCACTCCGGTCGGTCCCACTTGCTCTCTCCGGTCCAAGGATTCCTTTATTATTATTATTCATAAGTACGCTGTAGCTGACTTCAGACGCACCAGAGGAGGGCATCAGATCTCATTACGGGTGGTTGTAAGCCACCATGTGGTTGCTGGGATTTGAACTCATCACCTTTGGAAGAGCAGTTGGGTGCTCTTACCTGCTGAGCCATCTCACCAGCCCTGGATGTCTATTCTTAAGGACAGGTCCAAAAGGATAGCAGCATACATTATTATTATTATTATTATTATTATTATTATTATTATTATTAATTCATTCAAGGAGAGATTAAAATAGCTAGTGAGGAGGGGGGCAGCTGGCCTGGGTTGTTAGTAAGCTTAACATGTGATAGAAAAGGAAATAATTGTAGAATAGAATACATGTAGATTGGAATAAAGCACGTGGAGATTGGTGATACAAACATAAAGCCTAAGTGACTAACCCAAGGAAGGCCTGGTGTTTTTCACGTGTATCTGACACAGGACGATGAGCCCCCGGTGGATGTATGTGACACACATTGCAGGGCCATAGTATTTTGAAGCATAGGGTTAATGGAAGGAGTTATTTTAGATAGAAAAAAATAATAACCTGTAAACTAAGATTCAGAAACAGAGAGCTGTCACGATTGGTGGGTTCTTCAGCTCTGCTGGACTATGCGGCTCTTACACGGAAGGGTTTCTGACAACAAAGTCAGATCCTGTTACTGCAATCTAGGAAAGTAACATGAGATATATAGGCCTAATATGGAGGCAAGGCAGAATAATTCCAGCCATTCAGTGTGGAGCAGTGCTTGATCGGTTAGCTAAAATATAGGTGATATGCTGGTGTCCAGGCCATGGAGATGAATAAATATCAATCACCTACCCTCTTGAGAAGCATTATATGGTAAAGAGGAAACCAACACAAGGTATGTGGTACAAAATAAATGTCATAATTGATGAAATCAGTGTGAATAGACGCGCACTGAAGGGGAATTTGTCTCAGCAGAAAAACACGGGGTTGGTGGTGGGGAGAGGGCAGCAGTAGTTTCCAAGAAGTAATCACATATGAATTATGTCTCAAAAGACAAAAGGAACAACAACACCAAAAAAAAAAAGCCCTAAAAAAACAAAACAAAACAAAACAAAACAACAACAACAACAACAACAACAAAAACCCTCTATGGCTGGTAATAATTGTGTAACATGGAACAGAAATAAATATTATCCTCACTTAAATAATGAGAACAAACAAGAACGAACAGCAAGCCAGGGGTGATATTTGAAAAGAATTTTTAAACACTGGATGGTCAAGAGATACTGGCTTCTAATCCCCCAAGAGAAGGGAAATAAGGAAGTAAGTCCTGAGGTTGCCCAAGTTTTCTGTCTCCCAGCTCTAAGCAATATGCATCACAATACAGAAAGCAAGGCAGAAAGGCCAGCAAGGCTCCTGAGAACTGAGGTCAGGGTAGCCCAGGCAGAAACACACAACTGTATAAAATTTAAAAGAACTGGGCATGTCTGCCCATGAGCCCAGTCTTTGAGTCCTTAATTTGTACATTCAAGGGAAGAAATAATCCAAATCTGGTAAAACAAAAACAAAAACTAAACAAACAAACAAAACAAACAAACAAACAAACAAACAATAACTACCGCAAAGCCTGAGTACTACTACTGGCAATCCCAGAAATATCTCAAGTCAACACAGAGTATATATTCCAAACAGCTGGTTTAGAAAGAAGATGTAACCCAGGAAGTGTTTCTCAGATTTCTCCAGTGAAGTTAAATGACCAAGTGTTACTATTAGTGGCCTGGGGTGATTTAAAGGTGAGTATAACAACCCATAATAATGCATTTAAAAAAACAATGGAAGAATTACAGAGCAACAGATAATGAAAGCTACAATCATTAAGATAATATGTGATATTAACAAAAATATAAAACCAATGGACATGTGTTCTTCTATGGAGAATTCATTTTGACCAAAAGTCACAGATTATTCAGTTAAGATAGTATACAAATTTTTCATGTCTGGAGAAAGAATTTCCATGGATATTTATGGAAATTAGAAATGAATCTTCCTTATGCCACTGAAAAAGAAAATTTGAAATAAGAAATATGAATGTCAAAACTAAGATATTATATTGTTGATGAAAATATTTATAGATTGGACAAAGATTTATTTCAAAGGACATATCATCCGAGAAAATAAAGTTTACAAAATTAATGCACTATTTATTCAGACTTTAAAACTTACTCTCTTAAGGTTGAGGGCAGATCGTTAGAGTGCTTGCCTAACACCTGTGAGAAAGGCCATAGGTACAATTTCCAGTACAGCAAAATAAAAAACTAAATGATCTTAAATTTTTATCTTGTCTTCACAAAGTTTGAGGGACGCCTACAGGATATGAGACCTTGTCTGAAAAAACAAAACAAAAACAAAACAAAACAAAACATGTACAGTTTAAAAGACATGGTGAAGCAATTGAAAAGGAAAGTTATTCAGTGGGGAAAAAATACTTGCAAGATTTTTTATATGACAATAGAATGGAGAAGATACCCAGCTATAAATTATAAGAGTATATTTTACAAACTGGAAAATATTTTAATGGAATTTGGGGAACAACAAAAGCAAAACATTCCAACAGCCAAATGTATAAGCCATTATCTACAATGGCTATGCTAATTCTACAAGTCCTATGGTAGCTAAGATTGGAAAGACTGGCAAACATTCGACAGGAACCAAAGGTGACACAAGCATCTCCTTACAGGAGCATGCAAATCAAAGGGTACAGGAAGTTTAGAAATGAATTGATAATTTTATGAAAGCAAGTTTCAGAATTTGAATTTCAGAAGAAAATACAAGACAGAGAAACCCTACTTTGTTGATATTTGCCCAAGATAGGTGAAATATATGTCTACACAAATACCTGTGTTTTAATAATCACAGCATCTGTATTCAAAAAATAAACACTGAATCAAAATCCAAAAGTCTTCTCCCTGATAGTAAACATTTCAATATACCACATATTGTCACATAATGAAATACTACTCAAGGATACAAAATCATCACGTCACACATGCATGATAAAGAATACAGGCTCCTAATGAAGCTGTATCGGAGTAATCCATTGGTTGAACTGCAAAGATGAAGAAGTCATGAAAGGATGTGCACTTCAGATGGTTATAAGTGTCAAGCCACAGAAAGATTATTGGAAATCTCTGGTTGTTGGAGTCAAAGTCGCGTCTCCATGTGTGGTTTCTCTTTTGATAGTAAAGGTTTTAGTTATAGATGTATTTATTTATTTATTGTAGTATTTATTTTTCATAATATTTATTGTCTGTGTGCATGGGTGTCTGCTCCTGGCTGTGCATGTAGAGGCCAGAAGAGAACACCTGTCTTGTCTTATACCACTCTCTGAATTTCCTTTTGAGGCAGGGTCTCTCGCTATCCCTTATTTGTATTTATTTTGGT
The DNA here is from genome assembly GCA_902729485.2 of Mus minutoides. Classification (NCBI taxonomy): domain Eukaryota; kingdom Metazoa; phylum Chordata; class Mammalia; order Rodentia; family Muridae; genus Mus; species Mus minutoides. The sequence continues at coordinate 1,392,940 of LR749646.1, read as the reverse complement.
AAGCTGGAAGGTAGAAGACCCAATGATTCTCCAGTCTCCACTCCTCACAGAGCAAGGATTCCAGACATTTATGGGAACACCTGGCTTATTACACACACACACACACACACACACACACACACACACACACACACACACACACACACACCACACATGTATACATACATTTTGTTTCACAAATAGGATTTAGGATTTCTTTTTTAATTCAATTAATATGTTTGCTGGATTGAGTAGGGATGGGTTTGTCACAGTGGGCATATGGAGATAACTAGAAAACTTGCTGGAGTCAGTTCTTTCCTTCCCTTTCACACCTTGTTGGTACCTGGGTCAGAACTCAAGTTATCAGGCTTGAGCCATTGCACCCACCCCCAGATAACATTTCTTTCCAGCAATACAGGAATATTTTTCCTATGCAGTTATACTAATAAGTTGTGTCTTTCATGATAACATTATAATAATGTACTGTTTTGGTAGATATTGGATAACATGTACAAATTATGACCTAAAGGAGCTAAATGTCAGTATATGAAATTGACTCTTGAAATGAAAAAATCTCATTTACAAATCATTTTTATCTTTGTACCTCTGATAGAGCAGTAATATTTGATCTGTGGAACAGTTTAAGATGTGTTATTTCAGATTCTTGGTGGAATAATGAATAGGATGTGTTGAATAGACTTCAAGCTAGCATTACACAAAAAGATAAAGATTTTCAGGATTAGAAAGTTACTACTCTTTTCATACACCAATGGTTTGCTGTACAGGAGGATTTATTTTAGGTTACTTTACAATAGGAACTTCTCCATTTCCTTTATAGTTGCATTAACACATAGAGCTGAAGAACTAACTAGGTATTCTCAAATAGTAACCAGTCACGATAGCAGCACCAAATAAAGTTACATGTTAAGCTTTAGTTCCATACAAGTTAATACTGGAATTCACACTTACAATCTTGCATTTCTTTTAAATTTATTTATTTATTTATTTATTTATTTATTTATTTATTTATACTCCAGATTTTATTCCCTCCTCCTTTGTCCACCCTCTGACTGTTCCACATTCCATACCTCCTTCCTAGTCCCCTGTCTCCAAAACTATGTCCCCACCTCACCCCACCTGACCTTCCTGGGGCCTCCAGTCTCTTGAATGAACACAGACCTGAAAGTCCTCTACTATATGTGTGTTGGGGCCTCATATCAGCTGGTGTATACTGCCTGTTTGGTGATCCAGTGTTTGAGAGATCTCAGGGGTCCAGATAATTGAGACTGCTGGTCCTCCTACAGGGTTGCCCTTGTCCTTAGCTTCTTTAAGTCTTTCAGTCTTGCATTTCTTATGTGAATCAGCATTGGCATGTATACTTTTACAGTAACCAACAACTCTTTAATTGAACCTAACATCCCCTCAAGTCCTGCCCTGCATTATGTAGTATAGACATCACAGGAGAACCTTACAAAGCCTACTTTACTAAATCATCATATTCCAAGGTTACATTCTAAGTATTCATTCTTATGACTACAGATAATCACTGTAGTTTGCTGTGAGACTGTGCTCCCTACGAATATCAGAAGGTACACCCAGAAAGTCTCTGTACCATGACTGCCTATACATGGGCTGAACACAGACAACACATTTGACAAGCTAAAGTGGGTGGAAAAACCCTTTGAATCCCCAATCCTAGACAAAGAACTACAGGTAACTAAAGAATGCTGTCAGCAGGAGAAAGTCTTCCCTAGATGAGCACACCAATTGGCTATCCAATACCCAATGCTCAGCTCTGATAACACATATACAAGTAACATTATACAGTCTGCGCTTGTTGTACTTGTGTATTTAGGAGCATATGTGTATGTACATATGCATCGTTATATGCAATAACAAGTAATGAAAAAAGAGACCGTGATTTGGAAAGAGCACAAAGGGATGGATGCTGTATGGGAGGGCTTGGAGCCCAAAGGGATGGATGCTGTATGGGAGGGCTTGGAGCCCAAAGGGATGGATGCTGTATGGGAGGACTTGGAGCCCAAAGGGATGGATGCTGTATGGGAGGGCTTGGAGCCCAAAGGGATGGATGCTGTATGGGAGGGCTTGGAGCCCAAAGGGATGGATGCTGTATGGGAGGGCTTGGAGAGGGGAAGTGGAAGAGGAAAATGATGTAATTGTTTTATAATATCAAACACAAAGAAATGATTTTAAAAGATGGTATTAGGTTGCTTCATCATGGTATCTACAGAGGATATTAAAATATGAGGGTAGCATATTAAACCCAGGGAATTGTTCCTTCTTTCAAGTCCTCACATTTGACTTTTTTTTAAAATAATTGAGCATTTTCTTAGAGCAACTGATTTTTTTTTTATTATCAATTTAACTCTTGTGTCACAAGTAGAGTATCTGCCATCTCTTCCAAGAGAAGGAAAATCAATGAAAGCAGCAAGCAGAGCTCTGGGAAGCCTGCTTTTGATGAATTATGTCCTTAAAAATATACCTAGTATGTGGTTCAAAATGTATTGATTAGTAACAACTGTTTCTGTAATGCACGTTTTCTTGAACTTCCTCTGAAGTGACAGGGCTTAATCAGAAGCCCTAAACAAGAATTGACGACAAGAAGGAGATAGAATAATGGAGTTGTCCAAACTTCCAAAATAAGAGATAATTTGAAACTCACAGGAAAATATTGATGTCTGTGTTTGCATCACCTTCTCTGATTTGTATCATGCATAGTAAGCTGCTCAACAAAGGCTTTTTCTGTGACTGCCGTAATGTTCCTGTGAAACCTTTCTGCGTGCTATTGAATATTAAGAAACTGAATACAAGTGGAAGCTTTCTGAAATCCTACTTGTACGTTTTAAAATCTGAGCTTTCATTGCCTTTGTAAACCATACGCTTTAAATAAACACGCTTTGTGAAGTTAAAATCACTCTTTTGACTTTGGTTTGTATTATCACTGCTTAAGCTGTTAGAAAGAAACTTCAGTACCGTTAGGATTCTTATATGAATGCCATCTGTTAGATATGAATTAGTTACTCTACTAAATACATAGCCAAAAAAAAAAAAATAAAGTGTTCCCACAAAGAAGTCAGCTATGTATAATCACATGCTTCTCAAATGCCCAGCTCTCTATGGATAATTCTTAGAGAAACTTCTAACTGATTCCAAGAATATAATATTGTGATTTTGTAATTCTAAATATCCATAATGTTATTATTCTAAAATGCTTTTAAAATATTTTAAACAGAAACAAAATGCAATGTGCTTTGAATACATGATGCATATATATGCATATGTTTGCATATATATAGTTATATGTATATAGTTATATAACTATATCAACTATCAATCACCAATAAAATTAATAATATTTAATCTCAATGCTAACATAATCTGCCTGTTCTACTTCTCAGTTCGTATTGAACCCAAGTTTACTATGATGGAAAGTTTGCTGATCTTAGTTTGCTGATCTTGGACTCTTGCCTCCTGCTTTGTCAATCTAAGATCCCTCCAAAGAAAATGACAAATTTTGACAAAATACGCTTTAGCACCATGAATCTCCCAAGATCTCATAAATCATTTGTTCATTCTTTTCTTTTAAACTCTTAACTGCTTCATCTCCATTATGTCAACATCAGAACAAATCAGTCAAGAACTTGCAATGAATAGGTTAATGGTTCAGGCCTCTCTAGACAATCCAAAAATGGATTGAGATTTCATAGGACACAGTGTGTGCTTTGCCATCTGACCCAATCCAGCCTCAGTTCTGTTACTGCAGATTTGAGAGTTCAAAATCAACATCACTCAGTGTCTTTTTTCCAAATAAACAATTTCAGAACACTAGTGAGTGAATCTCTATCAAATGGGGGTGTGCCTTATGTGGTACTCAAATGCATTTTCAATACAGAGATGTTCAGTGAAACTCATTGCCTTTCCCCTGTTCGGTAATGTTATAAAACAGGTTGTTATCATTGCTAGAAATGCAAACATTCTAAAAATCTCATTTATTTAATTTCCTTCTTAAGACAAGATGTCCATATAAATGCATACATATATGCATATGTGTACATGCATATATATGTATATACATATATATATATATTCATGCATATTTGTGTGTGTCTATAAATAAAGCCCATTACTTTCATACCTTTGAGCTTTTGTGGAGTTTAAGAAATTTCATGAAACTTCAAGAAACTTTAAGAATTATTTGATTACGTTGTTCTTTCATCTCCTAATACTTCCTTGGGTTAGATTAGCATTGATAAAAATCTATGTTACATGCAAGTAACCAGTTATCACTTCACTCAAGTACAATTTTTAAAGGTAAAATTTTTGCTCAGAAGGTTCCCATTAAGCATGGCACTTTAGAAAGTGATTCATTTAAATAATAATCCAATTATTAAACTTTGAAATGCTGGGCCTTTTAAAGATGTTTGCATGGGATCAACGTTTGACAAACCTCTGCCTAATGTTATTCAAAGATCATTTTCTTACATTAGAAATGAAGGCCTCTGTTCAGCAGGCATCATGTGGGAGCCATGAGAAACCTTTCCAATTTCTGAGACTGATCATTATGATTCCCGATTTTCCAGCTTTCTAGTCCAAAGCACCAGAAAGAGGACTGAGAATGAGAAGAATAAGAATCTTTACTTTCCTTGATCAGCTTAGAAAAGCAAGCTTTCATTCTGCTGCAGACTTGTCTCCCCATAATAATGCATTATAAGTTCTTTTGTGATTTAGCTATGTAAGTTTCCCTTTCCTTCTTTTCTTTACTACCAGCGACCACAGGCATCTTCACGAGCTTCAAATTTTAGCAACTGGCTGTTCCCATTCATGTCAATCTACTCATAACTGGATGGAACAATTTTATTGTTTGTTGATACTGTTGATAGTGTTTTGTTGTTGTTGTTGTTGCTGCTGCTCTGTGTGTGTGTGTGTGTGTGTGTGTGTGTGTGTGTGTGTGTGTTTTCCTTATTTGGCTGGTTAGTTTTGGTGCCAGGGTCTTGCTATGTAGCTGAGCATGACTTTGTCCCACCTTTACCTTCTGATTGGTTGGATTACAGAATTACGTAATTCTGAGGATCAAATATGTGGCCTTGATAATGCCATCCTGACGCTTTGCCAATTGTCTTAAAATATTTGTCCATTTGTTTCTTGATGGCTACATTTTATTGTTTTTTCCAATCATTCTACCTTCATTACTTTAATAACTAGGCAGTGGTGGTGCATGCCTTTAATCTCAGCATTTGAGAGGGAGAGGAAGGCAGTTTTATGAGTTCAAGGACAGCCTGGTCTACAGAGTGAGTTCCAGGACAGCCAGGGTAACATAAAGAAGCCTTGCCCCCCCCAATAAACAAACAAATTAAATAATTCATAATATAACTATCAATTTTGTTCTGCAAAATTAAATTGGTACATCTTGTTGGCACATTCACATATTTTTCCCTCCATTGCTGGCTCTGTTCTCTTTCCCACATGTATTCCTGATCCCATCAGAACTTTCACACCAGGCACTTTCAAAATTATCTCCTATTATTTTATTGTTTGTGGTCATTCACTTTACTGATAGCCTGTGAAGTGATATGTATTCTCATTCCTTGCACACGTACATGGAAAATTCCCATTCTAGATAAATAGACCCAGAAATATGGAAAAAATATCAAGTCCATCTTTCAACATAACCATTGTAACTTCTGTCTTTAGTTTCACACTTGACTTCAGAAAGGGTTGTTTGAGTTTGCTGTTCCTACTTCCTTATCTCTCATTCATGGAATGATGTCCTATATTGTGCATTTCTGCCCCATTCTGTTACAAAGCTTTATTGCAAAGGTAGCTAGCTAATGATGTACTCGTTTAATATGAGAGATAATCTCATGACTCAGTGTGTACTTTAGTACCTCTTTAGAAATATTGTCTTCCCCTTACTCTTCATAGCATCTTTTCAATCTGTATCTCTCCTATCACTTTGTCTATTCCTTCTCAGCCTCCTTTGTGGCTGCTCTGCTCCCTGATAACTAAACAATGGTACCACTCACAGTGTACTCTGTTCAGGACTTTACCTTCTACTTCTCTGTCCCATCTTCTTTCACAAGCTCATTTACCATTTTAGCTTCTAGAAGTCAGTGATTACAAAGTCAGTGATTCATTTGGTCCAGTTTTGAGGTTCGGGCTGCCAATGAGACACTCTTATAAATCGATCTATTGTGGTTAACTTAAAGCCATTTGGGGATGAACATAGTTGGAAACATCACGAGCCAGAATCAGAAGAATCATTCTTGAACCTCCTTGTTCACATTTTTATTGGCTCCACCCAAATTGTTTTCTTGACCCATACTGGAATTCTTACATTTGCCCCCATCTCATTCTTGGGCGTATACATATGTATTCTCTTCTTACTTCTGATTTGATGTAAAAATTTCCAATTTTGTCTTTGGATATCCTCCCTTCCTTCTCGCATCCATCAACCAACTACAGGTATTATTAACAGAAACCATTGCACTTAGATGGGATATATGCTTTCTTCCATTGAGTCATTAGAAACCTTTGTGACTTTCCTTTCTGCCTTGCACTGGTCTGATCCTGACTCATTCTTTTCTCCCTATGCCTCAGTCACTACACTGTCTGCCTTTTAGTTCCTCAAATATGACAGCTAGTTCTCCATCTCAGGAAATTGGCTTCTCACTTTTGCTTTCTAAATTCAAATTCTGCTATTGCTGAATCTCAATCTTTACATTACCATTTCTTCCTTACCTATATGGCGTTGGGAAGGTTTCCTGTTACGTGTAAGATTTGGAGAAATCTGTGCCTTTCTTCTTCGAACTCTAGGATGGAGTTGCAATGACAGCACAGTGTAGGTGTAACCCTTCAGTGTCCCTGTCACCTACCAACAAGATTCCTGGCACAGAAATATTAGCTAAGTTAACAGTACTGCTTATATTAAATTTCACTAACTAAAGACTAAAGTTATTTACCTTATGTGTGTCCTTTGTTGCCATTATTTGTATCAATTATAGCTTGTGCCTAAGAAATTATTACATCAATGCACTCCAAATCAGACTTTCACTGTTCCTAATGACACCACATACTATATAGTACTGATAGTGGTAGAAATGTGCATCAAGCCTCAAAACAAAGGTTCAAGAAGTCCAGTTTGAGCCGGCCATGGTAGCACACTTCTTTACTCCCAGCACTTGGGAGGCAGAGGCAGTGAATTTCTGAGTTCAAGGCCAGCCTTGTCTACTGAGTGAGTTCCAGGACAGCCAGGGCTACACAGAGAAACCCTGTCTCAAGAAAACAAAACAGAACAAAACAAAACCAAAATAAAAAGAAGAAGGAGGAGGAGGAGGAGGAGGAGGAGTTGGCAGTTTTCTCTACTTTCTAATAAGGGAAGAGGTCAAGGCATGAAATAAAATTTAAATGACAATAGAAGACTATGAGAAGCCCTGTCTTCAGAACAAGCTCAACCTCATTATGAAAGAAAAGTTCAAACTCTCAGATGGGCACAGTGACACCGCATTGCACCTCACTCCCTTTTCCACACAGTAAAATTAAATTATAATATAATATCCAGAGGCAACTGAAAATTGTTAGGGAAGAGGGTAGCTTTGCTATGTGTTTCAAGATCCTTCTATCTCAGGAAGGAAATCTGGTGTGTGCCTCTCAATGATGGGGCCTGAATTGCATGCCTCTCAGATAACCAACTGTGAACATGTGCTAGTAAACATTAGGACCCTTTGTATTGATTCACAAGGCCATGTTTAGAAAACAAACACACTTCTGATTAGAAATGATCACACAGCTGGTCCTAAACAGGTGGATATTAGAGGAATCTATGGACATTTATGACTTAAAAGGGGTAAGCTTTGTCTCTTAAGAAATCTCAAATGTTCTTGGAATATAGAGATTAAAAAATTTTTTATTAGATATTTTCTTCATTTACATTTCAAATGCTATCCCAAAAGTCTCCTATACCCTCCCCCTGCCCTGGTCTCCTACCCACTCACTCCCACTTCTTGGCCCTGGCATTCCCCTGTATTTGGGCATATAAAGTTTGCAAGACCTAGGGCCTTTCTTCCCAATGATGGCCAATTAAGCCATCTTCTGCTACATATGCAGCTAGAGACAAGAGCTCTGGGGGTACTGATTAGTTCATATTGTTGTCCCACCTATAGGGTTGCAGACCCCTTCAGCTCCTTGGGTACTTTCTCTAGCTCCTCCATTGGGAGCCCTGGAATAAAGAGATTTAAAGGCAGCGTTTGCTATACTTCTCACTGGTTTGTTGACCTATTCTACTTAAAATGCGAAATGATACATTCCATTTCTCTCCACCTTAAATGTATATCACACTTTACTCAAAAGGGGTGGGGAAACATCTCTACCTAATTTTTCTTAAACAATGTAAATGCTGAATTCTGTCAATAAAAATCTTTATGATCAAATGGCTACTAAAAATCTAGTGAGATGGCACAACAGTTGGGAGCATATATGACTCTTTCAGAGACTTGAGCTTGACTCTGAAAAACCCAAGTTGAGTGGCTAACAATTGTCTGTAATTTCAGGTCCAGAGTTTCAGAGGCTCTCATTAGCCCTGTGGCTCCTGTAGGCACCCATACACCCATGTACAATGGGCCCTCCACACACAGACACACATGATTAAAACCAGGAAGATAGAGCTTTATAAAAGGGCAAGTAAAATGAATCTCTTCCTTAACGATATAGTTTTTCTACCTTTTGACTTTTTTTATTGACACCTGCTTATTCTGTAACCATTTGATTATACATTTCTCTTCCCTTCCTTTTCAAAAATGATTAGGCTGCCTGCAGTACTTCTTTCCAAAATCAAATCTATTCCAAGTTGATTAGCTTGGCTCTATCCACCAGCAATACTGAAAGTGACATATACCATATTTCTTCAAGATAGTAGTGAACCTAGACTCCACGTATCTGCCAAAGCACTCGTGTGCTTGACTTCATAATGATATTTTTAGTTTCTAGTAATTTGGAAAAAGGTGATAGGTGATAAAGTCAGAAATAAAGTGTAACAATATGGTATCCAGCTCCATCTATATATAACACCTAGGAAATGTATAGAAAAGTGAATTTCCATTCCAATAACACCTGTGACATTTAGACATTGTATAGAATTTCTGCTTCCAGTCTTTGCCTGTATCATATGCATGAACTAGTTTTCTCTAAATTTAGTCGGAGACCTTCAGCTACTCAGACACTCAGAGGGTATACGGTGCAGTGAATCATAAATGTGTGTGCATTTATAGCTTCTGTAATTCTTGTTGGTAAATGGGTTAATAAAATCAGTATCATATTTGGAAAAAAACTTAGAAACCTCAAACCATGAAACTCAATGGAAACTTTAGTTATATAAAACTTTTAGTTTACAATGCAGTTGTCATTCTTGATCCTGACCATGGTTTATATATTGTATCTTCTGGGATAGACTTGCATTTATGAATTGGGAGATAATTTTCTCATGAACACACTAAATATCTTTGATTTCCATTTAATGATCTTGCCAGAACATGGCAGAAGTTCCTTCACATCGTTCACCAACTATTGTTCTAGATGTCTCTCCTGGCAACATTTCTCTTTCCATTTAGGAACCAAAGCTATTTTACATTTTATACCTCTTCTATATAAAATACTAGTAAAGAGTTAAAAGCTCTCAAACGCCTTGGCAACTGTATGCTTGGTAATAGCTATATTTAAAAATTAAAAATTAACATTATGATAATTTTAAAGCATACTGAATCGCCTCTCTCTTTTCTTCACTCTCTTTTACTCTGAATTTTTGCTTGCAATATTATGCACATGTTCAGGACCAGAAAAATGATGATCATTCTTTTTAAGAAGTACCATGGTTGTAAGCAAGGTATACAGACAACCAATGAAAAGAGAAGAGGTAATATGCTGACAGTTTCTGTTAGAACCAATGACATGATTGACTGGAAAATTCAAGAAAGAGTTCTTCCAGAAAACCATGCTATCAAAACATCTGTCTACACATAGACACTTACCTCTGCAAGACCTTCTCTGGAGACAGTTGCTGAACTTCAGGATAGACTAGATGCCAGCAAACTCAGTATACTGTGTCTCAGTCTACTGGCCTTTCACAGATGAAGAATGGTGACTGCTTGGTCACCTAGCCTAAGGTGTTTTGTTTTGTTTTTAGATAGTAGATCTTCACCTGGAGAGAGAAGAGCATGCCTTATATCAATAATTTGCTCAAGAAAAAGTACACAAAAAATTAATGGTTATGGCAATTCTTATGTTTTTTGTATCATAATTTCCTAAGTTTTAAAGTTTTTTTTTCTGTGCATTTGTAGTTATATACAATTGCACTGTATATGAAGAGAACACACTGAAAGCATATGGTTGGTGGTAGTGAAGTAGCAAATCCATTAACATTCTGTTTCTTGTCTTGTTGGCACTGGAATACATCTCATTAGGATACTCAAGTTGTAGTGTTGAAGTCTAGTGTAAAGATGTATTGCTGTGTATCTAGTTTGCTCAATTTTTAATAGTACATTAAAGATTCTGGTAAAAATGAGAAGAAATTCAACAAAGCATAAATGATTTGTCTCCAAAAATGACTATTAGTCTTAACAGTAAGGGGTGGTCACACAACAACATACCAGAGGAGTTCCTTTTTGACCTCTTGTATTTCACTCATAGCTACCCTACTTGTCCAATCATCCAGGACCTCTTTGCTCTTATTTCATCTGACACAAAGGAGACAAAAGGAATCATCTGACTGCCAGATGAAATTTCTTAAACTGTGAGTGTTTCTAGGGCTAGATTCTTCTCTTCTTTTTTTCCTGAGGGCTGTTTTGTTTTCCTCTGCTGTTTTTCCTTATTCCATGGGTATATTCGGTGTTAAGGACTATTGGTTATAGTTGATAAAGATTGATTACATAGAGCACAGTTGGTGGTTCAGGGGAGAATTTTAGATGGCCAAGGTCTGATTTTACAGTCATGGTCTCTCTTCTCCCATTGAACCTTGGGCTTGCCCTTTCATGTAGACTGATTGGCCAACATGAATCCAAGATTTGCCTTTCTACACACCTTCACTTTCACTGTGTTCACAGATGCTTAACACAAAAGATGTAGCTTTATACAGGTGTTGGATATACAAACTCAACTTCTCAAGCTTGAAAAATGATCACTTTCCTCACTGAGCCCCTAAAACCTTGTTTGTTTGTTTGTTTTTTAAAAATTGTTGTTTGTTTGTTTTGTTTCGCATATCCCCTTAAAATATTAGTGGACAATTTACATACACATGAATATATATTCTGATATTTCTCTTTCTTTCTCTTACTCCCTCACTCTCCTCTTTCCCTCTCTCTTCTCTTTCCTCTCTTTCCTCTTTCTCTCCATGTCCCTCATCTCTCTCCCCTGTTTTAACTCTACCCATCTCTATTTTCCCTCCCTCTCTCTTCTCTCTCCTTCCCTCTCCCTCTCATCTATCTTCTCATCCCTTCCCTCCTTCCCTTTCCCTTTCTCTCTGTTCTTTCTCTCATTTCTCTGTGCCTAAAAATATATTCTGAGATTGTATGGTATTTTGATGCATGCTCACAATGCAGGGTTATCTTTTAAAAACTTAATATACAGACCTATTTATATGTGTATAACTGCCTTGTTATGAAGTCAAAATATTTTCTCCTAGGCTTTTTGAGATATACAATATGTCAGTGACTATAGTCACCTTAGAATGACATAGAGCACAAAAGTGATTGCTGTGATCTGTAACTTTGCACCTGTTTGCCAACCTTTCCCTATCTCCTTCTCTGTTCATTGTTTTTAGAACTCTGGTTTCCAGTATTTTCATTTCTCCACCTATCATGAAAGGAAGATAAATTTTCCTAAAAGTTATGAGATGTGCTTCACTTATACACTTCAGTTTCTCACTGTAGCTTTCCTGTCCCATTACATGCATATTGAAAGTTAATATTCTTTAACAAGTAAGCACAAAACAGTAACTTGATCTAGTGCAGGGGAGCTCAGTCAGTACAGGGCTTTCCATGTAAGCATGAAAAACAGAATTCAATGACCAGAACCCAAGTAAAAGGCCAGATGTGGTATTATTCTCTTCTAATCCCAGTTCCGGGGAAATGGAGACTGGTGATACCTGGGGCTTAGTGACTAGACATCTGAGCCAAACTGGCAAATCCCAGGACCCAGAGAGAGTTCCTACCTTAGATAAAAACATGGTATGTGAGTTTCACACTTTCATACAAGTACATAAGTGTACACATACACATACACACGTGTAACTGAACACAGAGAGAAACATCGTGCACGTACACACCTCAACAACAAAAACTAATATAATAACGTCAATGAGACAATGAAATTACTAGCTCCAAATACATACAAAGGTTTATAACTCACTGCAACACACACACACACACACACACACACACACACACACACACACACATACACACACGAGCGCATGTGTGTGTCAAAGCACCTCACTGTTCTTTACTTTCAAGGTGTACAATCCTATGGAGATTATTGTTATCAATTTGTATGTGGCAATGAAACATTTGGGCTTTCATGTCATTTTTTTTTTCAGAGTTTGGGTACATTGCCAGCCTGTAATGAAGATTATAGCTAAATAAATGACTCAATAGTCAACCTTCTAGAAATGGTTGTATTTAGCTTTTAGGGTAATCGCAACTTCGCTGTGGTATTAGTAATCTCATCAACTTTTTGGTTAGGGATGGATAAATAACTAGCTTTTAGTATGTAAATTACCAACAAAAACGTTTTGCAGAAAATGGGTCAGGTTAGAGATGCAAATGAGGCCTAAAATGTCTCATTAGGTTTTGAATTGCCTTTTTTTCCCAAGCATTATAAATCTTGTGAGCTTTTGGGGTAATTTTCTTGCTTGAATAAGTTACTAAGGTCTTTCCCAATAATAAATGAACAAAAATACCTCTAAAACTAATTCTGCTTGAAAAGACAGAACAAATTGAATGTTGAAGTATCATTTATTAGAAAGTTACCCAATATTTCTGTTTCCTACAATTTTCCGATAATAAGGTGCCCAAGGGACAAACAGAGATGCACAGATTTCGCCTACACCACAGTGCTCAGGTAGGGAAGAGAAATCTCCGCCAATTGATTCTAGTCAAAGTCAGTTGTCCAGTTGAAGGATGGGTATTTTCCACTTCTCTTATTTGGGCACTGATCATTAAGGGTAGAGTGTGACTCTTGTCTTTGTTGGAGGAATGGATTGTCTTTCTGGAGAAGGTCTCTTTGGTCATCTTCTATGAGGTCCCATTACACTGCTCATTACTAAACCATGTTTTTAGGAAAAAAAAAAAGTGCTGGATAAAACTGTGATCTCCCTAATAGTACAGTTCTTGGGCCAGTGCGGGCTGTTTAAATGATAACCATGGATAGATAAACTCAGCGATTCTGTTTTAGACCTCATGAAACACTAATGAAATATTGCCACATCACAGAGCTAGGCTGTCAGGATGCAGCTAAACACATCTTCCCTTAAGCACATCACTTTCCACTCTACAGACCACTAATTTAGAGCAGACTAAATTAGCCTTGTGTGACAAAGTATGAAGAGTTCGCTGGTTCTGGGTACATCTATCACAGCATTGCCAATGTTTAGTAATGTTTAACATGTCAAACTCATGACAGGGGGGCTGAAGTTTTGTCCCTGTGAAAGCTGCAAATGTGAAATAGTAAATCTGCAATTACAGCAACTACCTCTATTTAACAAGCTTAAAAATATCTACAAGGGAAATCAATAGACTTGCCACCATCATTTGGTTTGTTTCTGTGCAGGGGCTAGCTGAGGATAAACAAACTCCATAATAGGGAAAGTGCATTAGGAGAGATTTCATTTGTACTGTTGACTACAGCCAGTCCTGCCGCCTGAACTCATGGAAATCAGCTCTATCGGAAATGCCCACGGCAGTGATTGCTCACTCCTCCATAGATCTACCTTTATTACTTCCCAATCGCAAGCCTTCTAATGGATCTTTGTGTGTGTGTCTGGTGGGAGTGGGGGGTGTGGTGGTTTGAATAAGAATGGCTGCCACAGGCTCATATATTTGAAGGCTTGGTCATTAGGGAGTGGCACTTTGTTGGGGTAGGTGATGTCTTGTCAAAGGAAGAGTGTCAGTAGGGTAGGTCTTGAGGTTTCAATCAGCCTAGGCTAGTCCTAGTGTCTCTCTTCCTCGAGCTCTTTGTAGAGCTGGTTACTGAACTCTCAAACACTTCTCCAGCATCCTTTCTGACTACATACTGTTATGCTCCCCTATCATGATGACTAGCTTTCCAAAGCTATACAGTTAAGTGCTTTCCTTTATAAGAGAAGCCATGGTCATTGCTTCTCGGCCTTTTGGCTAAGATCAAGTGAAGAGTTGCCATGGTCATGGTGTCTTGTCACAGCAACAGAACACTGACTAAGACACTGAAATTTTTTTCCCCCATTTTTCTTAAGAGATCCAAATTTAACTTTATATGTCATGAGTTCTTACGAATGAGATTTTATGATTTCATTATTTTATACATGAAGGAAAGCTGTGAGCTAACAGGCTTCACAAAGTCATCTCATCATAATTGGTTTGCACTGCCGACTAAAATTTTATAGATAAATAAGAAATATTGCCAGGTGTTTCAGGAGAGGATAAGGAAGGAGGTGACAAGAGACACAGAGCATATTTGGACTCAAATCGCTGGGTTAAAACAAGAGGGCTGCTTGGGTGCTCTGTACCTGTCTTGTGGCATGTTCTTTGGTGTAAGATGGTTACTTCAGTAGATAGGACAGATAACTGAAGAGTGAACTCTGTGCATGCATTTTCATGGGGTATATATTCTCTTCACTACTAACTCTCCTGCTTACCTCATGAAATCTCACACTTCCTTACTTCTTACCCCTGGGTGCTCAGATCTTTCTTTACCTTTTATGGTAGTTGCATGTTTCAGACAGTTTGAGATGTTCTCACTCTTGTCAGCCTTGCCATTCAAAGACCAACTTCTTAGACTTCAAGAGAGCAAGAAGCAGAGCCCCAGGTTCTGTTAGTCACATTCTCTAACTTACCTCTCCTTCATAAATGCAGAAAAGCCCTATATGGTTTTATTCGTGAATACAATTTACTACATACCGTATCCTAAACAAATCCATTGTATCCTCTAAACATTTACATAGTAACATAGTAAGCGTGATTCACTATGGGAAAATAAAATACAGAGGATGTAGGTTCCCTAACTAAGATTATGTCCTATATGCTGATACTAGAATGAATTCAGGCAAAATGACTCCCAATCTAATTTGAAGTGCTTTGTTATACAGGATGAACACAGAGACTCTTTAACTCAGTCTGGTGGTCAGCGTAAACTCTTTCCACACATTGGGAATCCATCCTTTGTAATTGGTTATTTGTGAGTATGCTTCAAACTGAGATCCCACAACATGTCTGACTCTTTCTCCTCAATATACACAGCATCGGGTAGATGAGAAGATCCATGCTAAAAATTCGATGCATATTGTCGGACTCATTGAACATACCCTAAAGCAGTTATCAAGGATGACAAATAGAAAATATCTTTCCTATTGTCCTCACATTGGGCTTTAAGTCTTCAAATGTGAATGTATAATTCCCCCTATGTTGTCATGTGTCTGGACATTTTGTCTCAAGCTGGTAGCACTGTATAATGAAGTGGTAGACTCTGACATAGTCCCTATGCAGTGTAGGTTAGGATAGGCTGGTCTTGCGATTAGAATTTGTCTCTGTTTCTGTCTGTTCTCTCCTTTCTGGTGTATGAAATGGGGAGTGGTTACCTTTCTTTCAAACTACCACCATACCTCTCCTAAGCCTGTCAACTGTGATGGGCTAAAATCGTGTGCCCAAAAAAGTTTTCTTTAATTTTCTTCCTTCCATTGCTTAGTCACAGTGACATGAAACTGACTAATTTAATTAGGAGAGAAGAATGATCTTTTCTGCCATTCATTTATCTTCTAGGCACTTAGCCAGCCTAAACACACATAGATCCTATGTGCTCATAGTTTGCAAGAACTCTGTCATGCAACCTGAGCAGCCATGTGGTTGGGTTTTTAGATCTGACCCAGATTCTGTTGTGAAATTACAAGTACTTCCAGTCATAGATCTTAAGATCTATCTTTGAGAAAAGACAAAGTGAAATGCCCATCTCCCACGTATGTTGTGTTCATTGCCAGGACTGCAACTGGAATCTTATTTTCAAAGTATGTAGAGATCTACACTTTATGTGTATGTGTGTGTTCCTGAATGTGTACATGGGGACCATGCAGCACCTGCCGAGGTCAGAGGAAAGCATGAGATTCCTAAGGAACTAGAGTTAAAGACAGCTAGCTGTAAGCATTGTGTGGAGGCTGGGAATCGAACTCAGGTACTTTGCATGAGCAAGGGTGTACTGTTAAGGGCAGCATGGTTTCTCTAGTCCTGTAATCTAAGTCTGATTTTAGAATTACCCCTGTGCATTTATCTTATCATTTATCAGAATACAGAGTGGATCAGAGCTGGGTGCTGTAGGACCCTTACTCCCACAGTAGACATGACATACGTCTAGGGTTGCGCCAATTTTATCACAACCCAGTTTAATTGTGTTTCTTGATAGAGATGCTCATGTGAATATAAATCTAAGTTATTTTCCAGGGATATTTTAATCTTTATTCAAAATACTAATGATTTAGCTATAATATTAGTTTGACTGCACCCAAATGTCTCCCTTTCCAGGAGTTAAAGTCCCTACTTCATGTCAAGTGGTACTTTACTGTAAGGGTTATACCGGTATGCCTTGTAATTCTCTTCTTTTAGATAACAGGACTTTGTGCTTAATACAATGGTGATAGAATTATTCCTGAGAGCTAATTAAGTTAAAACAGGACGAAAATATGTAACTCAAAGTTAGGTGCTTTGAATTTGTTCCATTTACATTTATGACATGGGTTAAATGATTCAATTTCTCCCAATGTTGGGTCTTCATTAAAAAAAAAAAAAAGAATGTTATATCTGTTATCCCTAAGGTGTCTGCTAATTTGAATGTCCCACTGTAGGGGATTCCTCTTACCACAAGAGACTGGAGCCTGTTAATTGCTTCAGAAGTATGTCCACAGACAAATCAGGTAGCACAGGACAGAGAAGGCAGCTTCCTCATATGATGTTGTTTGTGATCTTCTTTGTTTTTGTTTTTCTATAGTGGTGTTTACAAAGTTCCTTCACTGGCTGTGTGCTTCCCCTGTCAGAATTACTATGTTTGCAATACAAACAAAAGCAGATAGGAAAACAACCGAAACTGTACAAAAAGTAAGCCCTGTTCTAAATAAACACACTGTAAATGTGACATGGTGATGTTAAGTGTCAGGCAAAGAACTATAGCCAATTTATATGGCAGTATTACTTTTGGTGAGAGGATAAACTGAATCATACACTATGTCCTGCCCAAAGTATTTTTCTTTGCTGTGATCAATTTAATGACATAAATTAAAAGAAACTATATTGTATTTTCTTTGATAAACATATGTGTTTGAAAATGCTATGAAGACTTGTTAAATTTAACCTTTCATATTTTGAGGTTGTAATTTTACTTTAAAATTTAGTTTGAGTGCAAATATCCATGTGTCCTAAAATAGTTTAAATTGAAATTTTGTCTATAAAGAGGAATATGATAAGCTATTTTATTATTACATTTTATATAATATACTTACTATGTTCAAATATTTACATTTTAAAACATATTTTGATTTTTATGAAAAATTATTTTTCAAACTGAACTATTTTGAATGCCATAGATTGGGGTAAAATATATCACCCATGTACATTTTGCAATTACTTACATTTAAAATCTAATAAACATGTTTTAAATTCTTAAAACAATATATTTTGACTATTTAACTCCCTAAAAGTATTAATATAGGTATAAGTTAAAGTTGGAAAGTCATAGAGTAAGCTGAGATGTATATATGACTATCATCTGGCTTGGTTAATAATATTTTATTGCTTTCTGATGATTCTGATTTGTTGTTTTTTTTTTAATTCCTTTTTTAAAAAAGAGATCACTGAAACCTCAAAGATTGTAGATATATTTGCATTTGTACACTATTAGTTCCAGCATGGGTTAGGTTATGAGGTTCTGTGTGGATGGGAATGAATGAACAGAGACTACCACATACATACACATAGTAGGGTGGGAGGGGAAGAGGAGAAGAGAGGAAAGGAGAGGAGAGGGGAGAGGAGGGGAGAGGGGAGAGGAAGGGAGAGGGGAGGGGAAGNATTCATTCCTAGATCTTAAATATTGCCCATGACTGATGCTTTCCATAAATTCATTCTCCATTCATCTGGTCAAGAATGTTATTACATTTCCTTTACAACACTGATCGAGTTTCAAAGAGTCATCAAGTTTACCAAACCTCTTTTTATAAAATATATACTACTTCTTCTGCTAAGCAAATAAATAGACAAGCAACACCTTTACTTGTAATTCATCTCTATCCATCTGTATCTGTAGAGATGTATCCATCTATGTCCTTATTTACTCCTTTACCAAATGTTATTTATTCATGTCTTTTTATCAATTATCAGAACCAAGCTGAAAAGTGAAAAAAGTACTTTAAATAAATATTTTTCCTTAATGATGCATTGTGAAATACCTAAGAAAAGTAATCATGCTCATCTTAAATCTTGTAGATATTAAAAAATAAAACATACAAATGCCTCATATAACTTGATAGCAGTTACTACCTTAATTTTCTACTTCAGTATGCTATGTTAAGATAATCCTTAATATGTTTCCTTAAGAAATCAGATTATGTTTTTTATTTAATTGTTAAACTTATTTCTCTGACCTTCTGCCTGCTTGATTTTAAATTTTGCAAATCTTTTCATCTGGGTTTGTTTTCTCTACCCCAGCCAACAAGTCTTGTCCGACTGTTCACGGATGTGAAGAGACTCACTCATAACACCTGTGTGGAGGTCAACCCTGTGTAATGCATTTTATAAAAAGAGCACAAAACAAGGCATTGTGTTGCTTATGTCTTCACTGGATCTGGGCCTTGTAGAAGCCCAAAGCATCATCTAGCAGAAAGGAGAGACCTGTTCTCCACACTAATTCACACCCAATCTGGTAAGTGGCAGCTCTGAACTTGTCACTAGCTAAGATGGCAGTTTGCTTAGCTGACACAAGCTGGGAGGAAGCGGGCTGATGGCTATTCTCTAAGGGCAAGGAGAAGGAGAAAGTAGGGAAACTGAAAATAAATAATACAACACAGCTGTGATGTAAATTTGCCAAAGAAGTCAGGAGGGAATGCAAACCAAGGACAGAGACCCTTGTTTCCCATGCCCATGTTGTGACATTTCAGATTCTTCCACAGTGTCAAACCATCGGATGCAGCAGAGTGCGACAAGGCTTTCACAAAGGCCAGCATGGGTACTTTTATTTGATTTTTTTTCTTCCAATATATTACAATGAAGGCCAACTTAAAAAAAAAAAACCAGACAGTTACAATCAAAACAACAACATGATAATAAAGGACTTTGTTCTACTATTGTAAAGATAGTGAAGATAATATCTAATTTTTATAAATTATCCAACTGCCTTTATACTTAAAACTGAACTTGTCTGTGCTTTTACTGCATTGCAAATAAGGGTGCTACATGATTTAAAGTGCCTCTAACTGTAAGTATGACACCATCAGAATGGGTCCTCTGTCCTGCACCAGGGTGAGGGTGTTTATATTTACACCCTTGGACTAATTGTATCCTCACAGGATCCCAGGCTGCACATTCAGAAGGCATGAAACCATGTTTGAGGGATCTGTGCTAAGTGGCATGAGATATAGTTTCCAAAGACTGCACAATCAGGATCTAAGAATAAAGAAACAAATTCAGAAAACAGCATGTTAAAAGCCCATTTCCTCTTTGGTTGTAACAGAATTTTGGGGGCTGGAGGGGATAGAAGGAAAGAAAGAATGAAAGAAAAAAAAAGAAAAAAAAACAGGAAGGAAATTAAATTTCTATTTTCACAGGCAATAATGTGTCGTACAATTTGCAATTAAAAATAAATTAGGCACAAAATCTGCAACAGATTGTTTTTAAACTTTCATTAAACCTCTTGAGTTATGCTGCTAGATGCAATGTGCTAACAGAAATGCTAGGGTTGAAATGAGTTTCTGGCATATAAAATAAAACTATGTCTTCAATCTAAAAAATTTAATTTACAGCTTAGCTGATTGGATGTAGCATTTTAACACCCCTTTGGAGGTTGAAGAACAGCAAGCGCCATAATCTGCTGAGTATTTTGATCACTACCACACAAGCATGTAACATACTTTGTGTTCAAGGGGAACCTTTATCCAGGATGCAACGAGGGTACTGAATTATAATCACATTCGAAAAGATTGCAAGCCTGTGGGTATTAAGCTTTGCACTCCCAGGCTTAGCCAGGATTTAAGCAACCTACTCTGGGACCATACAGTTGATCTGACAAGATACTATTAGATCTTGAAGTTTATTTTTATTGGAAGTTTTCTATTCAAGATCTCAGACATTAGACCTTTTTAGTGCTAATCAAAAATGTTCTCATGCAAGCTCCAGCAATGACACTTAGAAGCAGATGGAATTTGTGAGAGAGAGAGAGAGAGAGAGAGAGAGAGAGAGAGAGAGAGAGAGAGAGAGAAAGTCACAGACACAATGGTTAGCTGCCCAAATGAAAGGAAATCTTGAAGGTCCAAAAACAACTTCTGATGTCTTAGATGTTATTCCAGATTTCTTTGGTGTGTTTTTCTGAAAAAGATTTGTGAGATATTTTCCCTACTTGATTTAAATAACTTATTGAAATGACAGATGCCATCTGTATCAGAAAGCATTCAACTATTTTGCTGAACTTTTTCTGTTCTGATGAATCAGGGAGTTATTTCGGGAGCAGGTGCTGCTCACATCCAGTCTCTAATATGTGATAAAGGGGAAGAGAGAAAGAGAACTCAGTTTCACATACTCTCTCTTAAAGTGATCACAAAACATTTCTGGATGAAATTTGGTGGGAGAATAGCAATAGTTATGTCTATGTGGTTAATGTACAGCTCCTGAATCTAATATCTTGTATTCTTTTATTAATTTTTAATTGTCTAATGGGTATTTTGGGGAATTATTTTATAGTTGTGCCTTTATGATCGAAAAGTCAAGGGTCTATGATAATCTCAGAACAATCTATTTCTTTACTCTTATCTAGCATTTGTTTTATTTTCCTCTTCTAGCAAAATTTTTTAATTTCAACTAAAATAATGTAAAATAGAACTTTCGCAGTAGAAGTCATCATGGATAGAGATGAAGAAGTGAATAACACCTCTTTTCCCAGTCATTATGGTTAAGTGCAATGCAATTAAGTGTGTTTTATCTTTTGTGTGTGACATCCCCATGGTTTCTATGTTTGGCTGGTTCATCTGCTTAGAGAGAAGCATGGGTGAAATGTAGCCAGAATCGGAAAGGGGGATGTTTACACTTCCTTTGGATCACCGGTAAAAAGTATCTGATTGCCACACAAATAGAGTGGAGGATGCAGGTGTCTGTAGATAATTGTACCAATTCTCTGAATGTGAGATCAACAACCATATTGAATTGTACTGTCAACCAGTCAAGGAATAGCTGGAAAAGATAGTTTCAGATGTATGCATACATAAGACAAAATGGAAAAGATAAGGGTTTAGGTGAAGGGTTGAGATTTCAGAGAGGTCCTGATAATACAGATAGGGATACATCATAAAGTGATGGGAATACTTTCAGAAAACATCTCTTGAGAGAATAGAAGTCAACCTACAATCAAGATACCTGAATGTTCATGCTTCTTGTGGCAATATCTTTACTAGCCAAGTTATTGCATCATATAGTTCTCCAGAAATAGATGAATGGACAAAGATGATGCACTGTGGCACAAAGAGCTGTCAGAGTTTAATTTAGTTGTAAATAAGTAACAAACTACTTCCTGATTCCATTTAAGTCCTACTCCCAAAATGAAAGCAATACCAGGTCCTATTAAAGGACCTACTCTCTCTCTTTTTCTTTTTCTTTTCTTACTAAATGAACATAGTATTAAATGAACTTTTAGTGACTTAGCCTAGATCAGTATCACTCTTAGCCATCAACTATGAAGCTTATATTTGCAGTAAGTGATGATTAACACAGTGACCTATTACATTAACACAGTCAGTGTCCCAGATCCAGAGAATAACGGATCTCAAGGGATGATGGAACATATATATCACACCCCTTTGCCCAAGCCCCGGGCATCATTATAGAAAATATAGTGAAATGACTGTAAGAGATAGAGGTGTGTAATAGTGGTCACTACACACAAAGAGTAACTTCTGGTCACAGTAGAGTGGGACATTTCAACTCATAATGGTTACAAGAGTGTCACAAAGCCAGTGTAAGACTAATGCATTAGAAGAAATAACAGCATGGAGAAGGGAGCTGACCACAGACTCTCATGACAAGCCAGTTATTAAATACTGTTAGCTGCTATAAGAGTATAGAGTCAATTTTCTCTATGAGTGAAGCCCTAGTAAGTTGACCATACACCATTGGAAGGTCACATATTTAAAAATAATCTTGCCACCACAAACTAGCTTTGATAGATTTAAAATAAAATGATGGAGAGTTGGTTGTGTCACGAGGAGATAGTAGACCTGAGAAGAGTTATGGGGTAACTACAAACAAAGTGCATATCAACTGTATATAGTTCTCTGTGTGTGTTATTTAAAAAGAAACATGAAATGATATCTTTCAAAAGAAACTGGGTGGAATTAGAAATTAACAGGTTAAGCCAAATAACTCAGATTCATAAAGACAAATATCACATGTCTTTCTCTCACGTACATAGTCTAGCTTGAGAACAAACAACAAAAGGACATGAAGTCAAATTAGGACAGTTGGGACAATGGAGGGCATCGTCAGGAGAGGGAAGACAAAAAACAGTAAATGGTGTGGAATATGATGAATGCAATATACACGTGTGTGAGGACACAGTGAAGCCTATTGTTTTGTGAATCATATACTGACATAAATAAGCCTGCATAGTGAATAGCACAAGTGCAAGTACACACACACACACACACACACACACACACACACACACACACACACATAACTGCAGTTCTGAGTCTGTAAGCACCATACTTCCAGTCCTAATATCCAGCAGTCATTGAGGCACTATCAAGCCAAGGCTCACAGGGATCTCATTGCAAAGGGGAACAGATAATCTTCAAGGGCCTGTGATTGCACAAAAGCTAATTCCTCAGGGATGTGTGCAGCTTTAAAAGGATGAGCCTGGTGGCTTGAAGCATTCTATAATAAATTCAAGAAAGATTAAAGACATGAGGTGTCTGATGGAGGGTACACAGGATGTCCAGCAGCTTGGCTGTGGTATTCCTGAATAAAGTGATTCTGTGCTTTAGGTTCTCAGTGTTTGATCTCTCTAAAATAAATGACATCACTCATTATGCCATAATTTTTTTCTTTTATCTTTTATGTCTCATTTTCTGGAACTTGGCCTTTCATAGTATTCACTGTTAGTGTCCCTTTCCTGTCTTGTCAACATTGTCTTTATTTCAGAACTCTGCATAAGTTCTCCGACTTTCTTAGGCACAGCTCTTTCCTGTGTGTTTTTATCATCCCGATGCTTTGCACTTCAGGAATTTTTGGTGATTTCCAGTCTGTATCTCTGCCACTGGTGATGTTCTAAGACTGAGCTGTATTGGCATGGCTTACTAGAAACAGCACTTCTGGAGAATCAAAGCTAAGGTACCATAAACTGGATTCAAAGTCTTTCTCTTCATTCCTTTAACTATTATCCATTCCTACCCTTTTTCCATCTCCTACAGATTTCACTTTGTTTCATAAAATGATTATTTATACAAAGTTGATGTTATCATTTTGAAAAATTTCACTACAAATATCCAATGTCCAAAGACCCTATGAATCTAACCTAAATGAAAAAATGGCTCTTAGATCTGCCATTACATTTTTCGTGTGTGACTTCCTTGCTTATATCGTATTGCTCATCATCTTCCTGTCAGATGTCTGCAATATCTCTGTTATCAGAATCCTCAAGGTCAGTGGCAATCAAAACATAGTCTCAGGAGTGTCAACATTAGCATCAGAGATGTTAGAAAGAAAAACTTTTAAAAAAACATTTTATTAGATATTTTCTTTATTTACATTTCTAATGTTATCCCTTTTCCTAGTTTCCCCTCCAAAAATCCTCTATCCCCCTCCCTCTGCTCTCCACTCCCATTCCTGGCCCTGGCATTCCCCTATACTGGGGTATAGAGCCTTAACAGGACAGAGGCCTCTCATCCCATTGATGAACGACTAGGCCATCCTCTGCTACATATAGGAGTTAGCAGTTGATCTATGCATAGAGGAAATAAAATAAGAGAGTCGTTCCCAACAAGAGCTATCTAGCTAACAGAGGAGGCATCAACCAGACCAGTGAATCATTATATTAACACTCACCAAAAGGTTTAATAACATAAAGAAGCAGGCCTAGAGTTTGTTATCTCATAGCTAGAGCCACAAGTTCCACCATGTGTTTTCTTTGATTGGTGGTTTAGTCCCTGGGAGCTCTGGGGGTACTGGTGAGTTCATACTGATGTTCCTCCTATGGAGCTTCAGACCCCTTCAGCTACTTGGGTACTTTCTCTGTCTCCATCATTCGAAATTGTGCTCTGTCCAAAGGATGATTGTGAGCATCTACTTCTTTATTTGCCAGGCTCTGGCATAGCCCCTCAGGAGACAGCTATATCAGTCTCCTGTCAGCAGGTGAAAGAGAAACTTTAAAGCCACATCAGCCCTATGAGATAACAAACTCTGGGCCTGCTTCTTTATGTTATTAAACCTTTTGGTGAGTGTTAATATAATGATTCACTGGTCTGGTTGATGCCTCCTCTGTTAGCTAGATAGCTCTTGTTGGGAATGACTCACTTATTTTATTTCCTCTACACATAGATCAACTGCTAACTTCTATTAGGTGATGTCATTATTAGAGCATTTGTGGTAGTGAGTAGTAGAGCTTACCACAATTTTCTGTATTTCTTCAGGGCAGTGCTAAGTTTTCTCTTCTCTGACTTGTCTGCATGTTACAGTTTGGTCCACATGCCCTACATTCGTTTCATGGAATGTGAAGCCTAAAAGATGGGTTTGACATGTATCTTTAAATATACAGGATATAGCTTTCTATATTTCTTGCTACATACTAGAGTATGTATGTACTAGTACTAGCATTCGGAAATAGTGAGGGTTGTTGTATCACAATGGGTGGCAAAAATGAGGAAGAAAGCTCAGAGCTGACTAAGATAGTTATGTAGCAGGACTTTCAAGTTATTGAGACTAAGGGATGAGACTTAGTGTTGTCAAACCTGTTTGATAGTTTGACTTTACCTTTTCAGTCTTGGACCTCTTCAGTAATTATTCTTTTCTTTCCCATATAACCACATATAAACAATTATAAATACTCTGTCCAATAAATCTGCCTAGTGTTTTCAAGAGCCATGACTTTGCAGATGTTCATCTCTTTGTGAAAGGCTTAATTAAAATATATATATATATATATATATATATATATATATATATATATATATACATATATACTCTTACCCAGAAAATTCCAACCATTCATTTAATTCAATTCAAATGTTCAGTCTTCTGATGATCTACTCTGACTTCCTAGGACAAAGTCACATGCCTCCTCTTCTCCCGCACTGGCCTCCACAGGCCTCTGGAAGGTTTCATGAGCACAGCTTACAATAATTTGTTTACCTGAGTAGTCCCTCTGCTCACCAAACAGCAACTTTCTCATCCCTGGGACCACAACTTTCATTCATATTCTTTGGAGGGTACTAGCATTTAGAAAATAATCTTACTGCTTTTCTTATGTATTCTTCAAGAAGCAAAGCAGCCCTGTCATTTGCACTTACAACCTCTTGTATTGTACCACTTTACAGTAAGTAGCTCTTTAAACTTTTTCTCATTATCTTCAATATTTGTTTGGTTGCTTTGACCAAAGTCATGTGAGGTTAAGGTTTGCAGGAAATAGCCTGCAATAATCCTTACATCTTTTGCTTAGCTGGCAACAATGCCTTGGTGTAATTAACCCCTTGAATATTGAAACTACAAATTTAGGAAGCAGTTGTGACAGCTTTATGAGAGAACTCAATGTGCTAAAAATTATGGCTTTTATCTCTTTCACCTGAATGCATTATCTATGTGAGCCCTGTATCATTTATCTGCCAACTTTCTGCCCAGTCCACAATTTGTGAGGACTTTAGCTCAGTTTTTTCTTATGTCAAAGTCTTAGGTTCTTGGTTCTGTGGGTTAGGAGATGTTTCATCATGAATTTGCTCCTCATTGATTGAAAGAAAGATGTCTCAACTATACATTTCTAATACCTCCTCCTACCAAACTCATCCATTGATATGGTTGATTGTATCATTTTTCTGAGACATGCCAGACTTCAATGCTTCATCCCTTGATTCCTCATAGCCAATCTAGAAAAGCTAGTATTCACCTAGCATAAACTGGGACTCAGTAAGTTCCAGTTTTGTTTGCCTTGGTGGAAAGGCCCTGTGATCAACCATAGTGTAAACGTTTTCAGAGAAAGTCCACAGATGAACCACCTATGTGATTTAAATAGATTGTTATTCAGAGCAACAATAAAACTCATCTTGACTCTCTTAGCAATGCCCTAAACTTGAATTATCCCTTTTCAAATATACATGTGATGTATTTGCAAACTGTATTTTGGTTCCCTAGTGAATATCATCATTTTCCCACAAAAATGTTGTGTCATTAAAGTACTCGTGTTTACATATCCCTAGCATATTTAACAATGGCACCAGTGAATAAAAACAGTAATATTGACAATTCAGATATGCAGAGAACTTGAAAGTGCTCCTTTAAGTGACAGTTCATGCCTGAGTAAGAAAAAGACATGCATGCTATCTGCTTAGGTTTCTAAGATCTGTGGGAGAGGTGAATATATCTGTGAAATTGTGAAGAAAAAATGAAATGTCTGTGTTTATTTTGCTCTTACCTCTCAAACTGTGAAAGCAATGACCATCATGCCTGACAAGTGCTTAATTCTGATGGATAGGCATTAAAATTGTATCTTGTGTTTGTATTCAGAAATGACAGTGGGAGAAGTTTCTATTTGTGGCTTCAAGCAATCCCCAAACTTTCTGAAACTGTATTCTTTATGGACACAGCACGTATATACTGACATTGCATTCCTATATATGCGTACCTATGAAAGTAGGCCCTGGGAGAGATTGGCATCCACAGACCATAGAAAATAAAACAGTTACAAAATAACCACAGTCAAAGGTCTGTGAATGTGTTCCTTCTGATGGCTCTCAAAATACCTACAGTGCCTTCAGGTTTTGATTGGAAAACATGATCTTGCTTCTCTCTGGCATATTCCTTAGCCATAATCACTTTTCATTTGCTTGGAGACTACTACTAGGGTAAAGAGAGCTACTTGAATCGAATGAAGCACCATTACCAGCAGTCCAACCAAGGTGGCTCAAAATGGTTCTAGCAGGCAGGTAGCATGCACAAAATGGATAAGCTCAACAGGGCTGAGTCATTTCCTGGGCAAGGCCTAGTGGGCTGCAGTGGGATGCTGTGAGATTTTCATCACAGCATGAAGTTCACAATGTGTGAACTGTTTATAGAGAGCCTTTTTTGTTAGGCTGGAAGTTGTATCTCAATGCAGATAACTGAAAACGTAAAAAATCAAAGCCACCATCCCAGGGATGTTCATATGAATAAACGAAAACTTGCTTTCCTAATCGGATGGTAAGTTGTTTCATATAATAATGTACAAGAATGTTTTAAAACACCTGACTCTTATGGTTAACATTGATTTAAATCACACCACACACACACACACACACACACACACACACACACACACACACACACACAAAGACAAAGAGGCATAAGACAGTTACTTCAAAATATGCAACTGTTCTTGGAATGTGTTTTCATTCTCCTCCCAGGTGTGTCTGATAGGAGTGTGTTTACTTCAGACTCTGCTGTTATTCAATTAAATGCTTAAGTATCCTTTATGTGATCTATGGGGAAATCCAATTTTGTCACTCGGGGCTCGCCCTAGTGATTATATATAGCTTGAACTCATGAGAAATTTGCTCAGGTGACCTTTCTTAATGTTCAAAGTATAAATTGTCTGAGGTTATGAATAAAGTTAGCAATTGCAGGAGACTTCAGGTCATCTAATTTAGAAGCTTCATTCTCCCAGGTCCCACTGGCTCTAGGGTGTAGACATCAACCACGATGAAAACACTTTTAACTTAAGTACTTTTTAGTTTAGTATACGTGTTTTCATATATATGTATCATTATGCTTTGGTATAACTAGCCTTCGCTCCTTCATTGCTTCCCCAAAGAGAGCCTTAATATACAGAGTTAGTTGTCTATGTTTTAATGAGAGATAAAGAAAAGGCATAGGGTTAGGCCTGTGGGGAGGGGGGAAGCGTCTGGGAGGAGCTAGGGGACAGGAAAAGCATAATCAAAATATATAATAGAAAGAACTTTTTTTTTCAATTAAAAAAAAATTAGTAATTCCACTTCTTCAGTGGACATTGAAGACAGGAAAAACGAAAGCAAAACCGCAGCTAACTATACAAGTCCACAGGCGTCAGGTATAAATGAGCAGCACGGTTTGCAGAAGAAAGAAGTGGATAGGACAAAGTTAGCCACTGGCTCCCTGAGCAGCTCAAAGAGAATGGGAAAAGTTTGAGCAGGGGATTTTCATGTGGGTGAGCCATGGAACTTTCTGATTGTTTGCTAATTTATTTCAAGACATTTTTGGTTTTGTTATTTTATAATTCATGTATTGTTTTGGACTTGTGGTATATATCTGTATCTCTGTATCTATCTATCTATCTACGGATCTATATATCTATATATCAATGTAACTATCTAATTACTTGATAGTATCCTGATTTAACAAATATGTAGTTGGTTAAATGATTTCTATCATCAAGTGAGTTAACACTTCCTAATCTACTTACCTTTGTGTATGTGTGTTTGTGTTTGTGTTTCAGTGTGTGTGTATGTGTGCTTGTGTTTGAGTGTGTGTGTATGTGTGTTTGTGTTTGAGTGTGTGTGTATGTGTGCTTGTGTTTGAGTGTGTGTGTATGTGTGCTTGTGTTTGAGTGTGTGTATATGTGTGCTTGTGTTTCAGTGTGTGTGTGTGTGTGTGTGTGTGTGTGTGTGTGTCTGTGTTGTATGAAAGGTACAAACTTACAGCTACATGATGAAAAAGAAATAGGAAACCAATCTAAAGTACAATTTGTGGAGCAATGCTCAGTGGTTACCTGGTGCTCTGGTGTACAGTGGGCTTTGCTAGAAGTAGAACTTAAAGAGTCTCTGATCATTTCATCACTGACTTAATTTTTGTCTAATTACTAAAGGACAGAACATGGGACCACTAAGAAATAGTCACGGCGAAGATGGAGACATCAGAGCTCACAGACAGTTTAGAGGGGAACCACAAGCCAATATTGGAAGTCAGAAACGTATCCACATACTCAGCAAATATAGGTTCCGGGAAGATTAGCAAACATCAAGTGAGAGGAGCCAAGACAGAACTGGAAGCCATGAAGAAATGTCAGAAAAAGACGTGACAACAATGGTTCAGAAACTCAGAACAAATTCTGGGCAAGAGACGGGGACCAGCTGCATCAGACAGATTTCCATGGCAGTCACAAGACTTTTATAGATTCATTATGGGAAATCACAAACAAAGTGGTGTCTTAGCAAGGATGCTCAGAGAGGATCATCCGTCATTGCTGGATGACAGAATCATTGGGAATGTTTGTCAAATATGAAGCCTTGAGTCTACATCATAACATCTAAGCCATGACCTTTATGTGTAGAGAAGTGGATGTGTTTTCCTTCACATGAAGATGAAAAATAATATTCCTACTTAGTTCTAAATTTTAAAAATTCAGTCAAGATCATCAGTGGAGTGAGACTTCACTGGAGGCATCTAGCCAAGGAAACCCTGTAGGAAGTCAGGAAGCGCCAGCGTTGCTGGTAGGTATGGTGTTCTACCTTTAATCCTCTGGGTTGTCAGACACAGACTGCAGAAGGCATGTAGGAACAGCAGTGTTTTCTGCATGGCAGACATTTATCACTATGTGGCTAGAAATCATGCTCTCTCCCCCCGAGCCACATTCTCTTCTGAGTAACCAGCCTAATGCCTGTCTCCTAACTGAAGTAACTCAGGGCATACTTCACAAATGAAGGGATAGATTTCTGACCTGAACTGGCACCCGTACTTAGATTGTTTTTTAACTGTGATCTCCTGTGCATTTTTAAAGCACAGGTCTAATCTCATTAAATTTGGAGAAACAGTTTAAGTCAGCTTGAAATGATTCAAAAGAGCATAAACTCAGAGTTCTAAGCTACTTGCCTTTTGCTAACCAGGTAACACTTGATGAAGGACTCATCATTCTGATTAGTTTTTTTTTTTTTTTTTCTGGTTTGCAAATTTGAATCACCACATCAACTTTGCATAATGCTTAGGAGGATTATAGATAAATCAGTAAAGACTTTTAGGTCAGTAATGATATCCCCAAAGTATCATCATTACTGATAATAACTATTAAATATCTATATAGTAATAGTCCCAATCACAGTATTTCACCCAACAGAATTACACATTTCCCAAATATATCAGGTAAAAGGCTGGCAGAGATCAGGGCTAATAGTAAATTAAAGAAGCTACAGACTGAAAAAAGTAGGTGTTCCTTATTCCTCTTTAATTTTATAATGAACTTTAATACACATATGCAGACTGAGGGCATTTTTTTCAAGTTGGGATTCAAACACCTTATTTCTTTGTACATAGTCTACTGGCAAATATTTGAAATAAAGAATATAATATATGTATTATGCAAAAACCTGAGGAAGGGACTACAGCAAAGGATTCTTTTTGGGTTCTTAGAAAACATGACACAGTTCTGTTTGAAAAAATTACAGTCAAGCCATTTACAAATGTGTAGGCAAATGTGCTTAAATTACTGAGGCATTGTAAGTGTCATAATAAGAGAATAAGAAGTTAAGCACAAGTTTTAATAAAATATTATGAAGGCATTTTTTTTTTTTTACAAAACAAAGTTTCTGTTTAAAATTTGTAAAGAAAAAAAAACCACATTATGTCATCTAGTGAGGGCTGTATGGCAGAGACACTAAAATATTTGCAGGTATCTTAGATATTACTCAAATTCTGTCATCACTAGAGAATAATTTCTGGCCTAGCTTGTGCTTGAAACATTCCCACAGGAGAATCTGCTTTTTCATTGTAGCATTCCAGGGAAGAGGAGGATTGTAACTTCAGAGGCCATTGGCTTTCTGAGTTTCCATATGCACATTGGTGAAGGAAAATGTGATTGGTGATAATACTTGCATATAGGAAATATGTAGGTCACCTGAGCAGTGATTGCTCAGCTGATGTGAGGAAGAAATTGGAAAGGGCAGAACAAGAGAGGAAGGCTGGCTATCTCTGCCATCTGCTGAAAACCACCATGCTGTGAAGTTGATCTTCTGCTTTGTATACGTTCATGAAGACCCATGATTGGTAGAGCATACAGATGGATCAACCTCAACAGAGAGGTGTCTATGTGTATGAAATAAAATATATGGGACCAATTGTAACACATAGCTTATTTGGTGAATTAAACATGAAAGACACATATCCATGTTAGTGAAGGACAAAGGTTCAAGGCTGGTGAAATAAAAGAGCAACACAGGAGTCCTCAGAGGCCAGGCTAGGCTGTGTCCTCAGATAATCTGCAGGAAATTGCCCACAAGGCCATAGTTTTCCTGGCCAGAAGATAGAGACAAAACAAACATTGGTTAATACAGGGTTAAAATATTGTATTTCTGTGTATTAGGTATCATGAGGCACCAGATTATTTATTATTTTATTTTTACAAATAATAAGATATTGAAATTTCCTAAGTGTTACAGATGAAAAGTAGTAGAAGTCTATGAAATATAACATAAATATTTTATATAAATACATACATTTATACATTAAAACACAACCGTGCTTTGATGATAAGATAGATTCATCTATGTATCTTCTTCTGTGAGTCATTTCAGAAGGATACTTTTCTTGTTTTGCTCTGATAAATATCTAAGAAAATGCTTATGAATAAAGAAGACTGAAGTTAAAAGTTAAACTCTAGAATCTAGAAGTTTCTAGGGGTATGACCTTGAGAATGATCTCAAACCCCACTGAATCTCATATAGTCTACCTCAGTTGTAGAATGACAATCAACCTCTGAAAAGAGGATAGTGATGTTTATGTGATTGGGTATTGTGTTTGTGAAATGCTTTGCACAGACCATGGCTTAGAAGGACTGTACTTCCAATATTAACTGGTATTATTCACCCTATAAAAATTTGAGTTTAATTAGAAATTACCACATCTATTACAGATAAAATAAAGAATTGACAGAGAAGGAATGGAAAAGAACAGACAAAAAAGGACATGGCGGATTGCCTGAGAATTAAAAACCAGGAAGTCTAGGAAAAAGAGAGAAGTCAGTGATACAAGGTCAGGCAACAGGTGCTGCACCTGTGAGTGCATCTGCAGCCTGTTAGTCTTAGCATCCAATTAGATAGCAGATGTCAAGTAAAACAGAACAAGAAACAGACACAACCAGAAGACAAAGAAGCTCAGGTGTAGGGTAAATGCTGACTTCCTGTTGGGCAGGGCAAGTTTCTTCCTGCTGAATACCCAAATTCTTTGTTATTCTCATTTCCATTGTTTAGCAAATGTTTCACTTGAATCAGCTCAGGATTAGTGGGTAATCCTATGATAACTTTTATCTCCAGAATTTCCAAACCAAACATTCTTTCTAGGGAGAGTATAGGGTGGAGATGGCATAGACCATATACCCACTCAATTAGTACTGATTACTGGGAGTTCAAAATTTAAAATCTTGGCAGAGGTGTCTTTCCTAGACCCTGATTCCATTCCTCTCAAGTAGGATGTAGGATGAAAAAAAAAAAAAAGAAAAAAAAATGCTCTCATCCAGATCTTCTTTCTTCTCTCGATTCATCTCTGTTTAGCAAGTCTGGACACCTCCCAGAACTGATACCCAAAGTAGAATTCTTTAGCTACGTAAAGACCAAAAAATGATGAGCTAGTGTAAATCAAATGAACAATCTTAAAACCTGGACTACCAATGCTCTGACACTTCCATAACCAAAAGCAGCTCACTGTGAAGTTTTAACATCAAAGCTTGGGTTTAGAGTGGTCAGATATTTATGAAATGTTTTCCCTAGGGGAGTTTCCTTTCATAGATGTTCAGCAGACAGCGACTGCTCAGATAGGGTGCATACAAAAACCAGAGCACACGATTTCAAGGTTGTGAAGTTAATGTGTTCTTTAACCTCCAAGCAATAATATGCAGAGGGGCTGAGCATTTTCATGGAACTTTAGTTAAAACCAATAAAATATTTGTATTGATGCAGAGTAGTCAACTATGAAATATAGAGAGTAATTTTACAAACACTCTTTCACACTTTTCTGTTTATACAAAGAGGAAAAAAATAAACATAAAATGAGACCTAGCAAAATATTACAAACTTCAGATGTTAAAACTTCATAAAGCAATATAGAAAGTGCCCAAGCCTGACGTTTATTATCATTGACATAAATAGGCAAAATACAAGCTAGTTCTGTAACTGCCCATTCATATTGCTTTCATTGGGTTATAGTGAAATCAACCACAAGCAAGAGAGCAAGTTGAATTGAGAAGGCTAGGCTGATTTCAGGACAGGCTTCAAATTAGCAGTTCAGGAAATTAGGCTTAAAACCCAGGCTTCAGGCAGCTAATCAGAAACTGCCCACCCCCACCCCCCACACACCTGGCCTGAAGCAAGGACTCAATGCTCTTTGTGAGCAAAGTGTCTCATAAAATCATAGATATTGGTTATACCAAACACCCTGGAATTGATAAGGCTATTTATGGAGTAGTTAGATTGCTTAGTTCTTCCTATAACTCGACAACTTGTCATTTTCCCCTAGAACAGGACATTAGGTTTAATTGTAGATGGGACACCAAGATGACTAAGAAAAGAGATTGAAGCCGGGCGTGGTGGCGCACGCCTTTAATCCCAGCACTCGGGAGGCAGAGGGAGGCGGATTTCTGAGTTCGAGGCCAGCCTGGTCTACAAAGTGAGTTCCAGGACAGCCAGGGCTATACAGAGAAACCCTGTCTCGAAAAACCAAAAAAAAAAAAAAAAAGAAAAGAAAAGAGATTGAAAATGTCTTGCTGAATTGAAACTCTAGTCTTTTAACTTCCCCACCACAAAGCTTGCAGTATGACATAACACAGAGAGTCTGAAAGACCTTCTTTAGGGAATCTGGGGCCATCTCTACAGATGATAATTAGAAAGTGAGTGCTGTTGGATAAATCAGGTCAGCTTAGGGAGGTAACTGCAGTTCAGAGCAAAGCACACAGTTTTCTTGTTGCTTTCTTTTCCAGGTTTCATAGATACTGGTTAACAACAACAACAACAAAAACAAAAACAACAACCATTTATGGTAAAACAGAACCTTCAAAGGAAAGAGAAGAAGAAGAAGAAGAAGAAGAAGAAGAAGAAGAAGAAGAAGAAGAAGGAGGAGGAGGAGGAGGAGGAGGAGGAGGAGGAGGAGGAGGAGAAGGAGAAGGAGGAGAAGGAGGAGAAGGAGGAGGAGAAGGAGAAGGAGAAGGAGAAGAAGGAGAAGAAGAAGAAGAAGAAGAAGAAGAAGAAGAAGAAGAAGAAGAAGAAGAAGAAGAAGAAGAAGAAGAAGAAGACCCATCTTCAGAGAGTGAGCTATTACATCAATGAAAAAGAGATAGTTTGTTATAAGTGAAAAGGCATATTTAAAGCCATTTGGAGAGGCTGAGAGAGACAACTTAGTGGTAAGCTGCTTGCTGAATACACATGGGATTCAAATTCCCAGCATCCAATATAAAAGCAAGATAGCCATATGGATGATAACTGCAGAACTGGGCAAGGGGTGGGGTAACAATAGATATGTTAATTCCAAATGGTAAACACAAGGTCCAGTAAGAGATGCCTCAAGATTATTGTAGAGAGGAATAGAGAACCACATTCATTATCCATCTCCATATGAACATCCACAAACAAGTGCGTCTATACCTGTATGTGGACACACATGCATTCACACACACACACACACACACACACACACACAAAGTATGTGGCAACTGGAGGATTCAAAAGTAAAATATACAAATGTTAAAAACCAAGAAGTAATAGAGACTACTCGACACAAAATATAAAACAAAAAGAGTTGCAATAAGAAGCAGTTATATTTATGAAATATACCAATCAAGCAACCATAGAAGCTAGACAAATATATTTATCACTCCTTATAAAAGAAGATGCTTCCAATTTTCTGAGGAACCTCCAGATTGATTTCAGAGAGTGGTTGTACCAGTTTGAAATCCTACCAGCAATGGAGGAGTGTCCCTTTTTTATATCCTCACCAACATATGCTGTCACATGAGTTTTTGATCTTAGCCAATCTGATTTGTGTAAGGAGTAATCTCAGGGTCGTTTTGATTTGCATTTCCCTGATCACTAAGGATTTTGAACATTTCCTTAAGTGTTTCTCAGCCATTTGAAATTCCTCTGTTGTGAATTCTCTGTTTAGTTCTATACCCCATTCTTTTTTATTGAGTTGTTTGGTTATTTTGGAGGTTAGCATCTTAGGTTATCTCTATATTTTGGATATTAGACTTCTTTTGGATGTGGGGTTAGTGAAGATTTTTTTTTCCTGATCTGTAGGTTGCTAATTTGTAGTATTGACTATATCCTTTGCCCTACAGAAGCTTTTCAGTTCCATGAGGTCTTATTTATCAATTCATGATCTTAGTGTCTGAACCATTGGAGTTGTGTTTAGGATATTTCTCCCTGTGCCAATGATCGCAAGACTCTTTCCCACTTTCTCTTCTATTAGATTCAGTGTATTTGGTTTTATGTTGAGGTCCTTGATCCACTTGGACTTGAGCATTGTGCAAGGTGACAAATATGGATCTACTTTCATTTTTCTATAGACTGCCAGTTAGACCCGCACCATTTATTGAAAATAGATCTACCCGAAGACCCTGCTAAATCACTCTTGTGCATATACCCAAAAGATGCCCCACCATGCCACAGGAGTATGTGTTCCATTATATTGATCATGGCCTTATTTGTGATATCAGAAAAAAAAAATAAACGACCCATATGTTCCACAACAGAAGAATGGATAGAAAAATGTGGTTCATTTACACAATGCAATACTATTTATCTATCAAGAACAAGGACATAATGAGTTTTGCAGATAAATGGATAGAACTAGAAAATATCATCCTGAGTGATGTAACTCAGACCCAAAAGGACATGCATGGTATTACTCACTGACATGTGGATATTAGCCAGAAAAAGCACAGAATATCTAGGATACAGTCCACAGACCTCAAGAAGGTTAACAAGCTGAAGGGCCCAAGTAAGGATGCCTCAATCCCACGAGGGAGAGGAAAGCTATCATGGGGAGGGGCCCAGGGGCAGAGGGAGGGAAGGACCTGTGTGGAGGAAGGGGACAAGCAGAGGAAGGAGGAACATGATCAGGTATTGGTGGGGGGGGGGGCAGAATTGAAGTCCTGAAGACCAGCAGAAAGAATAGAAACAGGCAACCTTGGGAGGTAGGAGGTATGGGGACCCTCTAGAATGTATCATAGACCTAGGAAGTGAGAGACTCTCAGGACTCAAAGGGAGAAACCTTGGATGAAGTGCTTTACAGTGTGGAGGGGGAACTTGTGGAGTCCACCTCCAGTGGAGGGAAAGGACATCAAGTAGAGGGATAGGGTGCCATGCACAGTCAAAAGATCTCACCCAGAATTATTCCTATCTGAAGGAACTGCAGGGACAAAAATGAAGAAGAGCCTGAGGAAAAGGAGGTCCAGTGACAGGTCAAAATTGGGATCCATCTCAAAGGGAGACCCCGGGCCTGACTCTGTTATTGATGCTGTGCTGTGTTTGCAGACAGGAACCTAGCTTGGCTGCTCTCTGAGAGGCCCAGCAAGCAGCTGACAGAGTCAGATGTAGTTACTAGCACCCAACCAATGGACAGAAGCAGGGGACCCCTGTTGCTGAATTGGAGAAAAGCTGGAAGAAGCTGAGGAGGAGGGCAGAAGTCTCAGAGAGAAGACTTCTGAGACGTCTTCTGAGAAGACCTGGCTTCCCAGATCTCTCAGATTCTAGGCCACCAACCAAGCAACATACATTAGCTGATAGGAGGCCCCCAACACACACATAGCAGAAGAGTGCCTGGTCAGGCCTCAATGAGAGAAGATGCACTTAACCCTTGAGAGACTTGAGACCCTAGGAGTGGGAAGGTCTGGTGGGATGGGGGTGGGAGGATGGGGACATCCTCTTGGATATAGGGAAAGGGGGCACAGTGTGAAGTATGGGAAGGGGAACTATTAGAGGCTGGACTGGGAGGGGGATAAAGACTGGACTGTAAGAAATTAAATTATGATAATGATGATAATAATGTGCTTTTTCCATCAGACAGAGACTGTTATAGAGATCTATGACTTGTCAAAATGCAGAGAATAAGTAACTGTTGGGTATCAAGACCCAATAAAAATACTATGTACAGTGCAACTCTGACATCTAAGGATAGGGAAAAATCACGGAAGTGGGAACTGTCAGTGTAAGTGTCAGAGAAGCAGGATGTCTGAGAGAATGATGTACCCATAATCTAAACAATATGTTCACTTAAACAAACCTATATAATGATAATAGCAGTTGACTTACCAATGTGAAGGGGCAAATATCATAAGTTGCAATCTCATAGGAAGAAACATAGACAAAGGAGCTAAGAGAAGAAGAAGTTTTCTCTATGGGAGAACTCCCTGATAGGTTATGTAATCTTAAATTTTCAGCTCTAAACAAGTGCATATACCAGCAGTACTAAATGTGACTCTATAGTAGTGTATGTATGTTAGCATATATATATATATATATATATATATATATATATATATATATATATATATATGTGTGTGTGTGTGTGTGTGTGTGTGTGTGTGTGTGTGTATAGTGTGTGTGAAAATAATAATAGAAAAAAGAGGTCAGAAATTTGAGATAGTGTATAGATGGAAATGGGAAAAGATAGAGTGGATAGAGAGAAGAAGAAATAATGTAGATACAATACCTAACAAAGGGAAGAGAGAACCTACAGAGACCATATCCAGAGGTTAGGCATGGCCCCAGTTGAGGGATGGGGACACTCTCCCTTCTCAAAATTTTAACCCAGAATTGCTCCTGTCTAATGGAAATATAGGGACAAAGAGTGGAGCAGAGACTGAAGGAAAGGTCATCTAGAGACTGCCCCACCTGGGGATCCATCCCATATACAGTCACCAAACCCAGACACTATTGTGGATATCAAAAAGTGCTTGCTGACAGGAGCCTGATATGGATGTCTCCTGAGAGGCTCTGCCAGAGCCTGACAAATACAAGTGCAGATGCTTGCAGCCAACCATCAGACTGAGCATGGGGACCCCAAGAGAAGAGTTAGGGGAAGGACTGAAGGAACTGAAGAACAGCAATGTCAACTAGTCAGACCCCCTAGAGCTCCCCGGGACTAAACCACCAACCAAAAAGTACACATGGAGGGAGCCATGGCTTAAGAATATAAGTTTACAGATTCTATTTACCCCATGAGTGAGCAATTGGAGGGGTGGAAATTGACTTGACCATTAGAATTATTAAAAAATTGAGAAATTTTTCAAAGAATCAGGAAAAATAGGTTATTCAATAGCTTTCCAAGAAACAGCACAAGAACAATACCTTGAATCTCTCAAGGATGAGGACATGTGTGAACTAGAGTCTATGTCCATTTAAAGCCCCAGTGAGGCATAATGAGTTGAGAAATGTTTATTTCAGTTGAGTGTAATAACAAAGTTTTATCACTTGAGAATGATGTGATAAATGCTGTTGGTGAGGAAAAATTTGGGGATTGAATGAATGATCTGTTAACAGAAACATTTATATATTGGTAGATTTTATTCAGGTAAGATATATTTAGTTTTGTGACAAATCAACACACAATGACCTTGTGTAATTGTGAAGAAAAGGGAGCTCTTGGTGCCCCGTAGTCTTTCTGGCGCTTGGGTCTGTCAGGGTTTTGGATGTCAGCCACTCTGGCATTTGTTATCACATCTCATTCCTTGAAAGCACTTTCACTCGTGGCGTGTACTGGAGAGAATCTTTCCATGTGTGTTTCTATTAATCATTCTTTACTCAAGTATCTCTTCAGATCTTTTGTCGTTTTCAAGTGAATGGTTTGTTTTCCCCTCGTGTAAATGTGTTCATTTTCTTCTTAAGTTGTAAGAGTTATTTATGGATGCAAGTCATTTCTATGTGGTTTGCAAATATTTTCTCTCTGCTATAGCGTGTCTTTGTATGTCTTAACAGTTTTTTTTTTTCTCACAGAAATTTCTGATGCATTAAACAATTTTCCTTTTAAAATACAGGGTAATTTTGAATTTTGGAGGGAAGGCAAACTTGGTAGAAAGAAAAAGAAAATCATAATTTTGTCTAGAATGTTTAAAATATAATTAATATAAACAATATTTATGGAAAATTACAATATAAATAAATAAGAACTATAGGTCAGGGATGCTATGTATTTGCATTATAAAAGAAAGTTAAATTTTCTTTCATTTTGACAAGTGAAGAGAAAATATTCAAAACCAAATATTCAGGGAAAAGCAATATAACAGTATGATTAAAAGTGGTAGGGACTGGGCTGGAGGGATGGCTCAGTGGATAAAGGTGTTTGCTGCTAGATCTCATGACCTGAGCTCTATCTTCTGAAACAATGTAGTGCATGGTAAGAACTGCTCCTGCAAGTTGTCCTCTGATCATCATAATCATCACACACACACACACACACACACACACACACACACACACAGAGAGAGAGAGAGAGAGAGAGAGAGAGAGACAGACAGACAGACAGACAGACAGAGAGACAGAGACAGAGAGACAGAAGAGACACAGAGAGAGACAGATACACACACACACATATACACACACAGTTATTTAAAAGAATAAGGACCACTGCAAAAGTTAAAAATAGTTAGTTACCTTTAGAAAGGGGGAAATTGGAAGAATCGAGAGATGACTTTTATAAAGATATATAAACTTTGTAAAAAAAAAAAACATTTGATTATTGATATTCATATATAGTCTACTAAAAGAAGAAATCAAATGCTTAAAATGAAGATGGCTATCTACTTCTTGTATTTTACTATTTTTGAATAATACTTTCTCAGCAAATATTCTAAAAAAAGGTACTTTGAGGAGGGCTTGAATAGAAAAATGGAGGAAAAAAGAAATAAAGACTACCAAGAAGGAGCTAGAGAAAGTACTCAAGGAACTGAAGGGGTTTTCAGTCCCCTAGGAGGAACAACAATATGAAGTCACCAGTACCCCCACAGCTCCCTGGGACTAAACCACCAAAGAAATCAAATGGTAGGACTCACAGCTCTAGTTGCATATGTAGCAGAGGATGGCCTAGTCAGCCATCTGTGGGAGGAGAGGCCCTTGGTCCTGTGAAGTTTCTATGCCCCAGTATAGGGGAATGTCAGGGCCAGGAAGCAGGAGTGGGTAAGTTGGAGAGTAGGGGTAGGGGGGAGAAGATAGAAGATTTTGGAGGGGAAACCAGGAAAGAGGATAACATTTGAAATGTAAATAAAGAAAATATCTAAGAAAAAAAGAAAGTCGAAAGAAGAAAGAAAGAAAGAAAGAAAGAAAGACAGACAGACAGACAGAAAGAAAGAAAGAAAGAAAGAAAGAAAGAAAGAAAGAAAGAAAACTATAAAACAAATTTCAAGCATAGAAAAGTTGCCCTCATATTTCATCATAAATTCATATCTACAGCAATAACCAGCAGAGGAGATAGGGGGATAGATGGTCCTGACTTAATCTTCCAAGGTATAACAACTAATTGTATGTAGCCAAGAGAAATTGATGGTGTCTTTATGTACAGCAGGAGCATAACCACAATGTACTGAAGATGCACACGATATTGGTTGGTTATAAGTAAATCTGGTTAATTTCCTGAGGGCTTTGGTGCCCTTGCATAGTGGTGTGGTGGTGTAATTTTTGCTGGAATGATTCAGGGAAAAAAAAATAAGCACTAACCCTGAGTTAGGAGCTGTATGATATTCATTATCCTGTCACCTCTATTTGTCTCTATGGTATGGAAGTTGCCACCAAAAGGTTTTGTTTCTTTTACTGTTTGTTTTTAACCAGAAAACTAGCAAAGAACTATCAGAGATGTCTGTTTTTTAAAAATAAGAGGCTTTTCTTACATATTTTCATTTTTGATTCTTAAAAAAAACCAACAGAATCATAGGATTTGTTAACCGTGATGATGCACAGGCTATTTCAAATATAGAGAAGTCAGGGACCTCAGAGTTGAGGGAATCAGCCATTTCCAGTGTCCAGTGACAATGTGAAAGAGTGTATGTGTGTGTCCTTTTCTCCTCCTTTGTACATTTTTCCTTGAATACAATGCTTACATCTCATCCATTTCTGCCATCGTCCAAGTCTCAGAATAATCCATTGGATTTTAAACTATCAACCTTTGTTCCTAGAATGATCTTATCTGCCTTCTGAATCAATTTTCATCGAAAGAATCTGGTTTCTATCAGCACAAAGAAACAACTGAGGTCAAATAATGTTCAAAACGTACATGGCAGTTGCCAAAATTCCTTTCCAGTTTGTAACTGAAAATAGAATAGAGCTGCAACTCCTAGTGAAGTTAAAAAAAGGGGGGGGGGGTATGTGATTCATGTTCTAGTTTTCAGTTAAATTCCTGTGCATGTTGTTACCATCTCTATCTATTCTTTAAAT
Source organism: Mus minutoides (assembly GCA_902729485.2). Lineage (NCBI taxonomy): Eukaryota > Metazoa > Chordata > Mammalia > Rodentia > Muridae > Mus > Mus minutoides. Next base: position 1,350,909 of record LR749646.1, on the reverse strand, counting down.
AAAACATTTAAGTCTAACAATATTCTGTTGCCAACTCCAACAAAGATGCTTCATTTTAAAAAGCCTCATTTTTTAGGAGGAAGGTCAACGTTCTCATCAATTAATCCTCATTTCTCATAATAAAAAATACGGGCCAGCTGCTGAATCAGATACTTGGACACACACTGCTGCCTGTTTTGTGAAATCAGCTGTAGCCCATTTGTGCCTGGAAAGAGAGCTGATTTTGCAAGATGTTGAGCTATAGCATCCACATATGGCTCACTGTGTTTCCTTCTATATTGTTGCTTTCAACTAAGAAAACATGTTGGGCATTTGTTCCTACCCTCTTGGACTAACTTGCTCTTTTGCAGATCACAACCCTAAATGCACAGGGAGTTTTTGTTTCCTTTTAATGAAAAAAAAAATGAAGGGGATGGCTAACCGTCAATATGTTATAGCTTAGCAAACTTTTATTGTTAGGAATTTTATCTTTGTCCTGGGTCACCACTCCAATTTTGCAGTACAGTGTGTCTTGGTTGTAAGCATGATGCTTTTCATCTCTAGGTCATATTGTCAAAAGGATGACAGAGAGTCATGCTGGTTATATTCCACAGACGATGTCCTCATTAAAAATGACAAAGTTAGTTTTGATTTAAAGCCCCATATATTATTCTTTGTATTAGAAAGTCAAGAATGCAACACTAGTCTCCTATTGAAAACAGGAAAAATGGACATATCTTAATTATCAATGTAATTTCTCATTTAAAAATGTCCTTTTACTGTCAATAAATTGTATATTTTGAACATTTATATTTTTCACCAAGCTACTTACCTATACACTACATTTAATTTTTTTCAATATATTGAATAAGAGGAGCTTATCTCCCTAGAAAAACAGAGGTGATGAAGTTTTAAACATGTCTACATCATATATTAGTACATTTTTATATAGATATATGCAATATATCAAGTATGTTTTGTAAAAAAAAAAAGAGTGTTAGGGTCACTGGATGGAGTGGTAAAACTGAAGGAAATGTATCACCTAAATGCAAGCATTTGATAAAGGCAAAATGCAAATTTGTCCCCCAAAGAATTGTGGTGTTCAGACAATTGTGAGGATTCTGGGAATTGAACTAGGGTCCTTTGGAAGAGCAGCTAGTGCTCTTAACCGCTGAGCCACCACAGCTAGCTTGTACAATACACTTTTATTTTTCATATAAAAAAATTGTAGTGTCCAGAACAAAAGCATAAAGCTGGTTTTTGTATATCACGGTAGAACCAAAGCTTGTGAGCAGTACAACGGAGAATAAGATTGCATCTAAAACCTGCTGTTTATAGCTATTTTAAATAATGGGTAGAGACATTAATTTAACCAATAGTTCTATTGTTTTAATCATTATCAGTTTATAGAAATAATACCTAATAAATCGGTAATGAGAAATGATGAAAACACTCAGGCTGATTGAGGATTAATTAGATTTCTAGGTTTTCTAGGATTCCACGTACTATCATCTTTACAGTCACTCATGCCATGCGCCTCAAATGACTCACGATATCCACTGCAATATTAGATCTATTGATAATCCTGAACTTGCATATGGACTTTCCCAAGAAGATAGGGATAACTGTTTCTATGTGGGACATATTGATTACATTTTCATTGCGGTTTACTTTCCATATGGGTTTAGGCAACATATTCTCAAAAGAAATGTTGCTATATTTGACAGCTTAGACTTACAGGGCAATCATCTGAAGAGGCTTGGGTGCTAGGCTAAGCAAAAGCAAATTCACGTGGTATCTGAAGATTCTTTAAAAAAGAACACCAATTCCAGCAGAGACTGGGATGTGTCCTGTCATGGAGGAGCTCAGAGGGAAAGGAATTTAAGTATTTTTGTATAAGTCATTTAAAAAAAAAATATGACTAGCAGATAAACTTATACCAATAGCTCTTTGGATCAGCAAAGGAAAATTCAGATACATCATTATTAGGAAAGAATTGTCATCCATCCAGCCACCCTTCCTTCCTTCCTTCCTTCCTTCCTTCCTTCCTTCCTTCCTTCCTTCCTTCTATTTCATTCCTTTTGTCTTTTCACCCTTATCTCCCCTTCCTCTCTCCCTTTTGTTCTCCCACCCATCCTTCATTCCCTCTTTTTCCTCTCCCTCGTGTTTCTTCCCTTCTTTCCTTCCTTCCAATGCTTTCCTGTGAGCATGTTAGCACCATGGTCACCAAAGCACCCAATTCCATTGTAGCCTTACAATGAGTTACTTATGTAAGATGCTTACACNGAGATAAAGAGAAAACATATTATATCTTCATAGGAATGACAAGTTATCGTAATTGGAGGATGCTCCCTGACACATTGTCCTAACTCAGCCCATGTCTCACTTGTCTCACAACATTCTCCTTAGTCCTTAGCATAGAACTGTCTTTTGTTTTATTTTGTTTTGTTTTGCTTTTCTTTTAGCCTTTGTTTGTTGCCCACTGTTTTGAATTCTACCCACTTCAGTTTGTGCAAACTTTTAGGTACTTTTTGTTTAGTTCTTCTTAACATGTCACTTCTGGAAGGACACCTAGATGATATTCAAGTTCAAATTTTTCATCATAGGAGTGCTAAAATGGCCATGATGAAAACGTTCTTCTCATTGTCATAGAGCTAGGCTTGAAAACTTTACAAGCAGACTCCCATTGTAAAAATAGGATATGTGACTTCATAGGCAATCCAGGAAGTATTGTGTTGCAATTAATGGTGCATCCTACATATTTTTCTTTTCTCACCAGACAACACTCAGATCTTCATGATCAAGAGTTATGTCTTATTTACTTTTTGTGTTTTTTGTTGTTTGTGATGTCTTGTATGTGTTTGTGTGTTGTGTGTTGAGTGTATGTGTGTGTGTGCATGCACATGCACACTTGTGCAATTTTGGGTTTTTGTATCACGTATAGTACCTAAAGTAGTAGTTCTATGGGACAGGCTAAACTGAACTAAGTTTGGATAAATGTAAACATCATCATATTGCAAGGTAAATCACCATAACATAGTGATATAACGTGGTATTATGGACTGAAGTTCTAAAAATGTTCTTTCTCTATTCACACAGAGATGTAAAGAATGTTCTCCAATTTTTGTATGAACTTGTAATATAGCTCACTATTGAAGATGAGTAGCTATGCCTTGAAAAGTGTCCAGAGCTGTTGAGAAGCAGGGCTTGGTCACTATCTTAGAAATCAACATGGAAGGTGAAAAACATTGCATATCCTATAAGCAAAACAATGTTGCTATCAGGTAAAAGTGTAGCTTTGCAATCACACTGTGGCCTGGAACAATTACATCCTGTACTCAGTGTCTATGAAACAGGGTCTTGTTCTTCTTTCCGCTCCAGACTCCTACAGTTTGCTGCTTATTATGCATTTCCAGTTGTTCCCTTCTTGATTCTATCATGTTTCGAAATCCACTGAAAACCCTATTGTTTCTGTTTGTATTCCCGAGTCTTAAAGTAAAACAAAGGAGACAATCAGACCTGAATGCCAGTCTCCAGGGTCTGCTTCTTGCGTTCCACTATATCTTAAAGTCACAGCAGAAGGACCATTGAGGAACATATTTCTGCTATTAGTCAAAGTGTAACTTATGATAATAATTCTTTATGATTATATATGCTGAAGTTTGACCCCCCCAGGCTCTTTCACAGATGTGTCAAGCCCCCCCCCATCAGATTTATTTTTACTTCTAAAAAAATGTAAATGTGATCATTAGCTCACCATATAAAATAATCCAAACAAGAAATCAATTCTAAGTACCACGAGCCTTGCTGCTTTCCAGATTGTTCAGAACCCACTAGGGCCTCTTCGATTCTTTTGATTCCATGTAATGAAAAAAGACAAGAAATTAGAATTCTTAGAGGATGGCAATTTTTTTGCTCTTATTTGGGAGAAGGCACTACTTTTTTTTTTAAGCATCTGAAGCTGACATGTTAGGAGGCTGAAAATGTGGACCCCAGATCACTCCAAATAAAGTGAACTATCTAAAACCCAGAGACTCCCTTTCAATATTGTGACTACTTTGTATCGACTGGGGAAATCTCTGCACACTCCGTATAGAGTGCTGAAAATGTACAAGTCTAACACTTCCAGGCTGCTGTTCACCTGGCTCCTCCTTAGCAATGCTCACAGAGTCTTGTAGCTTGAGGAGGGATTACATGAATTATCCCAGTTTGGGGGGGGGGGCAAAATAATTCCTAAAAATAGGCTGAAAGAAAGCTTTTACTGTCTTCAAGGAGATAGAGGGAGTAGAAATTTGACTTTAATTGTATTTTCTACTGGGTAGCGGAAGTATGTATAGATGCATGCATATGTAATATCTACAACATATTTGTTTTTTGAGTGGTAATTTTAGGTGATGTACTTTTGTTCTTCTGTGTCTCAGTTCATTTTAAGGAGGCTTATTACAAAGGAAAAGGTGTGTTTTGTAGTACTTCGTAAAGGCCTAAACATATGGTCAGTGTGTGTGTGTGTGTGTGTGTGTGTGCATGCGCGTGTGTGGCATTTCTATTTTTTTTTTTTTTATAGATGAATGTCTAGGTCTGGCTGAAGACAGGTGCAAGCAGTGTGTTAGCATCTGGCCTTTTCCTCAGCTTCTAGTCAGACCTTTCCTTCAGCACAGCCAATTAGTAAAGGAACACAAGTCTGATAATGCTGAATGAAACCCATCAAACCCAGTGAAAAGAAAGGAAATAGTTTCTAAAAGCACATGGAAATTTTAGTTAAGGACTTGAGTTCAAAAAGTTCCCAGGTTCAATTCCCGCCTTATGTGTTCTCTTGGTTTATTGAACCTAAGGTCCATGGCTCTTCATTCCCTGTGATAAATTTGGTATATTTCATTTGTCTTAATACAGATGCAGCCTCCATGTCTACCTAAAATAGCAATAGCTTCTCTATCCACAGTGCTCACTGCACTGGAGGGTGCTCTTTTCAGTGTCTGTTTAAATGTTAGTACTAATGACACTGTAATCCTTCTGACTTTTCAATGAAAGCCAAAGTACTCTAAGCATGCCAATGAGCTGTCACATTCTAATTGAACTATTATGTTAGTTGCTGTACACTGCATCTTTGAGTTTTGTATAACAAGAATTATGGGTAATGTATAAAAAGATTACAGGAGCTAATTTCAATACAGAAAAAAAATTAACAGTACATTAGTACCAAATAGAGATTTAAATTAAAATTTACAGGAAGATACAGGGAATAAGATATTGGAAGATGTATATAGTGAAAGCAAGAGAAAGGACAAATGTGTTCTATCTACACCTTCTATTGTAATTGTTTATAATCATATGTTTAATAAATGTATATAGGGTTTTAAAATATTTTTATCCAAATTGTATAGGTATACTGATAAGGTGACCTGAAGCATTATTTTTCTTTTTATTATATTTACATTAGATGCTATAGTTCACCCAAGCTATGTCATGCATATGATTTTGATATTTCTTTATAAACATGTAATAAATAAATAATTATCAATAAGCTGTGAAATGATATTCAATTATCAATTTATTGATAAATGAGTCAAAAATTTAAAATGCTCAATGTTGAAATGCACAGATCTTACATCCTTTCTCTTGCTCTTTTTGTGTAGATATGTACACATATACAGATATATGCATATGTGTATGAATTCACATCTGTGTATAGGTATAACTTTACAGACATGATTGTCTGTGTGTAAACCAGATTAAAAACACCGATATTATCTTTCAGGAGCTGCCGATATTGTATGATTTAGGTAGGATATCTCAGTCTTCTGGAGCTTACCATGTAGGGTCGGCTGGAGGTCAGTGAATTCTAGCAATCCCACCAGTGTTTCCCAACACTGGGATTAGAGGCAAGCCATCCATTCCAAAAGTTTACGTGGATGCTGGGAATCACACTCATTCTTCAGTAGCAGCCGTTTAAACCCACCCTTCCCTGCAAACTGCTAAAGCTCACTAAATGCCTTTGAATCCTATGCTCATGCATGAGTGCAATACATTTTAGTCAGTCTCATCCCTCCACCCTCCTGTATCTGGTACCCACAATCACCAACAGCCCTTTCTTCTAACAAGTTTCGATTTCACCTTCATGTCTCTTGTTAGCTTTTGATCTCTCTCTCTCTCTCTCTCTCTCTCTCTCTCTCTCTCTCTCTCTCTCTCTCCCTCCCCACTGAGTTTATCCAGAGCCGCTCTTTTGACCATGTGTGTGAGCTGATCCGTGACTACATCACTGAAGACAATGCGCATGTGTGAGAGGCTATTATATCATCAAGGAAGACAATTCATTTCCACAGCAATCTTCAGCTGCCATGGGCAGGGTGGGGCCCGTGGGCCTTTCTGTATCTATGACCAAATATTTCTATGCTTGATCATCTGACGGTCCCCCACAGGCAATAGTAGCTCTCATGAACTCATGAGTGTCGTTGCAAACAACATTTAAAAAGACTTTGAAAACTACTTTTCTGTAGAGCTTACATGAATAGCTTCTCTGAAAGATGTTATATTTTGCTTCATAAAATAATTCCTTAAATATTCCAATAGCATTAAAATGAGTTATGGTACCAGTTTATTTTTCCTTTTTAAATTAAAAAAAAATGTATGTATGTGTATAAACAGGTGTGCCTGTGTGAGCCCACAGAGGTCAAAGAACAGCACGAGAAGTCTTGGAACAAGAGTTATACAGGGAGTTGTGAGCCTCCAAACGGATGCTGGAAACCCAATTTTAGTCTTCTAGGCACCACCATCTATATGAAGCATAATCACACAAACAAATGCATTTTAAAAAATATAAATAAATCTTAAAAAGTAATGTTATTATAGACTGCTAGTAGAGAAAACTTATTACAATTCCCAAAAGGGCTTAGCCAAAATAGATCTTCAAAGGATATTTTAAACTCATTTTGTATATGTGGAAACACTATAATCTTAAGCATTTCCCATAAAACACACCATTTCAAGGTGAGTTGTATCCTGGATGTGATGATTTGCGTACCCTCCTTGACTTAAGACTGGCAGCTCACATTGGCCCTGGATCATTTATACTGACTAAGCTAAACAGAGCATTTGTGATTAGTAGACAGCCATGCAAGTTCTTTTATGGATAAGCTAATAATTTTGGTTTTAGGATGGCTATGTGACTCCTCAGAGTCAACCACAGATTTGATTTCACAGCACTGAAATCAAATCTACTGCCTACCTTCCTACTTTGATCTGGTTTCCAGGGAGTAGTGGCTTTGAGTTAGATCTATTTTGCATAGCTCTCCTATTAATGTCTGCTGAATTTCAAAGGTTTAGTAATCTATGGCAATGCTACTTCCCAGAATTTTATTCTACCCTGATAAAAAGTGTATTCCTTTTAATATTGGGTTATTTGTTTAAATATTGTCTACATTACAGTGAATAACACATGGAATTATGGAAATTGACAAAGTAACCTACAGGTAAATATACAACAGATTCAGATTATATTTTCTAGTATCCTCTTAATGTCTTAGGAAATTATGTAAATGCAAATATAAATCCATTCACTACTTTTATAAAATATAAAATTATCTGTAATTTGGGTACAAGCTTGAATAGTTTGTTAACTGTGTAACACTTGAAATAAACAGATCATTATGTCTGGAGCTTTCATTTATAAATACAATAATGCTGTGTACTTTAATGATTTCAAAAGGATAAAGCCTTTCTAAGGTGATCTTTTCAATATGACACTATGCATGATAGTTTTGAAACTCTTGAAAAAAAAAAAAGAATGCCCAAGGGTGTGAACTGGAGTCAGATTTTATATAGGCACACTATTTCATGATAGTCAGGTGGGAAGTGTGCAGGTTTAATGCTTTATAATTCTCTCAGTTGAAGCTTTAGAACTTCAAAGTGCTGTAGAACATTTCAAATTTCTCTCCTGCCCATGAGAAAACCCTTTGCATTGAAAGTTGCTTTCAACTGGAATCCTACATTTGGTATTACACAACAGTGACATATTTTTATGGAGATTAAAATTACACAGGAAGAATGTCAAGTTGCCCAAGCAAAACCATTTCTACTATTAAAATGTCTCCACTAGATACTATGAAGAGCTATGACCTTCTCTTGTCCATAAATAATGCTTGTGATAATAAATTTTAAAAGCATTTATAAATTGCACATTTGCCTAAGAAGTACCTGTTACCAACCTGCAATTTACCAAGCAGATTTACTTAAGCAAAATTAGGTTTTCTTTAACTTCTAAACAATAAATCTACCCTGATTGCAAAGACAGGCTATCAGTTGGTGTTATAAGGAGAATGACATGAAGATCAATATGTAATTCCTGAGAAAAGGGCATGTACTGTACTTTTGATTTGAAAACGACCCATAGTAAGTCATGAATATAAAACTTGCCTCTGTCAAAATAATTTGTTTGCTGTAAAACTAGGAACCATCCTCAGTTATCTAATACTTCAAGAAACCGCGCCATAGCCCCCTCTCAATCCTGTGTGAAGCTGGCCCCCTTTGGCAACTGAAAGAGCTCTTTGAACCATAGAACAGATGTAATGAAAATTGGTTCCATTAAATGCAGCTGGCAAATTACAAACTGAGAAATTAATGCACCATACCAGGACTCTAGGGGCTAAAATGAATCAAGGTGTGGCTGCCAGATGCTCAGGCTTCCTCACTGCCTCCCTCAATAAAAACACGACTGCTTATAGATTTGTTTAATAGAATGTAAATTATTAGTATAGGGAAAACAAATTATTAGATCATGGTTTGTTTAACAGAATGTAAATCACTGTGACAGACAATACAATTATAAGGATTAATCGGGGAAAACAATAATTGTGTTGTGTTCATGTAACAAAATTTACAGAGAGGTGAAATTGGAGTGTGTGCTTCTCACACAGGCTTTGGGGGCTGGGAAAACACTCACTGTCCTATGACACACTGGTGTGAATTCCCATATGATAACATAGGATGCAAACCCAGAGTACCCAGAGTGCTCCTTTGTTATTTTCGGTTCAGGTTATCCCACCTCAACGTGCTGCCATTGGCTCTACTAGCTGAGCCTTGCAAAAGTCCATTTAACATCTGCTTGGGAATCGTTCTTTAAGGAATCTGTGGTGACCTCTTGAGTCATTAGCTAAACATCACTTCAACCACTTGCAAGACACCCAAAAGTGTTGGGTGTGTTAGCCTTTTATTGATTTACAAGTGTCTCTGAAAAGCATCCTTAAATGTTTGTGCTTCAGTTATAACTATTTAGAACAAACTGGGTTTTTAATAAATATTAAATAGAAATAGTTAAATACTTATTTCCAAGGAAAAGGAAGTTAGTCATTTGTAACATATATATTTATAATACCTAATTAATTATAGGACATCATAGAGAATGTTATCAAAATAGTTCAAAGAAGATTGAATGATGTGCAGTTTTATTCTTAGCCACTTTGTGAGTATATTTGAGGTGTGTGTGTGTGTGTGTGTGTGTGTGTTTGTGCATAAACTAATACATAATTATGTTTAAAAGGTTTAAGATATTTTACTTCAATTGATAATGGATAGGTAGAGAGGTGTGGGGCCAGTTAATAACCACCGTTATCATCAGTTGTCTTGCTAAATTAGCTTTGGATTTTGTAGACTATAGAAAACAAGGCTTTCTGGGATCACAAGAGTGTAACTTTAAAAGTGTTTTCATTTCTCTTTGCCTAAAATGTTTCACAATATCCATATGTCCGCTATGTATACTAATAAATCTCTTTTCTACAAGTGATATGAGGGGAGAAATGGGGGAAAATGAGAGGAAGCTTTTAGTGGGGGAGGGGACAAAGAAACCAAAACAGAAGGAAAGGTAGAGGGGCAATGCTAAGAATGTTTGAAGTAGCCATCAGGAATCCTTTTACTTTTGTTTACCTAAAACTATATACAATACATATAAGTGTTTGCGTATACATCTACATCTATAGTTGGACTGATAATTCTCAAAGCCATAGACCTAACAGGCATGAGAAACTCCCTTTCAAGTTGTTAGGAAACTACATATTCCTCCCAAATCAATATAGGACATTGCTCTTACCTTTGGTTGCCTCCCAGCCTCGCTCATGAGGGCCAACTCTCAGAGTGCTGTGAGGTGCTATACAGACCCAACCAGCTGCGGTCCCTAGGGACCACAGTATTGACCAGCATGGCAAGAGAGTCCCAGCAGCACAATGCTGGCATTCATATCTTGGTACCAACCAAAGCTGCCTAAGTTTGCCTCAGCAAGATGCAAAGCAAGCCTGGTACTGGAAACTTAACCAACTATCCAGACAACACCAATAACTCGCTAGCGTGGAAGAGTTACTAATTACAGGCAACTAAGCAATGATGCGAGTAGAAGACCTGAGTATTCTCTAGGGATGAGCCCCTAATTGTTCATCTCATACAAAGTGGTCAGTAACAATAAACAGACTTAGAAGGTTAGATTAATACATGCATGGCTACATAATGTATACAACATATATTATATATATATATATATATATGAAAAAGAGGCCATGAAATTGGGAGTGAGAAAGACAATAGGAGGGCTTTGAGGGAAGGAAGGGAAGAGGAAAATAATTTAATTATATTTTAATTAAAATATATAAATAATCCTTTCTCTTCATATCTTCACAATAAAATCTATTTAATACATGTCTAAATCACAGAAGTATGTGTAATAACTTTTAATAGATGACAGAAGTATGTGTAATAACTTTTAATAGATGAATGGATTGCAACAATAAATAATAATCTAATTGTAATAAAATGTATTTGCATTATGTACACATATATGTACATATATATGAAATTTTTTATTTATTGCCCAAAGTCCCTCTCCAAGTCTCTTAAATAGCTGTTAGACATACAGTAAATGTCCACCTTCAGGTCATGTACATGAAGGAACTCAATACAGTAAGTTTAAAAGGCATACACATTTTAGGCATGTGTACACACTCTGTATATTCTAACATATTGAAGTGTTTAGATTGGGGTGGCCTATTTACTTTTCTGTCCAATAAAGCTCTGTTCTAATTAGAGCACTGCATCATACACAATTACATTATCGCCAGATAAAGGACTTTTTTGCAAAGTGCACAGATATTGTAATATGCAAGTTGCATGCTTTATCGCTACTCCAAGCATGCAGCAGTGATGATGTTTTGTTTTATGAACACATTACTCCCACATACAGGGACATACATACTAAATATGTACAATTACCCTAGACTCACAATGGTTTGCATCACCGATTTTCCACCATTAGTCCTTCCTCCTTGGTACCAAGATGAAATTGTATTCAGCAGAAGAATAAATGATTTTCATAATTCAACAAAAGGTCAAGTCTTCAAATGAATAAAAACAATCTGACTTCATATCGATAGAGCAAGTACAGGTATTTGCATACCGAAGCACGGTTTCTTTCTTGGAGGTATCCATTTGACAATATTTTAAGTAAGGATTCTGATGTGTGTGGTAATTAATTGAAATAAATGAAAAAAAAAAACCTGCCTTATATCCAGACTCTATTTGCTTCAACAGCTGCTGGTACTCAGGCTCTGAATGTCAGCCAATTAGTGGTGAAGTTTTACATGGCTGCTGCCCTAACCAGGCATCCAGTCTGACAGCTCCATTTGTGGTATCACTGTTTCTTTCATTTTAATTTTTGAATTTCACACAGAGGTAAAAGCATAAAATGAAAGATCTTAGGGGGTTTTTTGGGGAGGAGGCGGGAGATTACTCACCTCAACACCACAACCCACACTACCCAATGCTTAAACAAAGAATGTATAGTTGGGTTTCCAAGGTTTACCCAACCTTTGCAAACACACACACTAGCAATACACACAGTGTAGAGGATACTCCACCGTAATATGTCAAACTAAGAAATGAACAAGAGGTTATGAAAAACAGCACATCATGAGGCATATGTTTTTGGATCTTAAAATTTCTATAAAAATCAGAGTAGCCACTGCCTTAGGATTATATATAGTTTAAATTAAGCAATAATGACTTATCAATTACAATCCTTTAGGTCATTTGGAATTTCATTCTTAAAAGTGGACAAGGATGGCCTGCCATTTCATTGTCTCTGCATAACCTAATTTATTAATTTTTATCTTAAATTAACACCTGAGCATGGGAAATTGAAGAGTGGGATTATCACAGGTAAAGACCGAAACCCGATTTGTATCCCTGGACAGACATGGATAGAGAAATGCCAGCTTACCACCATTCTGCTGGACAAGAATGTGTTAATTCCACACTCCAAAAGAACATGGAACTAAAATAATAGCCAACAAACACTAAATCCCTTTACAATGCACTCTTCTTATATCTAATACACAGAGCCAGCCCATTTGTGAACAGTCAGCCTGTGTGCAAAATGAGAGGTGAGAGTCAGCCACATGGAGAAACGAAATATGATTCAGAACACAATGAAGTTAATTGGAAATAAAATACATAACATTTATTGGACTTTAAAACAGTGAATTCCAAAATAATTAAGTTAATAAAAGAGACTCACTCTTTCCTGAACTAAATTAAATGGCTCTAAAATTAATTTCATTGGTTTTTTTTAATTCACTGTTAACTTAATATAATGAGCTTTTAAAATTAACTTTCTTGTTTTTGAACCCACAGCCACAGAAGTCCATAAGTGGACTTAAAAAAAAAGTAGACTAAACTTCATTTCTAGGTTTGAGTAACAGACATCTCATATGCGTATAAAGAGGACACTCTCAAAATCCAAAAGATTTTCACTTAGGTATCCAGGATAAAGTTTGGAAGGACTCAATTACCTACATCTGAAGTTGTGTGGAAATGCAACCTGTTTTCCTCTTCTGAGAAAGGAAAACAAGAAAAGGATTATCTGAATATCTAATTTTCTAAAACATATAAAATGTCATTGAACTTACCCCAATCTAGTAATTGACATTTAGAGGCTGACTTCAACTATAGGTGATGAATTAATTTAGATATTACATTCCTCAAATATTAATTCACATTTTGTCTAAATTATAAAGATGCTTCGCCATAGTGTGTTACATTCTCTCATACATGTGCATATCAAAATAAAAGCCAAGAATATTATATCTTGCTTCAATTTAATTTGTATGTTTAAATAAAAAAGTTATGGAAAACTATTTATCTCTTAAATAATTAAATTTAAACATTGGGCTTCTTTGTGTTTAAATATATAAACTATTATAATCCTTCACCTCTCTCTCTGTGTGTGTATATGTGTGTGTGTGTGTGTGTGTGTGTATATATATATATATATATATATATATATATATATATATATGTATTTGTTTTTGTTTGTATAGACATGGTTTCTTTATGTAGTTAAGGCCCTGATAAAACTCATTCTGTAGACCTGGCTGAATTCTTCCTGTTTCTGTCTCTTGAGTGATGTGCTTAAAGATGTGCACCACCACTGTCTGGCCAAAGAAAATACTTCAGCACATGTGACTCCTCTCATCGGCTACTTTAACACTCCCTAACCCCAAAGGTTTGAATTCAAAACAAAGGATATTTCCCCTGGAAGATTTTCCTGGACTTAACACCCAACCTGCATGAGATGACACCCAAGAACACTTGGTGACTTTGAACATCGCTGAGCTATAGCCTTTTCATCATGGTGGAAAATTGACATCTACTCATATTTGAACACTGAGTGCCTCACCTGGCATTTTGATCAGTATGTATTCATTACTACATGAATCCTTAACTATGTCTCTGGTTATTTTAACAGTATTTTTTGTTGTTCTGTTTAGGAAAGCTTTTTGGTTGTTTCAGGATATATTTTTACATTATTTATAATCTGGGTTATTTCTTTTGAGTTTACATATTTTCCTAAAGATAGCAGGAAGAGGCATTTTAAGATATATTGTTTACTTACTCTCTGACTTCCAAACTTATATCTATCCAGATACATATAATAGTATATTAATTAATCAATTAATAAACTGAATGTAAATAGATATATCCCCAATTTGGTATCCTAGTATTTTATCAGTTACTACTAATAATATCATTTGCTAGGCATGTTTACGATCTAAGTTAGCTCTTTATTACTGAATTAATTTTGTTTTCTAGCATATTCTTATTAAGTGTACATAGAGAACACCTGAAAATACCTTAAGAATGTAGCCCCACAATCCAGGAAACAGAATTATAAAACCATGACAAGTTAAACTAAATTCATGACCTAGTTACATTTTATATATTTAAGGAAAACCTATAGACAAGTCTTTATCTTGAATAACTTATATGTCAAGTTAGAATCCTCCTATGTGGTGGGTGGGGATGTCAGACATAGTTTCTGAATCACAGTGAAGCCTTTGAGGGCACTGCTGATCAACACACGGCCCTCCCTCAATCCTTTTCACTTGAAAATCCCATCCAAATACCCCTCTTCCTCTCTACAATTGTAGATGATGTATTAGTTCATATTATTTTGGAAATATGTCCTTTAATAAGAAACAGGACTTTAGCCAGGCGTGGTGGCGCACGCCTTTAATCCCAGCACTCGGGAGGCAGAGGCAGGCGGATTTCTGAGTTCGAGGCCAGCCTGATCTACAAAGTGAGTTCCAGGACAGCCAGGGCTATACAGAGAAACCCTGTCTTGAACCCCCCCCCCAAAAAAAAAGAAAAAGGACTTTAAATACAGCTCACTCTAACATATTTCTGTTTGTAAGTGGGGCTATTCTTAAGTGAAATAAGTGGAGTGATCAGATGCTGAGGGCTCCCAGCTAAGGCTGAGGGGGCTCCAAAGAAGACTATATTAAGACCATGAAAGGGTGATGCAGTTATCTGTAACACGTAGTCATTGGGAAGTATATTCTTCTTTAAATTCCATATCTTATTGGATATTTTCTTTATTTACATTTCAAATGTTACCCTGGTTTCTCTCACAGAAACTCCCTATCCCATTTCCCCTAAGCCTGCTTCTATGATGGTGTTTCCCTAACCACCCACCCACTCCTGCCTCCCTGCCCTGGCTTCTCCCACACTGGAGTCAAAAGCCTTAACAGGACCAAGGGCCTCTCCTCCCACTGATGCCCCACAAAGCCATCCTCTGCTACATATGCAGCTGGAGCCATGGGGTCTTAGTCCCTGAGAGCTGTGGAGTGTCAGGTTGGTTGATATTGTTGTACTTCCTATGGGATTGCGAACCCCTTCAGCCCCTTCACTCTTTCCCCTAACTCGTCCATTGGGGACTCTGTGTTCAGTCCAAAGGTTGGCTGTGAACATCTGCTTCTGTATTTGCCAGGCTCTGGCAGAGCCTCTCAGGAGACAGCTATGTCAGGCTCCTGTCAGGAAGCACTTCTTGGCATCCAGAATAGTGTTGGGGTTTGGTGACTGTATACGGGGTGGATTCCCCAGGTTATGCAGACTCTGGATGGCATTTCCTTCAGTATCTGCTCCACACTTCATCTCCATATTTCCTCCCATGAGCACTTGTTCCCCTTCTAAGAAAGACCGAAGCATCCACACTTTGGTCTTCCTTCTTCTTGAGCTTCATGTAGTGTGAATTGTATCTTGGGTATTCAGAGCTTTGGGGCTAATATCCACTTATCAGTGCGTGATACCGTGTGTGTTCTTTTGTGACTGGCTTACCTCACTCAGGGTATGTTCTAGTTCTATCCATTTGCCTAGGAATTTCATGTAGTTATTGTTTATAATAGCAAAGTAGCACTCCATTGTGTAAATGTCCCACATTTTCGGTAGCCATTCCTCTGATGAAGGACATCTGGGTTCTTTCCAGGGGAAGCATACTCTTGATAGCTGACTCTGTTATTCTGTGGCCCCTTTCACTGATAAGAAGTGCTATTGTTTACGTTGTAGCCCTTAAGCTTCAGTACCATTAGTACATTACAAGTGACTCTGAAAGTAAGGGTTAATATTCAGCTAGCTCAAGGGAAGGAAAAGAATGCTGTATCACCTAGCACTGTGTTTGTCCTCCTGTGTAAACTGTAGATACAATCACAAGAGTGAAATAAATCCCCAAATTTCCTCCCACCTCTCAATTTTCTTTTTTCTCCATTTAAAGTAACACAGCATTTCAGGGTCCATTTATGTATTGAACATATCAGCATGCTCCACTTTTCTGAGAAATGAACATGTATAAAAATGTCTTCACCTTGATTTTAGAATGTGGTTTAAAAAGGAAGTTACAACAACTAACTGTGGACATCTGAAATGTTGTTTGCCTTTTCGTATGTTTTTACGTTTTCCCATTAGTTTACAGTGAAGCAAGTCTCATGTTGGGTGAATTTGTCTTCATTTTATACTTTTAAAACTTCTGGCTTTAAGTTCTATATCTTCTAAATCACGGGGGATTCATTTTCACATTTAAAACACGCTTTGTATGCTTGACTTAAATCTTTCTTCTCCACTCACATTTATCTTTCCTTAGAATATTTCTAATATAGGAGAGGACACATCTTCTTTATATCTAAAGAACAGACCAAAAACATCTTCAATAAAGTCCTCATATGTCTTGTAAAGCTGTCTTTAGTCCAGGAAATGAATGCCCAGAGATCCTAGCAGGCATATAGCTTGTGTGTCTTTCAGGAGGGTATTCAGCATGTTAGGTTTAATAATTCTCAGATGCAACTTCAAAACTCAGATATCTCCCTATTAATATTACAGCAAAATGCTATTTGTTATAGCTAAGATTAAGGCAGCACACAGAGATAGTCAACTCTAATAATATGCACCTGCAAGGATATTAGATCAGCTAATTAATAATGCTTTCAAGGTCAGATACATCTGTGGTCATTGGAGAGGTAATTAAAAAGTCAATCTAACCTTTGTAAATTCAATATAAAGTTACAATTGGAAATATAAGACTTAACTGTGGGGGAAGGAAGTGAATTTCTTATATTATTTTTCATGAGTCATTTTAAATCTTTAATGTCTGAAAAATTAATTACATTCATTATAGTAATAGGCCCTTCATTTCTTTAGTGAAAGTTTGCATTGGGCTGTCAACAAGAAAACAGTCATTAGAAGCATAATGCAGAATTTGTAGCCCCTAGACTCTCACAATAAGACAGTATATTTACTATGTTAAATTACCCGGTTTGGGCAAAATAATATGTGCGTGTTTAGCAATAGAAAAAAATTTATTGTGTGTACTATCAGTATTTTTCCCTTGAGATCTTTCAGATTATTGTTACGCTTTTTAGATAAAGGTTTATAACAGCTTTTCATTGTAATCTGTATGCTATCAAGAGAGAAAGGTAGCCAACTACCCTGCTACCCACCCTTTCATCTACCATGGTGTCCTGACTACAAAATAGACTAAGTTGATGGTGGCAGAAAGCTTGTGGGAGTAACCACCAATATCTGATTTTACTCAAGGCACACTACATGCCTGACGTTGCTTGGGTGACCAAGAACTTAAGACTAAATAGCTTCATAAATAATAGCCCAGGGTAAAACCAAATTATACTGGTCTAAAAAAAAATATCAAGAAAATGAAACCTAATGACAATCAGCTATATTCTAAAATTAAGTGCCTTGCTCAGCCATCATCAGAGAAGTGTCCCCAGAAACCGATGGGAACAAATACAGAGACCCACAGACAGACATTAAGCAGAACACTCAATCCCTAAATGGGATGTCTCCTTCAAATCCTTCACCTCAGATCTCAGGGAACCTCTTAGAAGAGGAGGAAGAAAGAGTTAAGATCCAGAGAGGATGGAGAACATCAAGAAAACAAGGCTCTCTAAATCAATACAAGCAAAGCTCATATGAACTCATGGAGTCTGAAACAGCAAGCACAAGGCCTGCACAGGGCTGTGCCTGGTCCACAGCAGGTCCTCTGGGCATGTTTTATGTGTATGCATTCTGCCTTTCAGTTTAGTGTTTTTATGGGATTCTTGAGAGTACACATGAGTGGGTCTTTGATTCTTGGGCTCTTTTGCTTCTGTTTGTTTTGTCCAATTTCAATGTGTTAAGTTTTTTAATTTTATCTTATTATATTACATTTTATTGTATTGTTATCCCTTAGAAGCCAATTTGTTTTATAATGAGAGATAGAAATCAGGTGGATAAAGAGTGGAGGGGAGGTGGAGAGAAATTGGGAAGATAGAGGGAAGAGAAACCATAAATGGTGATAAATTTTGTGAGAGAAAAAAACTCTATTTTCAATAAAACAAAGCAAAGAACATTTAAATCCTAGGATTTGTAATTTACAACTTGCAGAACAAAGGACTGGATTTGGGTTCTAGAAGCAATGCCTGAATTGTACAAGCCACAGCATTGGCAATATATATATATATATATATATATATATATATATATATATATATATATATATATATGTATGTATCTGTCTTTACCTAAAGTTTTAATTTCACCCACTAGATTTTTTGTTAGTATATTTCTTTTCCTGTAGACATTTAATGAAGAGGTTTTCTAACATGGCATTTAACAGTACAAGTGATTTATTAAAGAAAAAATGTCAGAAGCTGGATATCCCTGCATCTTTTCCAAGTGTTATCAGCAAGGTGATAATGTCCACAGAAGACAATAGTTGCTTCACAAGGGGAAGTTAAAAAATTCATATATTATCATAGATTTTTTGTTCCAACAATTACATTCCAACTTACAGAATTGCAAAGATGTCCANAACAGTACAAGTGATTTATTAAAGAAAAAATGTCAGAAGCTGGATATCCCTGCATCTTTTCCAAGTGTTATCAGCAAGGTGATAATGTCCACAGAAGACAATAGTTGCTTCACAAGGGGAAGTTAAAAAATTCATATATTATCATAGATTTTTTGTTCCAACAATTACATTCCAACTTACAGAATTGCAAAGATGTCCAGGTGCTCTGAACATATTATATGATAGAAAGTAAGATGAAGTCACAATGGTGACCACAAAGAGTCACAACAATTTGGGCATGATTGATATAGGACTTATAAGGACATTGTGAGCAGAAAAGAGGAAATTCAGTGCATATATTTAATTCATATATTGAGAATAAGTCTAAAATGGTTTTCAATTATTGCAGGCCAAAGATAAATGATTGATACTAGTAAGTGGAAATGTTTTGAATTTCCTTCCCATGAGTCTACGCTCAGTGGATGACTTACACGGCGCATTCAAGAACAATCCATTGAATTGAGGTATAGACTTCAGGAAGTACTTACTATAGTGTAGCACTTGATTAAAATTAAATAATAGGTAACAGAGATAAAAATTTAATACCAGCAGTAAGTACCTAGGAACTTAAATTTTCATTAGCTTTAATAATAATGTGTTCAAATCAACTGAGGAGAAAAGCAAGTAAAAGTCTGTTCTCTCAGACATAAAATGATCTCTAATTTGATTCCAAGAGTATTTTCCCATGTACTGGACTGTCACACATTATAGCAACTAATGAAGTACATGGGTAGGAACTTGCAGAGATATCTAACCTATGGTGTTCAAGCCAAGGCATCCCAAGAAGGCTGTGAATGTGGCCCAAAGCATTTGTAGATGGCAGTACCATACCATGATTTCAAATGACCGGATACTCCTTTAGATATTGCAGGCATTAGCATCAATATAATGATGTCCCATTCTTTAGAAGTAGCAGTCACAAATCCCACATATTATGTTGGCTTTTGTTCTATTAAAAATCTGCTACATAAGATATAATTCTAATGGTAATTGAGAAAAATTGATTTTAACAGGCTCCTTTGAAAAGTTATCATTAAAAGGTTTGAAAGGTATGGCTGAGACAAAGCTGAGTTTCAGTGTTTATACAGACAGCAGATTTTTTTTGAAACTATAAATTCAAAGGTGAGTTATCATTGAATCAAACTGTAGTTGGACAGAAAATGCCCAACCAAAATGACAGGAAGTAACTCGAGCCTACCGCACTGTCATCCTTGTACCCAACGGACCAAGGCTGTTTACTTGCTTAGTCTAATGGACAGAATCACTAACTACCCTCATGTGCACAGTCTGAAAGTGAAATCAGTCACTCAGAACTTTCTGGTCTTCAGGGATTGTGGGTCACATCAAACAGTGACAACCACAGAATTATATTATATTGGTCAGTTTGCTGTGCAGTAGAATTTTGCTAGAATCCCCTACACATTTGCAGCTAAAAATAGGGCTAGCAATGAATAAAAGCCTTAGAGCCCACATACTATCCTTAGAGTTAACGTCCAGTCAATATCCACAGAATAAGATAAAATTGCCTTATTAGAAAATCAAGGACTTGATATTTAAAAATTTTAGTCTATTTAAAGGTTACATTTTTCTTAATTTGTTTTTTTTCCCTTTTGGGTTTTTGAATTATATTCTGGAATCATTCTGTACTGGTTAGGTTTGTGTCAACTTGACACAGCTGGAGTTATCACAGAGAAAGGAGCTTTAGTTGGGGAAATGCCTCCATGAGATCTAGCTGTGAGGCATTTTCTCAATTAGTGATCAAGAGCCCCTGGTGGGTGGGACCATCTCTGAGCTGGCAGTCTTGGGTTCTATAAGAGAGCAGGCTGAGCAAGCCAGGGGAAGCAAGCCAGTAAAGAACATCCCTCCATAGCTTCTGCATCAGCTCCTGCTTGAGTTCCAGTCCTGACTTCCTTTGGTGATGAACAGCAGTATGGAAGTGTAAGCCGAATAAACCCTTTCCTCCCCAACTTGCTTCTTGGTCATGATGTTTGTGCAGGAATAGAAACCCTGACTAAGACAAATTGGTACCAGCAGAGTGGGGTATTCCTGTGACAACCTGACCATGTTTNAACAGTACAAGTGATTTATTAAAGAAAAAATGTCAGAAGCTGGATATCCCTGCATCTTTTCCAAGTGTTATCAGCAAGGTGATAATGTCCACAGAAGACAATAGTTGCTTCACAAGGGGAAGTTAAAAAATTCATATATTATCATAGATTTTTTGTTCCAACAATTACATTCCAACTTACAGAATTGCAAAGATGTCCATGTGCTCTGAACATATTATATGATAGAAAGTAAGATGAAGTCACAATGGTGACCACAAAGAGTCACAACAATTTGGGCATGATTGATATAGGACTTATAAGGACATTGTGAGCAGAAAAGAGGAAATTCAGTGCATATATTTAATTCATATATTGAGAATAAGTCTAAAATGGTTTTCAATTATCGCAGGCCAAAGATAAATGATTGATACTAATAAGTGGATATGTTTTGAATTTCCTTCCCATGAGTCTACGCTCAGTAGATGACTTACACGGCTCATTCAAGAACAATCCATTGAATTGAGGTATAGACTTCAGGAAGTACTTACTATAGTGTAGCACTTGATTAAAATTAAATAATAGGTAATAGAGATAAAAATTTAATACCAGCAGTAAGTACCTAGGAACTTAAATTTTCATTAGCTTTAATAATAATGTGTTCAAATCAACTGAGGAGAAAAGCAAGTAAAAGTCTGTTCTCTCAGACATAAAATGATCTCTAATTTGATTCCAAGAGTATTTTCCCATGTACTGGACTGTCACACATTATAGCAACTAATGAAGTACATGGGTAGGAACTTGCAGAGATATCTAACCTATGGTGTGCAAGCCAAGGCATCCCAAGAAGGCTGTGAATGTGGCCCAAAGCATTTGTAGATGGCAGTACCATACCATGATTTCAAATGACCGGATACTCCTTCAGATATTGCAGGCATTAGCATCAATATAATGATGTCCCATTCTTTAGAAGTAGCAGTCACAAATCCCACATATTATGTTGGCTTTTGTTCTATTAAAAATATGCTACATAAGATATAATTCTAATGGTAATTGAGAAAAATTGATTTTAACAGGCTCCTTTGAAAAGTTATCATTAAAAGGTTTGAAAGGTATGGCTGAGACAAAGCTGAGTTTCAGTGTTTATACAGACAGCAGTTTTTCTTTTTTTGAAACTATAAATTCAAAGGTGAGTTATCATTGAATCAAACTGTAGTTGGACAGAAAATGCCCAACCAAAATGACAGGAAGTAACTCGAGCCTACCGCACTGTCATCCTTGTACCCAACGGACCAAGGCTGTTTACTTGCTTAGTCTAATGGACAGAATCACTAACTACCCTCATGTGCACAGTCTGAAAGTGAAATCAGTCACTCAGAACTTTCTGGTCTTCAGGGATTGTGGGTCACATCAAACAGTGACAACCACAGAATTATATTATATTGGTCAGTTTGCTGTGCAGTAGAATTTTGCTAGAATCCCCTACACATTTGCAGCTAAAAATAGGGCTAGCAATGAATAAAAGGCTTGGAGCCCACATACTATCCTTAGAGTTAACGTCCAGTCAATATCCACAGAATAAGATAAAATTGCCTTATTAGAAAATCAAGGACTTGATATTTAAAAATTTTAGTCTATTTAAAGTTTACATTTTTCTCAATTTGTCTTTTTTCCCTTTTGGGTTTTTGAATTATATTCTGGAATCATTCATATACTTATTGTAATATAGGGTTACTGATTTCCCTTCAACGAAATTCTTTCTGAGTATTTAGTTCTCTTAGTAAATCTCTTATTAGATCACCTCTACTTTTTAATCATAGTAGAATGTTTCTCAGATTCCTGCAGATCTTCAGCCTTGTCTTAGCCAAACTGAAATACACTCTCACAACATACACTCTCACAACATACACTGAGGAGCTGTTTCAAAGCTTTGTGTATCTGATCTGAACTCTCTCTTGA
Organism: Mus minutoides; assembly: GCA_902729485.2. Lineage (NCBI taxonomy): Eukaryota > Metazoa > Chordata > Mammalia > Rodentia > Muridae > Mus > Mus minutoides. Next base: position 1,328,217 of record LR749646.1, on the reverse strand, counting down.
GCTTCATATGAAACACAGGCATCCCTTCGGGTCCACGATAAAATACAATGCATCCTTTCTGTTTCTATGTTCTTCCTGGATACACTGTCTCTGATCTCTTTCCTATAGCTAATTGCCTGACTATAATCGTAGTCCACAGACCATAATTTAACCCCATTCTATTGTTGTTTCACATGATTTGGCTTGAAGCATAGACTTTAAAATCACACTTCCACTTTCTAATCTTTAGAGCCTGAGAATATAACTGTTTGGAAAGAAGGTCTATGGATGAATAACCAACTCAGGGACCTCAAGATGAGGTCAGTTCTAATAATCAGATCACACTCTAAATCCAGTGACATCTGTCTTTATGGGAGACACAGAGAAAAAGAAGAGACACATGAAACTGCCATGAGAGAATGACAAAACTCCCATAGTGCCTAAGAACAAGGGCAAGCAAAGATGTCTTCCAGAGTTTATCAGTAGAATGTCTACTTAATGAACATTATCATTTCAGGTTTATGACCTCAATGGCTGTGTGGTGCACTACCAAGTTTGTGGTACCTTGTTATGATGTCATGGAAACTTCAAAGCACTGCCCTAATTCTGATAGCCAATCAATATATAATTGTGTGTGTACAAATATGTGTATATTAATATATGTCATATGATTATATATTGAATGTGGTATATTATACATGCACATGCATACACATGCATGTATGGTATATGAGTATATACATGCATATATACAATCTATGTCTAAATTGCAATGTGATGTTCCAGCTTAATTCTCATCCTCATTTCTGGGTGTGCCAGAAGTGTTTGTACCAGTCATCTCTGCAGGGCAATTCAGTGAGAAGCTGAGAAAAGCCAGGATCAGTCAGCTTTGAGTGGGAAGAGTTGAGCTGAACCAGCCAGCCACAGTTCAGAAAGAGCTCAAAAGAATGTGTTTTTTCAATAGTATGCCTCTGAAACAATAGGTGAATAAAAGATACTTTTATAATTTCTTAGCCTTTTGTGTATATGTTTTTCCTGAAGCTGTTTGGTTTCATTTTCAAATTCATAATATGTCACAAACAATTATTTGAAATAAGTTTTATTTCATCAAAAATAGAGTCTATCTAGCTGAGTTTTGGTTTATGAACAGAAAAACTAAACAAAACAGATTGTAGATTTTTACTTAGCACCATGGCTCTCCAGACTTAGGAAGTACAAGGTAATTCTTATCCTATGGCTGACAAAATATGATGCCATACAGAAAGGTACCAAGAGTCAGCATTTAGGATGGGCGAGGTAGCTACAGAAGAGTTGCTTCACACTGATTCCTGGTTACAGTGTCTTTGAGCATATAACCCCTTCCCTGGAAATAACCTTAGAGCAGATCTTTGCATCTTCACAATAGTGTATCTTAACTTCAACACTCCTGGTTTTAATGGTGTTAAGGTATATTGCAGATCAATGTAGGAATAGGAATATGAACTTGTGAACTTGTAAACTCTGTTTACATTTGTGCTTCATGTGTGGAACACTGGTAAAGGAAAAGTTTTTTTTTTTCTTTCCCTCTCAGTGATCCATCTTATCTTTTCTGTATAAAGAGGTTTCATAACAGTATGATATACTGAAAATAGTAAATTGGTTAAAGTGTGTGAAGAGTTGAGAATCATACAATGCTGTGTAATTGATGTGACATTATTTCATTTCATTTGAATTGGAATATTACTGCCTGGATTACTCAGCAAGAGTAAAATGGGATCAATCAATCGAACCACGTAACTGAATATTCTACTATATTTGAGTCCATGTCTTTGTTTTCCAAGATTAAGATGTACATCGGAGTTACAAGATACATTTCTACTCCGTCTATTTCAAGACCTCTTACTACTAATACGAAGTCGTTTCCTGATCGGTTAAACTTATTCAATAAAAGGAACCAAGAGAGACTTTTATAGTGAGTAACATCAATAAATAATGATGGTTTTGTAGTTGCCATCAATGTTCTATCTGTAATCCTCTCACCTGCTATATATCAATGAAACGAATAATCATCCTAAAACATAAATATGAACTTAGTTTATGTGAGAAATACTAATGAGGGGACTGTCTGGTCCTTAGTCAATACCCTGAGAATGTTATTCAGCTAATATATTTTAGTCCTAGCCACTGGTCTAGATAGAACGAGTTGCTTTCATTTTTTTTTTTTTTTGGTTTGTTTGTTTCAAAGAGAGGTTAAATCTTTCTCTATAAAAGTCATTTTCTATTTGTCACTGGAGGTAGGTGATGGCAAATTTTGAAAGGTCTGGGGTCTTGTTTATAATATCAAGGACAAAGAAAATATGTTAAACTCTCCAGCTCTCATCCCTGATCCAGACCATGCTTTCCAGCCCAGCTTCTGAATCAGTCTCTTATGTCTTTGTATAGTTCAATGGAGAGGTCACCAAAAAAAAAAAAAAGTAAAGAAAAAAATGGCACCATGAAAGAAGTGTTTCAATGTGCAACAACCAATAACTGTAAACCAAACATGTAATGAATTTCAGGTATCTAGGGCTTGTTTACCCATGTTTCATTGTGGGACATCCCTGAAACCTTTGGTTCTGAACATGGAACTTGTGAATTTTGCATACCATGACAGACAATACACCAAAGCAACTTTCAGAATTTCCTCAGCTCAGTTAGCAACTACTGTACATTGGGGCCTGGGTGTTCTGATAGTACTCACAAAGATTTCTACTCTTATAGAAACATAATGGATTAAGAAGTTGAGGGAGGACATGCAATAATTTTTAAACCCCATTTTTCAGCATGTAAGAGCCACGTCTTTCACTATGTTACCATGTTAGATTTTTAAAAAATTCTGTTTGAGTTAGTGACTTCAGTTACCTAAAATTGTGAAATGATATGTATCACAGAGCATATTTAAATGCTTTTATAATTTTTGAGAGTCAATGATTGAATTATATTACTGATTGATAAACATATATTTTTATATTTATACATTTCTATATGCTGAAGGTTTCATTAAATTTTATCAAATAGAGGACATGAGTGGAAATGTTTGAGAAGCCTGAACTGAAGAAATATACTACCAAAACAAAATCAAGCCACGTTTTTATGATCCCATGCAAAGAAGAATGGGCTGTGTGTATCATTAAAAGCAGGGAAGCTCACCCTTTGGGTAGCTCATTTATTTATGTGATACAAGCGAAGGTTTGCTAAACATATATGAATTTGGATACAGTGCAGAGAGGATCATCCCTCAGGATAAAGAAAGGGACAGTGTTGCCCTCCTGCTGCAGTTCAAGAGCCCTATACTCTTGGCACATCCCTCTTTTCATCCCTCTTCAAGGCACTGTGTTTCTCAGTGAAACTTCAGTCTTTCCAAAATAATTACAATGTTAGTGAAAATTTAAGTGCATACAATTTTTTTAAAGCCTGATGTTCAAAAGTAGCATCAACCAGAGAAAACCAACATCTCTTCTCAATCTGCACAGCAATTTTAATTCTAGTTCAAGGAGGATGAGGAGAAGGTGGAGGAAGAGGAGGGGAGGAAGAAGGAGAGGAGGAAGAGGAGGATGAAGGGAAGAGGATATGGCAGGGGTGGAAGGGAAAATAGGAAGGAAGGAGGAAAGGGAGGGAAGAATGAAACAGAAAGAAAGAAAGAAAGAAAGAAAGAGAGAGAGAGAGAGAGAGAGAAAGGAAAAGAAAGAAAAGGAATGGAAAGGAAAGAGAAAGGAAGGGAAGAAGGAAGGAGGTAAGGATGCAAGGAAGAAAGCAAGCAAACACACTTCTGGGGCACCTCTGCCAACAAAATAACAAAGTCCCTGTCAACTTAAAACTGCATGTGAAGCACTGACTTGTCTAATAAGCCATAAAATCAATGGGATTTGCAGCAGCTCGTAGTCTTGGTCTTCCGTCATTCCTGGTCTACTCTAGCCTGATTTTCTTCCACATATCAAAAATAGTGGCTTGTGGATGAAAACTGGAGGATACTCCTCCATGGAAGGCAGAAAGCATCCCGACAGTTGTCCTCATGGTAGCTTTCTGCTTTGCATGGCTTTCAGGAAACTCAAACTATCCCGTAACAAAAATCAGAGGAGGAGGTAGGAGATAGGGAAGGGATATACATGAGAATCAATATTTGCGACAGAAACAGGGCCGGCCTCTTACTCTGAGTAATAAAATCTCCGGGTTCACCTCGAGCTTCTGGGCAAATACAGTATCACTCAAGTGTGGTTTTTCTATCTCTCTAAACTCTTTGCTTGACTTGCATATATATGAGATCAAGTTCCTCAGCATCATCTCTTTTATAGGGATTTGATTTCATATCTGAGATCTAGGGAGCAGGGAAATATGAGAGTAAAGGGGAACAGGAGCCACTGTCTTTCACCAAAGAGAAAGAGAAGCGACCATTTAGAAACGGGAAAGTCTTAAGGGGATGGGAGCAAACGAGTAAAGTGCGCACAAATTAGGCAGACCCTGCATTGAATCCAATAAGACTGTATCGCTGCAGAATGAAATTCATTTATAGACTTCTCATTCTGAGCATTCCGACATTTACAAGTAAACTATATAATAGATTACAAGTTCGCTGAATCAGAAGAATCCCAGCTTTTGGTATGATTAAGTTTTAATTGCATTTCTCCTTCGGGATTGCTAGGAGCTAATAAGCTCATGAAAATAGGTCTTTAAATAGCGGGAGCAGTAAAAGTCTCTCTGTGTACTGTATTTTGAGACGCTTGGTTGCCTACGGCATTCTTCTGTCTGTAGTCTCAAGTGCTCAGTTTTCCTATCAATGAAATATCTAAATAATACTCAAAAATCCTGAATCCTGAAGTGAGATGATATGAAACGCAGAGCATCCAAGAAATCTTTTAGCTAATCAACTGGCTATTTCTAATAACATGATTGGATTTTTATATGTGACAAAAATCACTTTATAAGACTAAATGGCACAAAGGCATAGGTTTGATTGTTTTAATAGGTATACCAGACTTAATGAATCTTTGCATACTGCTTCTTTTAATGTTATAAAATATAAAGCATACATTGGTCTAGGACAAATCCAAATTTCTTTTCTGGCAATGCATTATTAGGTAGACATTTTCAGTCTCTGAGTGTACAATCTATAAACGTGGCAAACTCGACGATTTGAAAATTAGCAAGGAGATAAGGCTAGTTTATGCTCTTTTCTGATAGCAATAACAGTTCAATATGCATGTATATGTGGCATTTAAATAATCTGTGATATTGCATATATGTTAAGAAATACATAGAAATCACTGCTGTGAAGGTTACTGCCAATATGCCAGTTTCCTAAGAAGTGTGCTGCTTCCGGAAAATATCCCAATTGCAATTAATAATAATAATAATAATAATAATAATAATAATAATAAAAGGAGAAAACTTGTTTTTCTTCTTCATAGACAATACCTATGCAAAAGCTGAAGGAAATGAATATGCAAATATATTCAGATGAATTTATAACAGACTGAGATTCAAAGCCTTCTGGTAGCTTCCTCTATGACAAAGAACACTAAAACACAAAGAACACCTCCACATGCACCCACCTCAGTCTTTTCAGAATCACTCTTAGTGATGTCTGTTTGCCTGTAGGTAACTATGTTCCCTAGCTAGGTGCATGACACCAGGTTTGGTTTCAGTCTGGAGTTATTTCTCTCATTTTCTTCTTCTTTAGCTACCCTCTTGGATATAAGATTACCAAGTACCATTTCACAAATTTCTTGCATATTCTTTTCCTTCAGCCTTTTGCATAGGTATTGTCTGGGAAGAAGAAAAACAAGTTCTCACTTTTTATTATTATTAATTGCAAGTTTTTTTTTTTTAAGTAGCTTTTGTGTATATAAAGTTGCTCTTTCTCTTCTTGTGTTCAAATAGATTAGCCCTTCAATGACAACGTCATAACATGGGTAGGTAAAGCATTTGAGTATATTAAAGGGAAAGATTATGATAATTTGATTTACTGTTATTTTTTGTTTTAAAAGTAATATAATTACATTATTTCTCCCTTCCATTTCCTCCGTTCACACCATCCCATACACTCTTCCCACTTCTCCAGTTCTATGGTCTCTTCCCCCACATTAATGTCTACATTCATACATATTTCTAAATATAACTTGATCAGTCTCCATAATGTCACTTGTATGTATGATTTCAATGATGATTATTTGGTACTGGGCAACCAGTTTTTCCTTCACTAGGGGAAAATAATACACACATACACACACACACACACACACACACACACACACACACACACACATATTGCTCTCAGCATTTCTCTGTTGCCTATTGTTTCCTATGTACAGCTAAGCCTTCATGGGCTTTCCCTATCTACTTTAGCATGCCTATTGTTGTTCTTGGTCCGCTCATGCTTGTACATTGGTGTTGCTGAGACTTTATGAGTGGAGTTCTGATATTCCTATGAGTCATAATCTCATAGCAAATGCCCTGTTTTTCTGGATCTTACCACGTTTCTGCCTATCTTCTGCAATGTCTCCTGAGCCTTAGGTCTGGAAACATTTTGTAGATATATTCTTTGGAACTGGGCTCTACAACTCTTCATTTTGGCTGGTATGATATATCATGACAGGTATCTTCCACTGCAAAGAGAAGTTTTCTTGTTGAGGAATGAGGACTATACTCATCTGAGGGTACAAGGATGGATCTCTAGAGTATAGTTAGTGATTATGCTTCTTTAGTGAAGTTGTGTTTATAGCTTCTCCAAGATCATACATTATGGTGTTCTTGTGGTGTTCTATTTTGTCTTCTTTCAACTTTATTTTGGTGTGAAAACGATATGCTTTAAATATAATGTATACCTAAAATTTTGCCAAATTTAACCAGATGTGAAATTAGAAAAATACTTTTGAAAGCTATGGTAAACAATTATCACCAGCCACATAACTGATAAATGAAAGAATCAATACACCACAGTAGACAGTGTTGCTAAATAGTGAGTTTGGCAGATTCTCTGTGCTAAATGCATTGATACTTTCAACTTAACAACAAGGCTGTCAAGTAAATATCCTCATGCAAGTTGAGAAGGAATCATACTAAGAAAAATCTATCCTTTATTTCTAGGCAATTATATAGTATATATGATTGGTACCAATCATATAGTAACATTTCATATCTGCTAGAGGAATTCAATGAAAGAATTTGAATACTTCTGGGAGTTTGAAAAGGCTTATAAAATAGATGTGCTGATAAGATATATGTCAGCCAGTTTAGTTTGGGAATGGGCATACTTGTGGTTGAAAATCAATAGCAATGGCACTTAGATTCTTCTCTTCAAAGCTGAACTTGAAGTTTAGAACTCTGTCACTTCTTGCCCTTATATAACAAATGGAACTGTACTTTATCTTTGTCTCCTGGTGCCCTTTCAATGTTTACTGCCCTGTGGCTAAACCACAGTAGAAGAGATGCCCTTTATGGTATTTTTGACCTGACATGAAGTATGTGTCAATGGGAGCCTTGCTAAAAGTAGCTCTCTCAGGATTCCCTCCCAATTTTAAGAAAGCAATAGGTCCAGATGAGCATTTCTACGCCAAGCCTTTGGAGGTTAGCTCATCATTTCTGTTTCCTGCCCTAGTCATTTTTAGGTTCTAACTGTCACTTCATTGATCATATCCCTTTGGCCACAATATCAATACCACCGAGTGCCAAGAGAAAACATTTGATATAAAAATATAACACTGACTTCCTGACAACAATTGAACAAAATATTTCAAAGAGCACAGTGGCCAAGGAAAGGTTCCTTGAGTTTATTTTGGTTAACAAAAATGATTTAAAGTGAAGAGATGGCTCAAGAGAGAGCTTACCTACAGTTTTACAGATTTACCAGCTCCTCCCTGCTTAGGATGTCTAATTTCCCTCATGCTCTCTGCTTTCCCTGGTGACCGTCTATGGTTTAATAACATATGTTGCCTAGAGGGCTATGGAGAAGAGGAGAACACAATAACTCCAACATTCAGTTGTAGAAACTGAAAAGGAGAACACTTCATTTCATGATACTGAAAATCATTTCAGGTAAAATACTAATAGTTTTGAGATGCATAATAAATCTGGAGATCACTAAAATTTGAAGAATGTGCTGGTGAGAAACGATTCCACATTGTAAAGAAAATACGTCATATATAATCCAAACCACCTTATTAAGTAATAAAAATCCCTTATGCTAATGTCTGTTACCTCTATCAACCAAAAAACAGAGACATGAAGCATATTGATTCACCAAGTTGAGGACATTTCATTAGATTCCTGTTTACTAATGAAAGTCTAGTTTAAAACTCTATTCTAATACACTGGTATTTCTAGACTGTGATAAAAATAAATGAGCTGTCAGCTTTGTCTTTAAAGAGAATGGAGACCTACAGACCGATTTCAGACTGATTTCACAGCTTCCATTAATAAATTTGATTTTATTTGAATAAAACTCAAAGATGATTGCTTTGAAATTCTTTATAGATTTGCTTCCCAAATCATTGACACTGGATTGCCAAGACATAGAGAGAGTTGGTCTTGAGAGATGTGAAAGAAGCGTGATAGATTTTAACATAAAAAATGATAGTGGAGCCGGGCGTGGTGGCGCACGCCTTTAATCCCAGCACTCGGGAGGCAGAGGCAGGTGGATTTCTGAGTTCAAGGCCAGCCTGGTCTACAAAGTGAGTTCCAGGACAGCCAGGGCTATACAGAGAAACCCTGTCTTGAAAAAAATAAAGATAGTGGAAATGTGTGTTCCTGGCAGGAACCCTAAAAAGAATTCATAGCCCAACATAAACACAAAACTGAAGATTCATGATGATTTTTAAAATAAACTCAAAATTTTTATCCATTCTATCTCATAATCATAAACCGTCTTGCACACTTATAAGTACACACTAAGCACATGAACAAATCTCAAATCTATGATGGTCAGATTCTTGTTAAACTTCAGGGGTAAAAAAGGGTACGTTGGTCTTTCTTAATGAACTAGCCGAAGAAAATACCAGCAGCCTGCAATGTTAGCTACCCCAGAATGCACTGCAGGTGATGTCAGTGATGTGAGCCTGGGGAGGTGCGTTTTCCCAGCTATGAAGAGCCAATTCAGGCCTTTTGCTTTGCTCAGATCTCCTTTTGTCTTAGCAGGGGGTGCCAATTGTGCCAACCGGTGCTGAATTAATTGGGGTTGTTTGGCTCAGTCTCCCGTTACTTGCCAACATATATGGAAAAAAAATAAGAACAAGAACAGCTGAATCATAAAACCACATTGATACATTTTTATTTTAGAATATGTTGTCTATCCACCTTCAATTCTTCCTGAACACTAACCAGTTGGTCACTCTGAAATGTAGGCGCTTGGAAATAGCAAAGAAAAATTCTTGTTTATTATGATTAATCACTACTTTCTCCACAAATTTTATTTGGATATAATCATGTTGAAATAGCTGCTTCTGCATCATTTCATTTAATAAAACATTCATTTTGTGTGCAAAGAAATGAATTATAGTATTGTATTAATATTACTATTGAGGATTCTTTTAAAAAAAATACACTCACGTGTATTATAAAAATTAGGCAGATCTGTCTACAGGAACATTCTGAGAAATCTTGCTCATGAAAAGATATAGATGCTCTACTGTTTGATAGACTACCTCAAATTAGATTTGCTAGACTCAAAGGAAATCCATTTAGTTGGATTACTTTTATTGGTTTAATATCTCTCACTGAGACTTAGTTTTGTGGGTCTGTGTTCTGAGCCACTTAGGAGATCAAGAGGAAAGCCGGCCAGGACTGTTAAGTGAGTTCAAGGCTACCTAGACAACGTAAGGTCTTAGGTCAAAATCATGAAAAGGTAGAAGAGGGCAAGTGGTGTATCTCAGCTGTGGAGCACCTGCTAGGCATATAGAAGACTCTAGGGGGGAATCTCTAGAAACACAGATGTGTGTGCTCACCCCTGCATAGACACACATAGTTCAGGGCTGTAGGTACATTTCAAATTATAAGTGCATATCCAGGGATTCAACAGAAGTCAGAGTGTCACTATGTGACTTGATTATAACTTTTGGCCAACAATAAAACTCTGTTTCTAGTCAATATTCTTGATATGTCCTAGCATACTTATCTTATTAGACTGTGCCTTTTCTGACATTTCTTTTAATATGAATAGGTTTCCATTAAGCCTGCCTTAAACCCATCTTATTTTATGAAGCTTTCTGCCTGTGGTCCAGACTGCCTGCCCTATCTAGTCTCCCTGTGCTGAGTGTGGTAGAAGAAGCTGTAGCATCGGAACGCATGTGTGTTTTGATCTTTCTTACTCAGGTGGTGCCTGCTCCTTTTGTCTGCTCAACCAGATGGAAAGGAAGATGGAAACAGAAGGGAGGTTTTACAATTATTTGACATCACATTGAGAATGCTATGAAATAAAGGATGAATATCATGTCAAAATGAAACAGGAATACATGAGGAGAGTAGGTCTTCTCTTCTTGAAATAATATTAGTTATGAAAGCGTTAGATAATATAAAATTAATAATGAAATAAATATGAAAAACGAGATAAAATTGAATAGTGCAATAAAATAACCATGAAATAAAGATAATATGAACCTATTAATGTGACGAGAGGCTTCTCAGATTAGGTTCATTAGGTTTGAACCTAATATATATATATATATATATATATATATATATATATATATATATATATATATATATCCAAGTATTAGGAGAATCATGTTTTCTCGAGCTAATCCTTATAAAACACATTCTTGTTTATTAAGTACAATTTTAAACATGAGCTGCAGAAAATACTTTGAATCATCCCAGAAAGTATGGAAAAGGTAAGATATGGCATATTTACCTCCCAATTTTGATCATTTTTCTTAAATCTCCAGAGCTGGAGAGATAACTCAGTGGTGGAGAGAAGTGGTATCTCTACCCGAGGACCTAGGTTCACTACTTAGGACCCACTTTGCAGCTCATAACAGTCCAATGGCTTCAGGACATCGCACCCCCCCTTATCCTGGCCTCTGAGGACACCAGGCAGGAACAAGCTGGACAGATATACATGCTGGCAAACACCATACACATAAAATAGAAAAATAGTTAAAAATCTACTTTCCCTATCAATTTGTATTTTTCTTCTGTCATAGTAAATCTGTCATTAGTTTATCTTTCTATTTCTCTTCATTACTCATTTCTAATTTAAGAGTAGTGAGTGTAGCTATTGTCTTGCATGCACCTTTGTATCTGTATATTTATTATCATTGTAACTTGTTCATACATGAAATAAAGACATCTCCAAGAAATATAACAGAAGATATAGACACCTTAGCAAAAGTCAATCGGATAACTCACACAATTATTTGTCATAATTCTTAGATCCAGTAGAGCTACCCAATAGCAATACTTGAAATCAGAATGGTGGGGATTTTCTGGATGTTTTTATAAACATAGAGTGGCATCTATGCTGTTCTTGCAACTTTTAAGTGACTGAAACAAGCACACCTTTAGTTTGCTGTGAAACAAATCAATTGTACGAGAGCTACTGTTGAGAAGTTTTGAGAGGGCAGGGGAAGCTGATACCCATCTCAGAGCTAAATGTTTGGAGGTTAGTTCACTGCTACTATACTGATCTTACAACTTGTAAAACAAAACATCATGCAGCGTTAGTTCATGGTTTTTTTTCACTTAAATGTTTGTATTTTTATTTGCTTGATTTCAATCTAAATTTTAATTTTTAAAACAAAACCAATGATGAACCAATTAAAGTCTATGGGATATATTATAAATTAATTTCTAAATGAATTAATAAATTAATAATAGATTAACAATATAATTATAAATTAATAACAAACTTAAATCTCTAAAACATAAATGTGTATAAGGAGGTAAGAGGCATTTGACAATAGAAAGGATGGTCTGATTCTTTAAATGCTGGCAATAAAACCACAGAGGTTATATGACAGCTCATTGTCTATTTCTAACAATAGAGAGATCAACACTAGTAAGTATGCCATCTCAAAAGACACAAGGACACACCAGTGGGCAGAAATGACTAGAACTTGGCCACATCTTTCTGCCAAGTCCTCTATATGACACAGAACAGAGTTAGAAATTATGGTTAAATAATTATTTATCAGTTTTGCATATATAATTTTGGGCTTTGCCTGGAGAAGGCCATGAATTGTAGCCCAAGCTGGCCTCAAATTCATGATCCTCCTGCATCAGCTTATCATATAATTATATATTTATATAGTACTTATGTATGTTTAATTTGTATATATTTGTACTTAATATATGCATACATGTAAAGAAAGGCATGTGGACTTGTAGGGAATGGCTCTTAAATTTGCAAAAATATTTACAATTACAGTCTCTGATAAGAGAATTGAGATGGTGTAGAACTTTTCCTTTTACTATTTGTGAACTCAAAGTCATTTACACTTATTACAAATGATTTTATATTCTGAATTTAACACAAATACTAATAATTTGGGACTGTTTTCTAAAGGAAGAGGATGGGTTCTATGCATTTTGACTTTTAATTGATTCATGGTTTTCTTTCTTCATCTTGAGAGTAGTTAAGATAAAATGATAAGCAAAATCTTAATGCTGAAAACAAGAATAAAATAATATAGATTGTGAGAAAAATAAACAACAAAAAATCAAAAAACAAACTCTGCTGAATCTCTCATGACCTGGGCAGGAGCTAGCTGAGCAAGCTCAAGGTCAAGGTCAAGGCAGGACATCTCCCAGTGTGGTAGAAGAGCCCCCCCCCCCCCAAGGCCACATCCCTAGATGAGGAGCTATTGTCCCTTGGTAATAGTGATAAGAGGCAAATAACAAGTGAGAAGAGTCATTTTCATTGTGGGTGTGGCCACTGATGAGTTGCTCATGAGCCTGTTCATGGTCCACATTCCTACACATACCCACATTCCTACGAATATCACTGACTTAGTAGCTGACATGTAAAAGGCATGAAGTAGGGAGGCAGATGTGTTGTGGGATCCAGGAGGAATGGTGTGGGAGTTGTTGGTGATATGATCAAGATACGTGGTATAAATGTATATAATTTTAAAGAATTAGTAAAAATATTTTCAAGGCTGTCGAACCAATTTAAGTGAAACGTAATGAAAGATTACTAATGAAAAGATGGCCTAATCTCATTTCACTTCTTTTTCTCCTTAAAAAAGAAAGAAAAAAGAAAAAAAAAAGAGAAATAATCAGGATATCCTTCCAAACCTTCAGTGTTCAATTTGGTTTTGCTTGTTTTTGTGCTTTATGCTTTATTTGTGCTAATTCTTTTGTTAAAAATAAACAAAAAAATAAAACCCCCAAAACGTTAATCCTAGTCCTTCAAGATTTTCATACATCAGGCTTTGATCATGTGCTTCCCCTTCATATCCTTCCTCCAAGTCTCCAATTCATACTCCTTCCTCTACCCACTCAACTTGGTGTCATTTTTGTTTTAACCCTTCAAGATCAGTTTGCACTTTCCAGGACTTTCTGGGTGTGTGCTTGTGGAGGGTTGGATAAGCTTTGGCCCAGTGAGTGGCAAAATTTGAAGTGTTGCCCTGTTGAAGTAATTATGACCTTGTTGGGGGAACTATGGGACTGTGGTCACGGGCTTTAAGACCCCTGTCTTTGCTCTCTGGAAGCCAGTCTTTGAGCTGCCTCCAGATTAGGATGTAGAACTCTCAGATCTTCCTCAACTATGCCAGTCTAGATGCTTCCTTGCTTCCGCCTTTATGATAATGGACTGAACCTCTGAACCTGTAAACCAGCCCCAAATAAAGATTGTACTTATAATAATTGCCTTGGTCATGGTGTCTATTCTTAGTAGTAAAACCCTAACTAAGACACTGCCCTTCCACAGGAGACCATTTCACGTACCAAGGACTATACTCTTAGAGAAAACTGTTTCTTGTTTTCTCCAACCAACCTGTGAGCTAGATTGAAGATATATACTCTGAACTCTGAATGTTTAAATTCTAGGACACTAAGTTGGCACTTAAAATTGGGCCATCAGATCTTAGAAGTGACCAAAATGCAAGCAGAGAATAGCTCGACAACCACTGATCTTTCTAGCAAATGAGTCGTCACTGGGGACGAGTGATTATCCTTCAGTGTGAAATGTTTCCTATTCCTTCACCCTTTACTTAGGTAGGGTTACTTTGTGGTTAATGTAATTTAGAATATTATAGGATGTTTGTTTGTCCTGTTATCTTGTAAACTAGTAAATAGGTTTGCTTTCTTGTGACCCACATTTGCATGTAAGAAATTCGGTAAAGCACAACTTAGTTGAATATGAATAAAAATTATCCTTACAAAACTACACCTATTGCAGACCATTCTTCATGATAACTTCCTTTGAGTAAGTTGATGAGGTGTTGAAATTCACACACAATTAAATGGAGAGAACGCACACTTAGCAAAAGAGCTAAAGGTGCTTTAGGTTTTCAGCATCACACAAAACAATGCATGATGTCTGGCATTTATTTTACAATTTAGTCTTTATTTTTGGAAAAAAAATTCTTATTGGCGTTAAAAGAAAAATAAATGTATGCATAAGCTCAATCTATAAATTACCACATTTTGCTTAGATTCCAGTAATTATGTTTCTCTCTCTAATATCTGTTGTAGAGATAAACATTATTTCTTTTCAGCCCTACCACTATAATATTAAAGAAAGCCTTTGAGGCAGATAAGGTGTGCAAAAAAATTTCAATAATATTGTAGGAGCTATCCCCAATGCATTACAATTGTGCTATATATACTGGGTCTGCAGCTGTCTGTATAAACTAATGTTTGGGATATAATGAATACTAATGCTTTCTGGAGGTAATTGTTCTATTATATTCAGAGTTCAGTAGTTAGGTTTATTAATATTATGCGGTACAGTGTTTTTGGTGAGGCAATCAAGTTTTCTCCAAAGTGAGCTACTTCAGATTACAGTGTTTATTGACTATCTGAATTGTAATTATAAGAATATCATTGAATTTTCAGGTTCCTGTGGTTAAAATATTCACTTACTGTGGAGTTCAGCTTCTACTACAGAAACCTTAGAGCTAGTGACCCTCATTTAGCAACGGTGGACTCAGAGAATGCACATTCTTCCCTGCAGCTTCTGCAATTATCAAGGCAAAACATTCTATTAGGTTCTTTAATCAATGTTTGTTTTCGACTTTCAGGCCAGCAGCTCATGATAGCATATTTAGCAACTATACGAATAGTTTTAGGCTGCATTTGACGCTTATGGTTCCCAAGCCCTTTTCTGGTAAAGACAATATGAATTCTCTGACTCTCCCTGGGTAGAACTGACCTGGAGAGCTTAGCTCGGAGAGCTGTAGAAAGGAGAGATGAAGCGACTTAAAGAATATCCCAGTTACCCTCCTGACAATGCCTTACTGATCCCAGCACTGCAGGGATAGCTGGAGAACTGGGAAAGCCTTGAGGCTCCTGGACATGACTCTAGCTTCTGCCACTCTCCTGTTTCTCCCTCTGCATCTCATATCTTTCTTTGAACTTTTACAGTCATGAGAATTGCAACTAATGATGGCAAAAAAAAAAAAAAATTAGCAATTCCAAGTCAAGCCTCAATAGTTTCAAATCCATTTATTTAGTTGTAAAAATTTTCAACTAGTTTCAAACCAGTGACTCAATTAAAGTTAAATGGTTATTCTTTTTTGGTTGTTTTGTTTCTTGATTTTTTTTCTTGGCTGCAGGTTGAGTCACTGGATTAAATTCATCTGTGTTAATACAAAAGTCTAAGCATCGATTCTCCCTCTTAACCCTTTACAAAAGAAGTGACAGAAGACAATTAGGTGATGGAAGTTGGTCCTATAAAGGAAATGTTTAGGGCTGGAGAGATGGCTTTTCCATTCACAACACTTCTTGCTCTTGCAGAGAACCGAACATTGAATCTCAGTATCCACTGCTGGTTCTAATGTTCCAGAGGTACTGCTGGTACCTCTGTTCCAAAGGATTCGATGATCTCTTCTGACCTCTACAGGCACCAACCTCGTGCATGGTACACACATTTGCATGCAGACAAATGAAATAAAGGGAATACATATCTAAAAGAACAAAGTAAACACTAAGTGACTCATTAAAGAGTTTGGTGGTGATTCTTTTACAGATGTAAACACCCACAGCATGGCTGAGTCTGTACTTTGAGGAAAATCAATGAGAAACTAAAATCATATGTGATACTTCAGAAGACTCCTAATCCATGGTCATTATAATACATCCTCAAACTTATTTATTACCATTTATTCATTCATTCATTCATTCATTCATCCCTCTGTGTGTCTACTGAGTGTGCATGTGGGTATATGTTCCAATGTGTGTGAGTGGACATATATGCCTGCCTATATACATGTAGACTTTAAATTGACACAATGTATCTTCCTCAGCCATTTTCCAGTTTTATTTGTGAGGCTGGTTCTACCACTGTACTAAAAAAAAAAAAAAAAAAAAAAAAAACAGTGGTTGTGGCTCCTGTAGTCAGGCACCCTGCCCCAGGGATTTCCTGTCTCTGTGTTCTGAGAAATGGAATGACAAGCACCTTTCACACGTGCCCAGTTTTATGGGTTCTGGGTATTCAACTCCCATCCTCACTTGCATAGTGAACGCTTATCCACTGAGGTGCCTTCCAAGGCGGTTTTATTTTGGAACTTTTAAAAAAATCAAAGACAACAAAAATAATATGTGACTACTAATGACTTACAGTAGGAAAAAAGCAAGAGGATGAAATAATAAGATAGTGGAAGTTATCAGGAAAGCCCTTACAGAACTCTCTTAAAAAGCAGATCATTTTTATATGAACTCCTGCATCTTTATTTTGTAATATTAAACTAATCTATAGATGTACTCTGATTACAGTTTCTCCTCCTCCTCCAACTCCTCTGGGACCTTTCTTATCTCCATTGGCATCCAGATCTACTCTGATTCTTTCTTTCTTTTGAAAATAAACAGGTATCTAAAGGATAGTAGTAATAAGATAAAAAAGGACTAGGACAAATGAACAGAAGAAAAAGAGGCAAAGAAAATATGCAGGACATATAAAACACACAGAAAAACACATTTTTATATACAGGAATTCTATAAAAATCACAAAACTTAAAGTCATGATATATAATCTATCTTTTAAAGCAGCTCTGAAACAATTATACATTACATAAGTTTAAAATATGACATATGAAATGCAGAATACATCCTTGAAATACTGCCATCAGAGACTAACTTTGTATTTTTCTATGTTTTTTTTTCACTTGCTGGTTATATTAAAAGAACTTTAAGAGTAGAGTCTGTATTATTTTGAAAGACAGTAGTGGTACATGAGTTTAATCGCAGCACTACAGACAGACAAATAGCTTTGAGTTCAGGGTCAGCCTGGTCTACAGAGCAAATCTTTTTTTTTTTTCCATTTTTTATTAGATATTTTCTTAATTTACATTTCAAACGCTATTCTGAAAGTCCCCTCCCCCCTCCCCCTCCCTGCTCCCCTGTCCACCCACTCCCACTTCTTGGCCCTGGCGTTCCCTTGTATTGGGGTATATAAAGATTGCTGTACCAAGGGGCCTCTCTTCCCAATGATGACCAAGCAAATCTAAGGACAGCAGCTAGGGCTACACAGAAAACCTTTCTTTGAAAAGACTGAAATAAAAATAAAGAAACTATGTCTCATTTCAACTCATATGCTATATTTAATTCTACACTGAATTTGGAGGTTCTATTTTGTCAGGAGAACTTTATCTTTAAACAAAGGAGGGAAGCCAATGGCACAAATAAATGGAACCAGTTCAATTTGTAGGTGATGGGGAAACCCTGACTGTTCCGTTTGCACCAGTCCCCTCTGTTCTTCCTTGCTGTTGGTATCAGAGTCCTTTAGAGGTGTCACTGGCAGTTTGCAAAGAGTGTCTAGAAAAGCTACATTAATTATGAAACCAGCATAGATGTTCAGAGTCTGAGAATGGACAGGCAAAATGTAGATGTAAGTGAGCCATAAACGAGAAGAAAGTGATGTTGTTTGCAAGAAAATAAACACAACCAGAGCTAATACTATTAAATCAATAAAGCCAATTCCAGAAAGGTAGATACCATACGTTTCCTCTCATGTGTGGTTTCTAGATTTAATACACATGCATAAAATTATAAATATACATAAGTATATATGTATTTACATGTCTGATATGAATTCATATATCTATTCCATCATGTGAACATCAGTTCATTAATAACTGTTTTTACTCTTGAGGAAAAAGTCAACATATGGGACATTAAGAAGACTACATAGAAACATTTAAAATAACCTTGGCCTTTATTTTTCTCTTGTCTTACTAAATGTAAGAATGCTAAAAATTTTGAAAATCTGAAATAAAGTGTATCTTACATTGGATCATTTGCAATTATGATTAAATACTGAGTCTGAAAACAAGAAAAAAAAAGCCGTCAGTCCTTCCCACACAGTAAGATCTTTTTAAAAATATAATTAATTCTTGAACTAATATTGAAAATATTCCAAGTTACTGGCTTAATTTGTCACTGAGAACCAATCTGTGTTCTCCCCCATTTTTGTCCCCTATTCGCTGATCTAAAATCCTGACCTGAGACAGCCTATCAGTGAATTCATGCCCACTGCTTCTGTTAGAGTCTTCTGAGCGAACTTCTGGCAAAGGCCTTAGAGTGAGTGATAAAAATTCAGTGAAGATGATGCTGAACATGCACTCTGCTTCTACCATTTGTCCCTGTGGTTGGCATGGATTAATAGGCTGAGGCAGGAGATGGGCATAGCACAAATTGAAAATAATGGAGCATTTTGAACCAAAGGAATAAGAGTGTAATAACTATAGTATGTGGAAAGGTAATAGTGCAGAGGCGGGAAGAAGCACAAGGCAGGCAGATACAGACCATAGCAGCTTTAGGACAATTATGGCTCAACACCTAAGACTTTAATGAAGATGAGACCCACCTGAGGTTTGTGAATTTACAGTAACTTCACAGTAATGTTTATATCTTGGTTTGCATGTGACGCTCATACACATTTATGAAGGTGGTACTCATTAACAGGTCAGGAGAAATGGTGTAAACATTCAATGGAACAAGAAAAAAATGCAATTATCATGTAAATTGTAAACTCATTGTAAATAAAAGAGAGGTCATTTTATTTTCACTACAGTGGGGTTCTATAGATTAGTTAGTTCTCTCTTAGAGATACTCATTCAAAATTCAGAATGGAAACCTGACTGCCAATCATTGAGCAAACATACTCAGGAAACATATCCCGTGTCTATGGAATAGGCATTAGTGAGCTATATACCTCTAGCTTTGGAAAAATATAATAATAAAAGAAAGATAAAGAGAAATAAGTGATAAACAGAAACCTACACATATTCAAGGATAATGTATCTCTTTGTTAATTGTTTCATCAGAATGAAAAATGTGGGGTGGAGATAGAAAAAGTCTCGATTCTGTCAGTGCTGTGACTACCCCATACAAGGACCATGGACCATGGACGATCAGAGCTAAAGGCTGACTTCATGTTCTCCAAAATTATAAATTCTCTGAAAATGTGGAATGAATCTGTAGCTCTTCTGCCTTGCTGAGTTTTTCTTTTTTCTCTCCCTTTTCCTATGATAAAATAAATGGACCGAAACAACTCAAAGTTGCTGTGACTCACAGTACAAGGGTACATACAGTCCATCACAATGTTGAAATCAAGGCTATCCAAAATGGAGAGGATGATGTATCACTGCATAATGGTGTGCAGCTTCCTCTTTTGCCATCGCCACAGCAAATCCTAGCCAGGAAATGGTGCCACCCACAGTGGGTGAGGTTTTTACCTACAGTAATAATGCATTCAATAAAATCTCTGACAACTGTGCCTATTGACCCATCTTCCAGGTGATTCTGGATTCTGTCATACTATAGTTAGTTGGTTCTAACCGTGAGACATGCCTATCTGGTGGAAGGAATTCTGTATATGAAAGGCTCCGCAGGAAGAATCTCAGCCTTGTATTTTTGTTTTTTGTTTTGGTTTTTTAATACTATAATATGTCTAAACCTTACAACATGCTTAAAGAATTTTTGATTTTGAAAGATTTCAGGTTTTGGAAATTTAGATTAGACCTGATTAAACCATATTACTAGTTTTATAGTGATTAAAAAACAGTGTTGTATTGGGTGTGGTAGTCTATGCCTGAAATACTAGCAATGGGCAGGGTAAGGCTGGAGCATCAGAAGACTGATGGGTCTGAGACTATCCTAGGCAGCATGACAGTGAGGAGAGGAGGAGAGTAGAGGAGCAGGGAGGAGGGGAGGGGAGAAGGGAGAAGTGGGAAGAAGAGGGGAGGGGAGGGGTAGGAGCAGAGGAGGGAAGGAGAGAGCAGAGGAGAGGAGGGGAAGGTTGAACAGAGGTGGGGAAGGGAGAGGGGAGAGAAGAAGAGGAAAGAGGGAAGGAGAGGGGGGAGAAGAAGAGCAGAGGAGAGCAGAGGAGGGGAAGGAAAAGAAGAGGGGAGAGGGAATAGAGGGGAGAGCAGGGGAGGGGAGGGGAGGGGAGAGATAAAGGAGACAGGGATAGACAAACACTTATTAAAAGAAAGAGTGTACTAATTCTATGCAAATATAAAATGATAGACACTTTAGAAGAAAGAGAAAATGATGAATGGCAAGAATTGAGTCCATCTAGTATAAATTACAAAGGATAAGTGAAGTAAATTTCAAGCTTATAGGGGAGTAATTCGTCACAAGGAACTTGGAAATAGACCTGGGTGTTTTCTCAGACCTCTTCTACTCTGTAAGTGCACTGTCCAGTATCTCAGTAAACATTAAGAAGTGAAGAATGTCCAGCTGTCCTACATTCCTGAGTAACCTTTTTTTTTTTAAACCAGAGCAGTTACATTGTACACATCTGGAAATTGATGTGGGCAAGTAGGACAGGTTAGGTGAAACATGGAAGCTCTCCATTAGGTACAAAGAAATCATTTAGCTCAGAGGAGTGGCTCTCTTGATCAGGCATCAAACCGCACAGAAAATCCTGCCTGTCAATAGTCAAAACCAAACATTTCAAAATTTAGAAATATAACTGGAAATGTTAACATTACAAAAGTTGCACAATGTCATGTGCATATACATGCATATATATACATTGAATGTATTTTAATAGCTTTAATAAATATCTGGTATTAGGGATCTATTATATGGAAACATTTCTTTTGTTAATTTTGTGCAAATTCAGCATTAACACCATTAAAACTCTAAATGAGCACTTCCAGTGTGCAAATGCCTGCTAAGATTAATACAAAAAAACCGTGATATCTCTCAACTGTCTCATTAACATGATAACAGGCCCAAAGGAGTTTCAAATCCCTTAACACAGAAAAGACATATATCCTCCCATTTTTTTGTTCATTCCACCATAAAAATGGAAATTAAACCACATAAAAAATCTTTCAAAAATATCAAGGGTCCAATCCAGATACATAAAATACTTTTTTTAATATTAAACTACACAAGCCTTGTTGTGATGCTACTAAGAATCTGACTGATATCCAGGAAAACCAAGAGGCCTCTACAATTAGTTTCTATTTTATCCCAAAGCCTACACATATTTCTGGCTGTTGAAGAAATCAAGAAATACCAACTTGTCTGCTATATTAAGCTATCTGTTTTCTGGAGAGACTAAGAGCAGTGTGCAGGAAGAGATGGACTTTCAGGAATCTAATTGTACGATTGCTTTGAAAATTTTTCCTTAAAGCCAGACATAATGCTACTGCATAGAATCCTTTTGTGGTTTAATAAGGAAGAAAATAAAAACAATTTATGCTTTGGTTATGGGAGCTATGCTTTACGATGTCACTGCATGGTGACAACTTCTTGTCCTCCTGTCAGTGCCTGTCCTTTAGACCATACTGCAGAAAAGCAATTTTCTGCCTCAAAAGCACTCTATTTTTTTAAAGTTTGTCTCTGGGCAATTTTCAGGTCTACTGGAGCTGTGTGACTGTATACAGATGAGAAAGACCCAAAATAGGGCAATTTATTTGATTCCTCCTCTTCAAAACATTTAGCTGAGATTGCACATCCAACAGAGAAAACCCAAAAGGAATATTCAGTAGTGACCCCCAATGACATATATCCCTGTTGTAATTTTGCATTAAACATAGTTTCTAAATAAAATGGATAACCTCCAGTTGCCGGTTGTTTAATGTAAACCTTTGACTTCTACATCCTTCTTGGGATATTAAAAAGCTGGTTTCTCTACTACTGAAAACATGGAGGCAAACCCCCAGAAACGACTCAGTTGAATACTGCGTGGGGAGTTTTCAGAGGAAGGGATCACTTAATTTTAAGTGCTCTGTTTATTGGTTATCTTGGTTGAAGAGGAAAAGGGCTGCTTGATTCAAACACATCTTCATGAAAGGTTCAGCTGCTGGTAGCTTCCCACTTAGCAATGCCTAGAGAGA
Organism: Mus minutoides; assembly: GCA_902729485.2. Lineage (NCBI taxonomy): Eukaryota > Metazoa > Chordata > Mammalia > Rodentia > Muridae > Mus > Mus minutoides. The sequence continues at coordinate 1,305,775 of LR749646.1, read as the reverse complement.
CCACAGTCAAAGCCCCCCTTATATAACACTACCTAACACCATACAGAATGCGTCTCAACAGTCTCTTACTCTAGTAAGACAAGATTGCCTACAATAGTGCCTGGTCAGAGAACTAATTTAAAAGTTGTCAGATTTTAGACAACCTTGTCATTGTGGGTTGTTTGTTTGTTTGTTTGTTTGTTTGCATATGGGCTTGGATAATTTTGAATTCATTAACTCTGTTCATACTAAATTATCTTCCTTGTTTACCTATCAGCCATGATGTCATCATCACTAGACATTATCTGTGTTCTTATATTTCACACAGTACAAGAAGCAGGTGATATTAAAAATGTTCTTGCTGATCAACTAGCAAACTGTGGCTGGAATTTCAGATATTTTAATCAGATAAATGTCATGATTATAAACATACAGGTAAGCAACCTCCTTAGGGTAGCATTTGCTGCCTGTATATATATATATATATATATATATATATATATATATATATATATATATATATATATATATATATGATATATAAATCTGTTGTGGTATTCTCTTTCTTGCTTTCATTTCTCTTTCATTCTTTGTATGTTGAAAATATGGAGAATCCCAGAGTTGCTTGTTTATGTCAACTGATTCTTATTATAAGTAGAAAAAAAAAGAAGAAAAAGAATTAATATTATGTACTTGGAAAGAAATTAAACAAATAGAAACAACCTTCAAGCTTAGAATTTGTAGAAGGTTCTGTGTTTTATTTTCAATGCATTTTTTAGTGTAACATAAAATCTTCATTAAGTTTTCACAAGGACCATATATAACATTACTTGATGGGCAGTTTCTTAATCCTGTTTCTTCATCACATGTGGGATTCTGGACTATATTTTGTGTGCTTTCACCAATCCTCATAAGACAGCTTTTAAACTTTGTCTGGTCCAGTATGAGCCCTTGTCACTGGGGAGAAACTGACCTTCAGCTGGTCTCTGATGACCTCATTATAGCTAAGCCCAAGGGCCAGTCCAATTTTGATACCTCATCTTTCCAACACTTCTTTGCAGCATTTGTCAAGTTCAACCATATCCTGTTTCACAAAATGCTTTCTGACCTGAGTTCCTCACTCTCCCTTAGATGCATCCGGTCTTCTTCATGGCATGCAATATCTTTATCCAGTAACTTAATCTTTAACCAGTCATGCATGCTATCTCATCTTAAAAGCCTACAAAATACTTGCATTCTCTCTCACCTCCCACCACCTCCAGCTGTCCTTCTCTTCCTCCTTTCCTCCTGCCCTTCCCCCCATCTTCTTACTTATACCCACATGCTTAATTAAATGCTGATATAGGAACCAAGGCATCTGTATGTTCTTTTATATATAACCATGGGATAACAATGGTCATATCTTTAATCTGACAGCATTGACCTACTTTCTACAATCCTTTCTTTATAAAGAACCACAGGATTTTATTGTTTGTTTATTTTTGGTTTTGTTAAACAAAGTTAAGGAACACTACTGAATCATTTGTGCACATAAGGCTCTCCACCCTCCACCCCCCAACACACAAACATATACATCATTCAAGTCCTGGGGATTGAACTCAGGTCATCAGGCATGATGATGAGTCTATTTGCTTATGGACCCACTTCATGACCTCACATATATCATTCAATGGATACTGCTCTTTCTTCAAGCCAGTTCTACTCATGCTGCCACTGCTAACACAGGTATCAACATCTAAATGTGATGTATTTCTTCAGCCAGAGCTTGTGTAAAAAAACCAGGATGCTTTATTTCAAAGTATCAGTGAGTTTTTAAGCCATGGCATCAAAAACTATACCTCTAAAAAAATCAAACTATGCATGTAAATAAGATCTGATATGTAAATCTTTTCCCAATTTTGCTTTGTTTTTATATAATTGTGTAGTTTTTAACATCCTTGGTTTCTTATAATCCAATTAGATTAAAATATAATATTAAAAGATTACACACACACACACACACACACACACACACACACACACACACACAAATATATGTATGTCTTTAGACCCAAATGCTCAGGAATGCAAGGATCATGGATTTGTAGCTAATGTTTTCAATTGCACCTATGACTTTGCACAGATATAAAATATGTGTGTTGTGATATACTTACATGTATGTATATATATATATATATATATATATATATACACATATACATGGCTGATCTGAGTCTGATGCATTCTTCTTTCTATTTCTGTCTATCCATTGAAAAACAGTACACTTGAAACAAATCAGTAGAACCATAGAGAAGAACCACACCTCATACACAGATCACAATTTGAGTAATTAAGGGTTGTTTGGCCAATCAATAGAGATTCACAATGTTTGGCTTCAAGCAACGTAGGAACAGAAGGCCGGGATGACCCATTTCATTCTCAGTAGATTAAAAAAAAAATCAAAAGACAATTCAAGAAGTTACAGCAGCAATGCTCTTGATTTCTGACTTTGCTTCACACTATCTAATTATGCAAGTTACCCCCCACCCCACTGTGGATCTTCTAAATGATGGAAAACATTTCATGCAGTGGCTGGAGACATCAGTCAGGCCTCAGTGGTCATTGAGTACTGACAGGGTAAGGCCCCACTGCATGAGGCTGCAGGATTCCTTTTAGTTTCTTTAAAAGTAATGCTGTGGTGGTGTCAATCAGATGTTATCAGGAGGAAACGGGAGGAAGCTGGTGATGCATAAATTTATCTAGCCTGAAATCCTTTCTTTTTGGGAAAAAAAATAGTCGAGATTTGTGGGCTCATTTGCATTGGTGGTGTACTTTTGGACAATATATTTCATTTTAGCATATGTATGCAGCATGTGTATGCACATGAAATCAAAACTCCTAACCATACAAGGCAGGGGATGTAATCATCTTTACCTTCACAGGAAAGCAGGAGTTGACTTTTTTTTCCTTTTCTTTCTTTCTTTTTTTTTGTCAGTGTGCATGTGTGAGGTATGCACATAATTCAAATGATTTTTCTGCAAGTGCCTTAAAAAAGATATTCAAATAATTTGATGCTTCCTAAGACAGCAGAAACTGCCTATCAGGAGCTCTCTTGTCCACTTTCAAAATACTGAGACGCTTTGCTGTTCAAAGTATTTGTCTAATACAGTGTGTTCAATACATGTTTGTATAGTGTCAAAACTGACAGACACTTTAGGTCAAATGCTTCTAGAAGCCATCTGATGCCTGTCCTTTGTGGACTGACTAACTCATTGTACTCCTAATTGAATGAAAGGCTGTGATTCTGTTCCTGGTATTGGTATGATCTTACTGCTTATTTTTGAAGGATCCCTTATTTTCCCAGTACCCAAGGTTGTGTGGTATCAGTTAACATTCTTCTTAGGCTCATCTTATACCTCCAATAATTCCTTTTTTTCTTGACCACTATTAAAATCAAAATCCAAGCTCTAGTCCTGCTATGGAAATTTATGTTTCAGAACCACTATTTCTATGCCTTTCAAACACAAAATAACACAAAATTATGTTTTCTATCATAGCCATTCTATGATTCAGGGTCCTATAGTCATCTGGGGTGGCAATTATAGATAGAGAAGTATGGATGCATAAATACTGCTGGCCTTGGGCCTCATTGCCTTCATTCTCTTTGTTCTTTTTCATAACCATCTTTTCTAGGCTTTTGTCAAAGAGGGTCCCTGTGTAATTGTGGCCTAGCAGTCACATACATGTGCTACAATGTCTTACTTGTACCCTGCTCATTAGCATCCTCAGCCACTCCTCCCTGTGAGAGTTGGAATTATGGTAGTAATACATTCGGTGATTGGGTCTTCTCCTTCCTGTGCTGCCCTCTTCTCTTCCATCCTCCCATCCAAACACTCCACATTATGCAAAGTTAAGCTGGGACATAAATTCACTGTGAAATAGTTTCCTGTGACACACAGCCCCTGGCTATGTTTCTTCAGATGGCACTAACAAGTTCCCTAGTTAGTATTCAACCAACACTCCATAGGTTATGCATTGTCCTATGCTCTGAGTACCAGCTATTTAATTTGGAAAGCCTACTCAAGATGAAAGGGAGGACATTTGTGAGCCTATCAAGATGGCAACAACTGAGCACTAAACTAAACGTGGGGCTCTGTGTAAAACCCTGAGACTGCTCAGCTAGCAAACATAGCTGTGCAAGGCCAACTCATTTGTTCTAGCATATCATTATTAGATACTCCAATACATAACTTACAGTAGATATCCGTGCTCATTCTGGATTGTAAGTACTCTGGTGCAAACATCTGATATTTGTTTCCCCCCCCCCCCACTGGAGTATTGACTACTACATAATAACTATATAATAACTCAATTTTTATATAATTATATTATGGCTTACAAAGCAATATTGTCATTGGAATTGTAACAATTCTGTTAGAAAATGTTTATAACAATATGATATAAAATAAAAATGTATACTTTGTCCCTAAAAAGAATGACAATTCTGCAAGCCATATATGTAGCACATGGTTTTGAAGCAGTAATTATGTTATTTTAATTTTAAAGATATGTATGTCATTAGTTTATAGAACTCATTTTACTGTAAGAGGTTTTGTTGTTGTTGTTTTGTTGGTATTGTTGTTTTGTTTTGTTTTTGAATAAGGCTCCATTATAACTGAACGTGCCTGTTAAGGGAACTCATGCCGTATTTCTCACCACTGCTATTCAAACTACAGCACATGTCCTAGACCAGTGCATTAGCTTTTGGAGAGTTAGAGAAAGTACAAAGAGAAGAGAGGAGGAAGCAGCAGGTGAGAAAGGACCTCCTCTGGCCAGCATCTTCAGAAGCTTCCAAAGGGGACCCAAAGTGTCAGGCTTCCCTTGTCACATGTCTTAACTTGAATGCTTGAACTGGAGCGATTGCAAAGCACAGCAGATCCTCTTATTGGGTGGCGTTCAACACATGACACAAGATGGCATCACTCTTAGAACTAATAAAAAATAAGTGGAAAGACGTTCCTCCAGAGAGATGGTCTGTTCATCTTCATTCATCCTTTCAAAGTGCTTCCCTCTCAGGGTGACAGTGCTAAGTATGGCCTATAAATCCATCTCTGGCTTGCCTTGTGACAGTTATAGTATATTGTAGATTATGTTGCCCTGAGCAATGCTCTAGACCAACCCTTGCTAAAACTATTACTGTAGATTTTTTTAGTACCTCCAACAAAAATGTCACCTTTGAAGTTATTTTCCTGCCAAATTCAGACCGCATTAATCTTGCTTTCATAGGTATTTGAAGTTTAGGCTTCCCTGAGTTCAAATCATTTCTCATGATACTAAAATAAAAATCAAGCTATATAACTTAGATGTATCAGTAGCAGTTGGAAACTGACTAAAAATAGCCTTGAACATCACTTTAAAGTGTGAAAATGGCAATTGAAATGGAGGAAAACCAAGGGAGAAATTTCCTTCCATAACTGTGTTGTTACAGGGATGTCTATAGTTTCATGTGATTCCCAAAAATGTTTAATTGTCTCACACTTTGTTCAGACGTCGCTGAATTATCAGCTGATTTTATTTTTCGAGTGCTTTGTAAAAAGTTCCTTTTCATATAATGACTTCGAAATGTTTCATTGTAAAGAAATTTGCATAAAACTCATTTTAGGTTTCTTCCCACAATCAGACACAGGGACCAATCTGGGCATTGTCTGGATGACAGAGGCAAAAAAACTCCCGATTTGAAAGGCTGGAGTCGAGTTGATTTTTTTCCCCTCTATTTTGGTTCCAAGATGACCACATACTTATCAAGCTTTATAATAACTTTGGGTTTTTTTGTTACACTTTCAGGTATTCTAAAAGTTACCGTTTTCTTGAAGAAGCATTTGTGTAATTATTTATCAAAAATGAGATACAGTAGAATTTCTTCTGTTCAGAATGCCATGAGAAATTGGAGGTAATCATGAACATTCAAATGCAAGCTGCTCTTCTCTGGACACCAGACAATGAAATGCTAGATAAAGAGAGCGTTTGGAAAGTACCAGCAGATTGCTTTTATTTTCACAATGGGAGTTGAAACAAAACAACCATTTTCATGTGCACTGGGGGGAAACTGACTTGAAAGTCTCGGCAGCGCTTCGAAAGTCAGACAGTAGAGTTCAGGATACAGCAATTCACCTCAGATACTTGTCTAAGCTCAAGTAATATAAAACATAAAAGGTGACATGAAATTAAAATGAAAGGTGAAATTGAAATGAAATATAGAATAAATGTTTACGTGAAAGAGAATAAAATGAAACACAGCAAGATATAAATTATTAGGCAATTCATCCCAGAAGTTCTTTACAACAGAATGGAAAATATCTATGTTAATTAATCCATGAGTTAATTAAGAAGAGGAAATGAAACATTAGAATTTTGTGTTTGTAAATAGGCTGAGCAAATTGTTCTAACTTCCAGTTCTTCAATAATGACATTAAACGGGGCCCAGTCTGATAAATATTACTTTTTTTTGCTTAACACACATTTGCATGTCTTAGAAGTACTGATATAGATAAACATACACACACACACACACACACACACACACACACACACACACACATGCAAATGCAACCCCCCACACACACATGTACACACACATGTACACACACATGTACACACACATGCTTGCGCACACACACAAAGTTGTCTCTGGTTACTTAGTTAACATGTAAATTCACTTTTCTACCATTCTCCTGAGTGAATGGATGTAGTGGATTCATTTTTTCCAATGTGCACAAGTATGTCATGAGAAGTACACTAAGTATCACATCTATGAATAGTTCTTCTAACCCCTAATGTAGACCAGTGTTGGTTCAAAGCTTCCGATGAAACTGAAAGACACTTGCCTTTCGCTATAAGTAGTATCCTTGCATGTATGTAAGGACAATAGCATCCATGATAGGCTTTGGTACCCAGGCATTAGACTAGAGGATTCTCTTTGCAAGTCTAGGCTTTGATAACTATCTGCCTTTGCATGAGAGGGATTTGAAGCTGAACATCTGCAGAAGACATATTTGCTAGTCATACCATAGGTTTTTTGAATTCAAAGAGAAGTCATATCATAAATAAAGTTTAGTATCTCTTTCCATGGTGTTTGGTAGAAATTCTTATGGACTATTTTATAGACTTGAAAGCCATTCATAATAATGGACCCATGAAAACATGCAGACCTTCAAGCAAGATGAAAATTATCTTCATTTTCACTTTCAAATCTTAAAAAAACAGTCAAATTAATGAGTTGCATAGTATATTAAAAGTTCTACTTGTAGGTTAATTCTGGAATGTAGCTTGCAGTTAAACGCCATGGTTTCTTTCTTATCCATGTATACATATATATTCATTTTTAATATTGTCCCTACTGTATTTTTGTCCAAAAAAAAAAATGAAGCTTCCATTTTCTGGGCTTTCTGTTATAAATCGATACTCTCAGCTAAGATGCTGAATTTTGCAAACCCACTGATTTCCATATTGGTGAGATTCATGGTTCACCCAATCTAGTTAGGGAATTATTGCCCTCTTATGTGGATCCCTATTCTTGACCTATCTTTGCCCATCATTTTTTTCCTCTTGGATCTACCCCACATTTTTCTTTTGTTTTTTTGTTTTTGTTTTTGTTTTTTGTTTTTTTGGTTTTTTTTGGTTAAAAGGCAAGTAGAAAGGGTGGAAAACAAAAATAATAGCAACAACAACAAAAAAAGAATAACAGAGAAAGGGAAAGGAAGAAACCAAGTTTGTGAGGAAAGACCAAAAAAAAAAAAAAAGAAAAATTAATAGGAAAAAGAAAAATTAAAAACTTATGCAAGCATAGGAAAAATTTGCAGTAAGCAATTAAATTCTATTTTTTCCTACAAATGTATTCTGCTTTGATTTCTAAAAAGATCTTTTAAAGATTCAAAAACAAAGGCAAGTAATTCCTTTTCTATAGAACATTATGTAGTAAGAGTCATGAGGATTCGGTTTGCAATAATTTTGCGTGCGCGCGTGCACACACACACACATATTGAATATGTTGAAACTCTCACTAAGGTGACAGTATAATATGGTGTCTTGAGCCAGTGGTTCCATTCCATCTGAACAGGACAGTTCCCTGGGCATATAGGAGAGATGAAAGGCAACATCCTAGAGTGTTCACCTTACATACTGCTCTACCATCTCAGGACACAGCCTTCCTTCCTGATCAAGGGCACAGCAGCCACCCTGTGAGATGCTAAAGCTGCCTATGCCTTGATCTTACACTTGATGCCTCCAGAACCCTGAGAAATCTTAGGCAGTTCATTCTGGCATCACAAATGGTCCAACTCAAGCTGCTGGGCTCATTTTCTCCTAGGTTAGTATCATCTAATTGTCCATTCTTATGGTATTTACCTCTGAAGCATGCAGGCTTTGAAATCACTGTGTATTTCATTGTCCTAAACTTTTCTCATTTCCAACTCTTTTGCCTGGTAAATCCTTTCATGACTTGGAGCACAGAGAAACAGAAAACAACTATCCAAATTCAGCATTTTCTAATGATCAACCATGAAGCTGGACTCCAGAAATTCAAATAACCCCATTAAAAATGGGGTACAGAGCTAAACAAAGAATTCTCAACTGGGGAATACCAAAGGGCTGAGAAGCACCTGAAAAAATGTTGAACATCTTTAATCACCAGGGAAATGCAAATCAAAACAACCCTGGGATTCCACTTTACACCAGTCAAAATGGCTAAGATCAAAAATTTAGGTGACAGCAGATGCTTGCTTGGATGTAGAGAAAGGGGAACACTACTCCATTGTTGGTGGGACTGCAAGCTTGTACAGCCACTCTGAAAATCAGTCTGTCTGTTCCTCAGAAAATTGGACATAGTACTACCAGAGGATCCCGCAATACCTCTCCTGGGAATATATCCAGATGATGTTTCAACTGGTAATAAGGACACGTGCTCCACTATGTTCATAGCAGCCTTATTTATAATAGCCAGAAACTGGAAAGAACCCAGGTGTCCCTCAACAGAGGAATGAATACAGAAATTATGGTACATTTATACAATGGAGTACTACTCAGGTATTAAAAACAATGAATTCATGAAATTCCTAGGCAAATGGATGGATCTGGAGGGCATCATCCTGAGTGAGGTAACCCAATCACAAAAGAACTCACATAACATGTACTCACTGAAAAGTGGATATTAGCCCAGAAACCTAGATTATCCAAGATACAATTTGCTAAACACATGAAACTCAAGAAGAATGAAGATCAAAGTGTGGACACTTCACCCCTTCTTTGAATTAGGAACAAAGCACACATTGAAGGAGTTACAGAGATCAAGAGTGGAGCTGAAACAAAAGGATGAACCAACCAGTGACTGCTGTAGCCCGGGATCCATCCCATAATCAGCCACCGAAAGCAGACACTATTGTATATGCCAGCAAGATATTGCTGAAAGGGCCCTGATATAGCTGTCTCCTGTGAGGCTATACCAGTGCCTGGCTAACACAGAAGTGGATGTTCACAGTCAGCTATTAGATGGAACACAGGGTTCCCAAGGGAGTAGCTAGAGAAAGTACCCACGGAGCTGAAGGGGTCTCCAACCCTATAGGTGAAAGAACAATATGAACTAACTAGTACCCCCAGAGCTCGTGTCTCTAGCTGCATATATAGCAGAAGATGGCCTAGTTGGCCATCATTGGTAAGAGAGGCCCCTTGGTCATGCAAACTTAATATGCCCCAGTACAGGAGAAAGCCAGGGCCAAGATGTGGGAGTGGGTGGGTAGGGGAGCAGGGCGGGGGATGGGGGAGGGTTTAGGGGACTTTCAGGATAACATTTGAAATGTAATTGAAGAAAATATCTAATAAAAATTGGGAAAATATTCCCACTAAAAATATCAAAGCACAGAAATCCCAATAACTATAATAAAGCAAGTTCTAGGTAGTAGGCTCTTCTTGCATATCAGTTGTAATAGTAGGCTACTAACACACCCATCTTGGAATATTGTTCATAATTCTGCAGTATATTTGGATATCTTCTTATAGGCCTTGGATTTTCATTGCGTTCCAAATTAGGACTCGTTAAACACACAAAGTTCATAGCAGATTTCTATAGTTATCGGCTGAGGTTTGATCTGTTGCTATGTGTTGTAGTGTTAAATACTGGTCCCCAAGATCTAGTAACCCTCAGGGATGAGGAGATCCATTGTATATACCAAGTGATGTTGTCTAATTAGCTTCTTAATTTGAAATTATTGGTTGAATAAAGAAACTTACAGACTATATGTGGGCAGAACAGTGGTTGATGAATATTCTGTTCCTTAACTTGTGGTATGAAAGAGGACATGAAAGTTGGGAGAAGGGAGAGAGAGGAGAAGTTGCTATGGGGTAAGAGATCTTGAGAACTTGCCATGAGAGCTGGCCAGTAAGAGTAAGAGTGGCCAAGGTAGAACATGGCAATTCATATGTCAGGTTACTGATAGGCAAGTAGATACTAATAGCTTATATAAAAGTTTTGCATCATTTATCCGGGAACAGAATGGTCAAGGCAGGGTAGAAAACCCCCAATTGAGATTATAACAAAGCTTCTGTAAGGCAAAAGATACTGTCAACATGACAAAGGGGCCACCAACAGATTGGGAAAGGATCTTTACCAATCCTAAATCGGATAGGGGACTGATATCCAATATATATAAAGAACTCAAAAGGTGGACACCAGAAAATCAAATATCCCCATTAAAAAGTGGAGCACAGAGTTAAACAAAGAATTCTCAACTGAGGAATACCGAATGGCTGAGAAGCACCTGAAAAAATGTTCAACATCCTTAATCATTAGGGAAATGCAAATCAAAACAACCCTGAGATTCCACCTCACACCAGTAAGAATGGCTAAGATCAAAAAATNCAGTGACGGCGGCTGCCAGGGATCTCTCCCATAATCAGCCACCAAAATAAACACTATAGCATATGCCAGCAAGATAATGCTGAAAGGGACCCGATATAGCTGTCTTGTGGGAGGCTATACCAGTGCCTGGTAAACACAGAAGTGGATGCTCACAGTCAGCTATTAGTTGGAACACAGGACTCCCAAGATAGGAGCTAGAAAAAGTACCCAAGGAGCGGAAGGGGTCTTCAACCCTCTAGGTGGAAGAATAACATGAACTAACTAGTTCCCCCTGCGCTCATGTCTCGAGCTGCATATATGGAAGGAGATGGCCGATTTGGCCATCATTGGGAGGAGAGGCCCCTTGGTCATACAGACTCTCTATGCCCCAGAACAGGGGAATGCCAGGGCCATTACGTGGGAGGGGGTGGGTAGGGGAGCAAGGCGGGGATGCGGGAGGGTAAGGGAAAATTTCTGAATACCATGTGAAATGTAAATGAAGAAAATATCTAATAAAGAGAAAAAAAAACTAACAAAAAAAAAACAAACGCTATCACATTGACTGCTAAGTAGTAAGGACGAAATGAATGCAGACTACATCTTGGGCTATATGTGATATAAGTTCATTTTTACCTAGGACTTACTTATTTTAGAAGTAATAATAAATTGTTAATTTTACATTTGGGGGAAGCATTTAAAAAATTGGCTCTTCTACTCTAAAAGTTTGACAAAGGGGGAAAACAAAACAAACAAACAAACAAACAAAAAACCCTGATATCAGTCAAAGGAAAGAGACCTACATGGAATACCCATGGTGCTCTACCTAGTGGTGATATTCCTGGTTAGGACAGTGTGGGTTGTCAGAAGGAAAAACCATGAACCTTCTTCAAATCTAAATACTAAGTTTGAATTATTCTATTTAAAGCATATAAATGTTTCCACAAAAATACATTCTTTCCCCAAACCTATAATAAATGAGTGCTTTTGCCTATGTGTAATTTGGAATACTATGGTGTTACATTACCCCTGATCCTCCCCATCACCATATGTAAAAAATGACCATGAACCAAGTACTGATGTTGAAATCCTAAGGACAAGGCTGCCTGGTAAGTTGCCTGTGGCTTGCTTAGCAGTCTGTGGAAACTCAATTAATATTAATGACTGAATATTTGCTGATGCTTTTCTATGGATATTCTGTTAGCGAAGTAGTTACTTGGCATGGTAAATTCTTTCCAACTTTTGATATTTAAATACAGTCTACAACCTAGTTTATGTTCGTGGAGTGAACTATGCTTAAGTATGCCCAAATGTGATGAGGTATTGAATTTTTCTGTTTCTTTTGCATATATAGTTTTCCTTCATTGATTCCACTCTAAAATAGAAAGATAAAGATACAACAACTTGTACTTGTATGAAATGCACTGTCCTGGAACCCCCATCTCTCTCTCTCTCTCTCTCTCTCTCTCTCTCTTTCTCTCTCACACACACACACACAGAGATATACACGTGGGTGTGTATATATACAAATATATAATGTACATATGATATATATATATATATATATATATATATATATATATATATATATATATATATATATAATTTACATAACACACACACACACACACACACACACACACACACATATATATGCCAGGTAAACTTCCTTTTATATAGCAACTGTTTTCCATGGGATAATCCATCAATATTTGCAAGGCAAGGCCACTTTTAATGTCATAGAAGATGGGAAAATTTGAGAGGGAAACTGTCTATGTTCACTGATTCTACCAGAGAGTAGACATTGGAGATACAAGAGGGATAGGTTGCCAAGGCCTCTTATTCCAAACTCTGACCTATAAACAGCCAAAGAGAGAAAATGTTTTCCTCCAGTAATGTGTTCAAAGTGCAATACAAAATACTAAAGTATGTATATCCTTCAAGAGAGCGACATGATGGCTTGCATTTGCTTTGAAAACAGCTTCCGCAAGCCGACACACAATAGGCAGACTCGAAAGGGGCCTTAGATTCTGAACATAACTTCTGTAAAATTAATTAATCACTTTGAGGATTTAGCAGGAGGAAATAGCCATAAACATCTTATACTCTCAGTTGGTGGTTGGAGGTAGACAGAAATGACAATTTTGTTTAAAAATGAAAAGGGATAGGGAAGAAACTGAGATTCAAAATAGAGATATATGTGTTTGAGCCAAACAGAAAGAACCTTTTATATCTACATGTGGCCTACAGAGAAGTAGAAGGAGAAAAGGGTGAAAGATTAATAAGGAGAATATTTTTTTGCATTTTCTATCATCTATGTGAATTATTACCTAGATGCTTCATATGTCCTAAAAGAAAAACTGTGATGAATAAATAAACAGCCCTCGAAATCTTCAATAGGGTGTTTTACCTTGCAGGGAATATTATCATTGGCTTTTGATACAATTTCTGCTGCAGGGAAAGACTTTCAAAGCTTAGAATGCTGAAGCATCGCCACGCGCTCAAAGACCCCCTGCCAAGCGCGTCAAACTAAGAAATCTCTCTGAACTTGTCGAATTAAAAGTCGTCTCCCTTCCTCGCCAACCCCTGCATGAGCTGGGAAGCTCTGTCCTCATTTTCTTTAGGCCCCTCCATGATAAACAAATGGAGCCTGGAGCGTCTTTACTCTTTACAGCCATGCAATTAAAATTCTTTTAAAAAATGTAATTGAAGGCAATGAATTTCAAAAGGAACTTCGAGTTAACAATGAGTCCAAACAGTTGGAGTGGGCCACATCCAATTGTGTCGCTGAGGTGAAAACAAGCCAGCTTGTTAAGAACCGGGAGAAGTGTCCTTTTCTGTTGTTTTTATTATTTTGATTGTACATCAAGAGGTTGTTCTAAACTTAAACATCTCAGCAGGATTTATGGTTTCTGGAATGTCATAAGACTTAATTACTCAGACTGCAAAGAGAAGTGCACTATTAAAATATGAACAAAGCCACGTGAGATCCCTGCTTGGTGCAAATCATTATTTATCTATCCCGCACGCAAATTAAAGGAGTCTAATTTGTGTTTGCATTTTTACACAGCACACCCCATGTTTCTTATCCAATCCCCACCCCCACGCACCCACCCACCATTGTGCGTTCACATTACCCATGCCTTCCTACCAGGGCCTAACAATTTCACGATCCCCTTGGCGCCAAACTGTTAAGGCTATAAACAAATAAGAAACAAAGAGGTTCAAAGTCTCTTTGTTAATTAGGAAAAAAAAAAGATGAGGCAGGCTATTAAAATGCTTTTTCAAGAAACAAACAAAACAAGGATGGATGATCTGTTCCCTGTTTCAAAGAAAATGTAGATTTCAGATAGGTTGACTTGTTAGTCTTTGGGAATAACTTTCCAGAGGCCGTATATTCTTTGCTGGATATATTCATAAGAGATGATTAACATTAACATTATTAACCTCTTTCTAGTGGCTAAAATATTTGGCAATCGATATGAAAAGGAAAGATTTTTTTTTTTTTTGTCATGACCCATTGAATCAGTGGTTAAAAAAATGTGTGTAGCAATTCATAATGTTTAAAGTGTGCCTTGTTTATGGGATGGTTTCTGCTTTCCACACAGATTACTGGTGATGGTCAGCTACCCACCAACGATCCAAGCCTGGATATTTTCTAATAAGTTGCTATTAGGGACAGAAATATGACATTGGTATGATTGAACACATGGGATAAACAAGTTCATTTAGTTATTTTTGAGTGCAAATTGATTATTCTAGTAGAATGTATTCAAGCATAGAGATTAAAGAAAAATAATAGTGGAGAAATAATCAGTTTGCCGTCTGCATCTTTTGGTTGGTCACTTAAAGCTGCTATGAAAACAGCCCACTGAAACCCAGCAAAGCACTGATGGGAACACCTCAAGTGATAACTCATGTTTAATAAAAATAAATTTAGCCATGCTGAAAAAAAAGTGTATTTTGAGACATAAATAAAATCTATTGCTGGATTTTGCCACAGAAATTATTAGACCTGTACAAGAAAATTTCTTAACATAATATATGTGTATATATATATATATATATATATATATATATATATATATATATCTTTTTCACTCCCCCTCTCCTACCCCTTCTCTGCCTCCCTGCCTAGATCCCTTCCTTCCTTCCTTCCTTCCTTCCTTCCTTCCTTCCTTCCTTCCTTCCTTCCTTCCTTCTTCCTTCCTCCGTCCCTCCCCCCTCCCTCCTTCCCTTGTTTTTATACAAAAGCTTATTGATTTAGATCTTCATCTAAAAACATTTAAAATGTGCTATTCCAAAATTCAAATGCCTTTCTTTTTTTTTTTTTTCAGGGTTGAGAACTAAACCTATGAGTTTCCCAAAACTTTCAATATGGAGAAATGGAAAGAAGAGGATCAGCAGTTCTCCTGCCCCTGTGGAAAAGGGAAGCCCAAGGCAGGAGGTAGGACCAAAGTATTGCTGTCCTCTGTCCTCTCCTGCATCTGAATGTGGCCTCAAGTCCTTCTTACCCGCCTAAATCTCAAAATCTCCTCTGCAACAAAGGAAGACATTGACAATTCTTGAAACTTGTCTAGGAATGCTCTAGCATGTGGCACAAGCAGCAACTGCTACTGCTACATCCACTCCAGTAGCAACCCACGTGACAGGCTGAAAAGTCTAGGCATGGTCCCAGGGCAAAAAGCTCATGGAAACTTAATCTCCTGGAATTGTGTCATCCTGTATAAAGAATCCTCCAACATCCTTGCTTTAGTTGGTAAACAGATCTGTGTGCTTTCCCCTAATATTGCTTCATTGTAAGTGTTCCTAAAGATTCATATTTTAACATATAGCCAAGTTAGATTCTAGGCAGTCCTTGATCCAACCTTGAGCATGTATAGCTAAGTCACTGCCCTACAAAGGAATTCAGCACTATCTAGGAATAAGGAAGTTTGAGGTTTGAGGAGGAACCAGACTAGATACTTAGAACTATAGCTAACTGGGTTACACCCAGATACAAGTATTTACAATTGTTTAAGGGAAAGGTGGACTACACTAGAGTCTACAATAGGAACTATGGCTTCTAAGATTAAGCGGACCTTAGGTGGAGCTGGTTTTGATCCCAGTTGTTTAACATTGAATTTTATCCCAGTTGGTTCCTGCGGGTCCTTTCTGTGTCTACATTCCTTTGTTTTAAGAATCTACTAACCTCTAGTAACCTCATTGTATCCTGCCAGTGTGTCACCTAACTTTCCTATGTATAAAAGTCTGATGCTCAATTTGACACATTACATTCAGATCCACACTCCCTTGTGTCGGTGTCTGTTTGTCACTCGTCGAAACTTTGCCCACTTCCTCAAGAGAACTGGACCCACGCAGATAAGGGATCCAGAGGGTCTGCGCATGCTACTTTAGCAAAAGCATTGCTTCATGCCTTCCCCTCCCTCTCCCCTTCCTCAGTCTCTTCTTCAGAAAGAAAATTGTTTATGCTACTATTTGATGACCAGGGAGGGACCAGAACCCGGCCTGGGATGGAAGGTTACAGGTGGTTGGAGATGGAAGTCAAGAAAGTTATCATGAGAGGAACCATAGCATCCACATTGCCGTTGTCCTAAATCTGACCCCCATCCCTCCAGTAAGGCAGGAAAAAAGCAATGCCAGCATAGGCTCTGATTCATCCTCTTCCCCAACCTTGAATGTGAAGCACCAGGTATGGCTGGAAAGCTCACAGCTAGAGAATGTATCCATAGTGACTAGAGCCTGGACCGCTCATGCCCAAGCTGTCCTGGCCCAAGCTCTGTTCTCTTGCCTCAAGAACTCTAACACTGAGATAGTTTCGGGGGCCCTCTCCTGTCCATTTGCGATGTCTGTGTATGGAACATCCTTGAGGAGGGTAGGTGTCTACTACAGTGTCCTCAGCATGACATACAGAGAAAGGATTAGTGATTACTACATCATGTATAGCAATTTTGCACTAAAATTTTATAATTATGTACTTTGCTGCATTGATGAGACTTGGTATAAATATGAATTTGGTGAATTGGTAACTGTTTAAACATGGTAGAACTGAATCTGTGAGAAGAGTGCCTTCTGAAGTTTGAATTGAGAATCTCCATGGTTGGCCTTTCAAAAACAACAACATCTTTTCTATAACTTAAACATTTAACCTTTACCTAATTTAACCTACTAGTTGACTATTTCAATTTTATGTGTAGATGTTATCGTTAATTTTGGGTCTCTGGATTTTCTGCTCTATTCTATTTGAGAAAATTTCTGATTTATGAATCCTGGAGGAAAGAGCCTCCTTAAGGACTAAATGCCTGGTCTAACCGGAGTAAGCAGGGAGCTCCGTTCCCACTGATCTGTGCTCACCGGGGTCTAGCTACAAGGAGTGTAGCTAAAGCCTTCCACCTGTTGCAATCTCAACATTCACTAGCATGCCCACACGGGGTGACTCCGGGCAATGCCTGACCGTGCTGCAGCACCAACAGCTGCTGGTTGCAGAATTACCAACAGTGCATTGCAGAGGCACGCGGTGCTCCCTGGGAGACTATCTCAGCGCTGTTTTGCCACAGATGGCTCTCAATTCCTTTCTCCATTCTTTTTTTTTTTTTTCCTTGAAATGTTGACAGGCTTAGATGTGGGCTCCATGCTCACCCTCTTTTTCTTCGCTGCGTATCTCTCACAGATGTTTTCTCCAATACATTTTAAAACATCTTTAATCCCACTTTATCATCTGTCTCCTGGAAGATCCAAACCGGCTATGACACTCCTCAAATTTATGGCAGTTGTCATGGAATCCCTCCTGCCCCACCAGTGAAGGTTAGCGTGTTTCATTAAAGAGGGCTGCTTTCTGACACACTCAGGCGGGAGTGAGGAACGAGGAGGGAGCTCCAGCACCACGTGCCTCCTGTGACAAGGTATTATGAAGAACCAAGATCAATAAATCTTTTTCAAATGCAAATAGTTGGTTAGTGTCCAGGCAAAACACACAGAGCCAACATTAGATGTCATGTAGGATGTGCAACGTTTTTTCCTGACTAAAACAGACATCTATTCCCCCAACACCAGAACACAGAGGATGGGTGAAAACCATGGCAGTGTAGTAAATCAAGCAACAACATGTCACGACTTATCAAAATTTGCTCTGTCCCCTATGTTGCATGCTGTTGTCTATCATAGTGCTCCATTGAATTCCCTGTCTGGAGAAGATAAAACCCACAAAGTTACAAATTCACAATTTTGTCTCCACAGGGTGTTTATTTGATTGTTTCAAACACTGATTTTTTTCCTTTAAAGATTTAATTATGTGTCAACATGCATGTCAGTGTGGGGGTCTTTGCATAGGAGGACAGTGGATTCCCTGGAGCTGAGATTAAAGACTGCTAAGAACTACCAGACTTAGGTGTTAGGAGCCAAAACTAGGCTGTGTGTAAGAGCTGAAAGTGGTCTTGATTGATGAGCCACCTCTCCAACCTCAGCCTTGGTCTTCAAAAGGAGACAATTAAGAGACAAAAAATCACAAATCACACAGATGTCTAGAAACAGTAACAGTACACCAGTCTCTAGTTCTTTGGACCATTTCCGTTCACAAGCCTAAAAGATACTAGACTTCATTCAAAAACATTAATCACCAATGGTATTCTGTATAGCAAGTTTGGGTGTGCTTGTGTGTGCTTGTGTGTGTGTGTGTGTGTGTGTGTGTGTATGTGTGTGTGTACCTTTATATTAGAAGTGCTTTAATCCCAGCACTTGGTAGGCAGAGGCAGGTGGATTTCTAATTTCAAGGCCAGCCTGGTCTACAAAGTGCGTTCCAGGACAGCCAGAGCTATACAGAGAATCCCTGTCTCCAAAAACAAACAAAAACAAAAACAAAACAAAACAAAAAAGAATTTCTTTACCATCCTGTAGGAAATATGTGTTTATTTAGAGTTGGTCAAATGTTCTTAAATAAGAATTTTTTTACTATCCTGTAGGAAATATATGTTTATTTAGAGTTGGTCATACTCCAGTGTTACAATTCATATTTCAGTGTCTATATTTGACCTTGTACCTCCTCTTTCCCCTTATATTTATACATTCTTTAATATGGATTATCAGTATCCATTTGAGATCTGAATATTATTTGTTCAAATAACAAATTTCATGCAATATCCAAAATCCTCAGAAACTGTTAGCTGTGTAATCCAAAATTTTCTTCTGGGATTGACCCAAATATCATCCTATTGAGTTGGTGTGTAACACATACATACACACATACACGCACACACACACACACACACACACACACACACACACACACACACACACACGCACACACACACATATACATGAGTAGAACATCATGCTTTGAATTTAACTTCAAATGCTGATGGTCATAGAATAGGAGGCAGGAGAACTCTACAAATACTTATATTAAAAGACTTACTCCCGTTATACTACACATGGTCTTGGATATATAAAAAGAATTAAATCCTATCATTACTCCCTGAATGAACTTAGACACATTTACATAACTTGGTTGGATTCTTTTTATATGTAACACAGAGATAATCATATCAACTTCATGGCTCATTGAAAGATTAATTGTAATAAGATGTGTAAATATGTAAATTACTTATCACAGACTAACATAGTCACATTTCTTCTTAATCTAGGTTCTGAGTGAGTGCTCAGAATCAATGAATACAACCCCAATTAAAGAACGTTCTCTTTAAAATCTTGTTCTTACTATAGTACAAAGATTAATCAAAAGGACTGTTTTATAAGTGGATCATATGCCAAATATAATTTATGGGCCAAATCCAGCTTACATCCTGTTTTTAAAATAAAGATTTATTGAAACATTTTCACATTCATTTATTAATATGGTTATGACTGTTTTGCACTGCAATAGAGCACATTAGTGGGTTTCATCATATATAAATAGTTATCATAGTCAAAATATTTTCCATTTTTTACAGAGTTTGTTGACCTCTCTCAAAAAGTTAGAATCCATCTAGCAGAAAAGCCACGCTGAAGCCTTGTGTTCCATAACCATCAGAAATTTTATCTGCATTTTCTACTAAAAATTGAAAAACACTGCTTCAAAATGGTAGTAATACATATTGATTCAATGAAGATATAATGAAGAAAAATACACAGTGATGTGGTACTTATGAAGGTGTGCACAGAGGATGGGGTGCTGGCCAAAGTGCACTATGACCAAGAAAGGCAGATCCACAGGACAAACCAAAGTCACCAGGTCTACTGAGAGAAAACTGTCAGCATGTTACTCATTGGGTAACTCTGAAGACATCACCATACCATGGTGTCTATCACTAACTTCTGATATGACAGACTGGGTTCCATTTGGGCTCACTGGAGAAGCCTTGGTAATAATAGGCTCTCATTTCACATTCGCTTATTTAGTTCTGTCCCCTAAGACATATTTCCATGTTACATTAATAGACATTGTCAACATGCATGCTAATGGTGAAATTGTGAATGAAACCTTATTTAGAAACAAGGCTTTGCAGATTTGAGCTTACTAGGAAGAGATTGTTCCAGATTAGGCTAGGTTCTTAAATCCAGTGACCTCTGTCAGTAATAAAAAGAAAGTGGGACAAAGAATATGAGCAGAACATCATTTGACAAGAGAAGTAGAGATGTGAAAGATGTATCTTCAAGCCAAGGGATGCCGACAGGTTCCTGGAGTTAGAAATTACAAGGTTGCCTGTAGGTGTCAGAGGAAATGTGGTTCCAAGTTCACCCTCCTAATCTTCAGAACTCTGAAACAGTTCATTTCCTTGATTAATGCCATGGAGTTTATACATTTCCTTCAGTCTCTCTCTCTCTCTCTCTCTCTCTCTCTCTCTCTCTCTCTCTCTCTGTCTCTCCCTATCCATCTCCCCCCTCTCTCTCTCTCTGTGTGTGTGTGTGTGTGTGTGTGTGTGTGTGCATATGTGTGTATGTGTGTATGTGTGTATATAATATTGAGAAAAGCTAGGCATGGTAGTAAAACCTCGTAATTCCAGCCACTTGGGAGGTATGGGCAGAGGACCACATATTTCAGGCTACAGACTAATATCCTATCTTCTACCCACTAAAACAAAGAGAAAGAAAAGGTGAGACATGCGATAGAAGGAAAATAATATCTAGGGAAATATTAACTTTTCAATTATATACTAGATATAGACTTTTCCATAAAGAATCTAGGATACCAACAAACAATAACAACATCCCCCAGGCTAGATGTATTGAATCTTTTGGTATTTTGCCCTTGTTTTCTGAATATGTAGTGCAAAGGGTTTGACCTCTAGGTCCTCTCCTTCCTAACTACTTCTAGAGTATTTCTGTGCCCTGGGGAAATAATGGAACCCATCTAAAGCACTTGTTGGGAAGACTAACTAGGTTAATAAGGAGAAGTCACTAGATGACATTGCTTGTTGTCATTGCATACTGTTTTTTGTAATTGTGATCAATAATATTGATTTTTTTTACTCGTGTTTTGATGCATGCTATGCCAATTTCACATAATTAGCAATGCAATAAGCAACTTCATGTATTTCTACAATCTGCTTCTACCAAGGAAAGGTCAACAACAACAGAATCCTTACATGACATGACCTAAATAAGATCATTTAAAAAAGTATCAAAAATCAATGACAGCATTAAAATTCAACAAAACAAGGCTGTGTGTTATGCATTCTCTATCCATCTATTGCATGCTCAGTCACAGCTAATATACCTTTAATATGCTATTGATAGTTTGTAAACATCCTTAATTCTAACAATTCCGATCACATTTGAATGAATTCAAACTGATTAAAAATTTGCTACTCTGTTATTATAAATGCTAAAATGTATTGCCTTCCCGATCCCAATTACCTTCAGAAAGTTTGGCACAGCAATTAAATTGAAGTATTATTTGAGAAAACAGCTATATTAACCATCTCATTAGAGTTGAATCATTTGTTACAACTTTTTGTGCCCTTGCATTCCTGTTAGGCTCTTGAGCTAAATAAAAATAATAATAATGAAAAGAAAAACCTCCAAGCCTGTGCCCCCTATGCTCCAACAGCACAGATAAGAGGACTGGAATGAATGGATAACCAAAACCTCGTCTCCATGAAAGGTCTGAGCAAGCTAGTAGTTCAGTGGTCATTTTAACAGAACTGAATAAACTGCCTGGAATCCTTTGTCATCCGTGACTGAGAAAGGCAAGGTTTCACTCTCATTTTTTTTCCCCCTGGACTGTATTCATACTGTAGTTTCAAAGGTTAGAGTGCACCTCAACCAGCCAAAAGCTAAATGCCTGTGTTTTCACAAAGATCAGAAATTTGTTCTACATCAAGTTTTCTGTTTTGATGAGTTGATCAGGAGCATATATGAAAACAGAAACGACTTCCTTGCTGAGTCTAGTGGTACAGCCCCCCTCAGCCTTTAGAAAACATTTTATGCTCACCTGCCATTATTATTACATCTGGGCCAGAGCAGATGGAAGTGGCCACCAAGGAGGAGCTTGTTCAGATCAACTAAGGGCAGATCTCTGTGCTGTCGAGGCTAGTGAAGCACATTGAGCTGTGTGCCTCCTCTCCTGACCTGTCACTTGGTGGGGTAAGCTTTTTAGAGTTTTAAAAACCATTTGAATCTCCACATCCACAATTATGGACATATATGTTCTCTACTTTTAATCCAGTAAGGGGGCATGATTCACTTACTATATGTCTCTATATGTCTTGTTCTTTTTTTCTTGTTCTATTTCTTCTTAATTCATAAACTCTCCTTCCTATTGATTCAGCCATTAAAGTTAGAACTTTAATGAACAAAAATATGTTTAGAATGCCCAGAGAGCTGGGAATGGAATTAAACTTGAAGTAGCATTACTTGGATGTTTTGTACTACTACTGTGTATAGCCACAAAAAAGTCATTGTATCCCCCTTAAGCTTAGATTAGCTAAACATGGCAGATCTAGGCAACAGGGTTCACCATGCAAATGTTCACCATGCAAATATACTCTTTTGTAAATTTGTGATCATATTTTATATAGAATGTATGTATTCTGAAAGCTTTTTTTGTATTTCTATTGATTCACTTTTGTATATGTTAGCTTTATGGTGCAAAGTTTACCAAAGCTTATTAAATAACAGTATGGGCTAATTCAGGGAACAGCCTAAGACTGCATTGGGATAAGTTGTAGTCCCATGTAAGTCAAGGTAAATGCCAAAGACCAATTAAAAAGTATGTAGGCTCTATTGTATGAGCAAAAATTATTAAAAAAAATAAGAAAAACATATTTCATGAATTAGAAAAAGTAATAAGAGAGAAAAGAATAATAAGAAGGCAAATTTTAACAAAGCTGGTACATTTTTAAAAAAAATTAATACAGCAAATATTAGAAGTTATCCCAACTAATGACTTTTTGGTTTCATAAATATGTAGACACACATGAATCATATAGAAAGATCAGGTGCAATGCTCATGTGCTAGAAATAAAAAAAGACCCATTTGATTTTGATTTACTTTGTAAAATGAAGAACTTTCTTAGAAAAGTGAATCAGGGTAGATGAAAGGCAGACAGAGAACGGGAAACATTGTGGTTTGTTTTTGTTGTTGTGTTGTTGTTGTTGTTGCTGCTGCTGCTGCTGCTGCTGATGTTACTGTTGCTGCTGTTGAAATCACTAAAATATTCCCCAGATGGTTTTTTGTCTAATTTTTTTTCAGTAGCTTAATAACACAAGTCAATAGACTTTAGACAGTATGAGTGCAGAAGGGACAGTCAAAAATTATAATGTTCCAGTCTGGCAGAGGCATGGGGGCACTGGAGGAGGAGGAGGAAGAGGAGGAGGAGGAGGAGAAGGAGGAGGAGGAGGAGAAGGAGGAGGAGGAGGAGGGGAAGGGGGAGGGAGAGCAGGAGAATTGGAAGGGAAGGGGAGGCAGGGGTGTAGGGTTGCTACCAGGGTCTCCAAAGAGTGTCTGGAGAATCTCTCCAAGGACTGGGGGAGTCTGACAGAGATGGGCAGAGGGGAAGAGGCACAGGGTTTCAGAGAGCACATATAATATACATGTATATCATATACACATCCATATATATACACATCCATATATATCATATACATATACATCATATACACATGCATATATATATATATATATATATATATATATATATATATATATATATATATATATATATACAACTTCAAAAACTGCTTTTAAGAAGCAGAAATGCCTTCTCTCAGGATTAGAGGGCAGAAGTGGCCCAAAGTGCCACTATTCTCTACTCTAATGGAGACCTCCCTCCTCCTCCAGTTCCTGGTTGCTTCAAGTACCCTTTGGCCCATAACCCAAACTCCAGTTGTTTCTTCTTCATACCATCTACTCTTATTCCTCATTCATAGGACATGCCACATGACTGCATTCTTCAGCTCTGTTAATGCAAAGGTCTGGAGACACTGAGGAAATCTCTGCCTTGGCCTTGTAGGCTTACATTAAGTTCATGTTTCTACTTCAACTTTCATGAACATAATTTATTGCAAATGTTAGCAATCAGGCACCTCCCTGGCCAGCCTGAAGTGACCCAGTGACAGTAGGATTCATCATCAATAGATTCCTGCTTCACATGTACCACATCCTCAGTAAATGACTCGATCTGTTTTTCCTCACCGTTTTTTCTTTTTTCCTCCACTCAGAGGTAGACACTACACACCCTCACCCTTCCCTAAACAAGCGTCCTACATGAGACCTGTCACATGATATGACTTTAGAATCCTGCCACTTTGGCTTAAACCTAACAGTAAAATTGGGAGAAAAATATCCCAATTGTTAAAATGTGAGTTGTAATTAATATTGGAGACCAGAAGAGTGAGTTCATTTTCTCATGTTCCATCATTTGTGTAGGCACCTGTGCTTTCCCTACGGAATCCTAACATCTTTATGAATATACTCTGTAGTTCCACACTGCATTGCATTCCAAGGACTACACTCAGGCTATCCAGCTTGGCGACAAGTGCCTTTACCTGGCTGAGTATTAAGGACTCTCCTTCAGGAAAGAGATAAAGGGCACCTGGTGCCACTCATAGTCTCTTGGAGGAAGACTGGTTGCAGAGACAGTGCTGTTCAACATCATGTGTCTGTGGATTCAGGAAGCATTTGGCTTCCCTCAGAAGACAGGAAAGCAGTTTCTGTCTCCGCCTCTGTCCTCATCTCCCTCTCGTTCTCCCTGTCTAACTCCCCTCTCCCCCTGTGTGTGTGTGTGTGTGTGTGTGTGTGTGTGTGTGTGTGCATGTGTGTGCATGTGTAAGAGTGAAGGATCTGTGGTTAAGGAAATCCAAAGAAAGACTTGGAAAGAACATCACAATGCATGGGGGATTCACACTCATGTCAACAGGATGCTCACTAAGGGGAGGGATGAGATGGGCTGCGTTGGTTTGTTTGTGCAACCACCCTGGCCATTTTCTTAAAGCCAGTATTTATTGAACTATTAGAAGCTTAAGTCTCACTTCCAGACCACATGTATACACACTACTTCCTTTTCAATTATAAAAGAGATTGTGAAGAAAACTAATGTTATCTATTTATGTAATTTAAAACATATTATTATGTAATTTAAAATAATTGTCTTATATGATAAATTAGGGTGTTTTGGAAATTTAACTAGGATCAACACTATGTATAACCTTCTAAGCATGGAATACACCATCAAGTTGCTATCAAGAGAGGGAGAGGAGGGCTGCACTTGCAGACCTAAATCCAAGTTATGAAGTAGTAAATAGATAAGAGGAAGTGATGTTTTAGAGTAGTGACCGTTGTGAAATAATTCAAAAGCATAAATCCATAAGTGATAGAAAGTGGTGTATTTAAACTCCTTCAAGAGCCAAGAGACTTATTGAGAGAATTCACAAACCTATGCCAGCAATTTCAGATATCCAAACACCTCTCCTTTGTACACTTTTTTTTTTGAAAGTCAATAAATATTCCTGAATAGATTCCTGAGGACATTCTTTAAAAAAAAATGCTTACAATGGGGGAAGAATCTCCTTGGTTATATTTAAGCCTAACTTTCATTTCTTTGAGAAAGCCTAGAAAGGTGCGACTTGCTTATAATCTGGCCTCACCTGAGATGATTTCATAATGAGGCTTTGTCAGTACTAACACAGGCTCCCTGAAAAATACAAAGAAACTCAGCTGGTGAGGTGAAGCGAGGAGACTTACAGTTTGGAGAAAAGGCATTAGGTAGCTTTTTTTCCCCACAGACTTTTAGTACAATTCACTGTGAAATAATCTTGCATACTTCATAATAAAATATGCTCTGAATAGTGACAGGGATACCAAATAATAAATATATCCAATCTTTAAAACTCTGACAGTAGAAAGACCTCATAACAACTTGGAAATGGTTTGATCCAGTGTCTTGTGATGAGCACAATATGTATTTTTTTTCTTTTCTTTTCTTTTCTTTTTTTTTTTTGCTTTCACTCATAGTAGTTTCTAAATGGACCATACATTTAAAATGGTTCGACTATCAATATTACATAAATATTGGTAAAATATTACATAAATTTTTATCCAAAACTTTGGGCTTTTATCTTAACACCCAGATTAGGTTCTATTCATTTATTAAGGAGAGAATGCATTACTCAGTATTGGAGCTAAGTTTCCTGTGGATATGTTTATTCCTTAGTGCCCTGAGGGACATGATCATTGAACATGAGCAGAGTTTTAACAATAGTGTGTATCCACCCAGTGGATGTAAATAAATAATTAAATTAACTTAGAAAATTTCTTTCTGCCTGAGTGAAGAAGGAAGTTTGTAGACTGAGCAGGTTTCTTTAATAATAAAGAGGCATTTTAAAAAGGTACAATTCACTGACTTGTTTTAAAGCAAAGTTGACATTTTTATTTCTGAAAACGTGACGGTTTGAAATGACACAATAAAAGTGATGGCCTTCCTGAGGCCGATGGATACTGGCACTCTGTTTGCTAGTTTTTTTTGGGAGAAGAGATGCTGACCTTTCTCGTGTTTTTCCTACATCTCTGGCTGTCTGGAGGAACTGGGCAGCTGGGAGCACCTTCCAACTTGGAGGAACACTGGGTCCCAGGGGATTCTCCCTCTCTACTCATTGATCTTGATTTAAATATGAAGTGTTGTATACAAGTGAGGTACCTTCTTCTCCAAATCATCATAAATACTCAAACTGGGCTGAGGAAAGTATCTTCATTATATAGCAAGATAAACAGTTATTAACAAGCATCAATTTTTTTATTACATACTTATAGATTGTTTTCGAGATTATAATTTGTGATTCTCCCTTCTCTTCACTCTCTACAAATCCTACATACCATTCAACCCCCACCCCAATTGTCCTTTAAATGCATGGCTCTTTTTTAATTAATTGTATATATATATATATATATATATATATATATATATATATATATATATACTGTTGTATTCCTGCTGAGTCCATATAATGTTAGTTGTATGTATGTTTTCAAGTCTGACTGTTTTGCGTAGGATAACTGTTTGGTGTGCCACTCCTGGAGAGTCACCTCTCCCATTCCCAGCTTTTCTCATTGATCGTGGATTGAGTATACCTCTTCTTTCACCAAGCATGTTTTGAGTAACCTTTGTATATTTCAAGTCTGTGTTTCAATTGCTACAGTATCTAAATGATTCCTTAAAACACTACTACTCTGGTAGTGCATTTAAGGAGATACATCTGATGTGATGCTATTTTGTAAACACCTAAGTCAAGTAATTATCTAAAAAAAAAAATCCTGAGTGTTCTAGATCTTTCATACATAATTTTTACTTATGCACATAGATAGTCTACATATATATGTGGTATTCTTGTTGTAAACAGCAGCGATAGGTGACTACCAGAGAGTAATATGAGTTGCTGAGGACAGAAGGAGAGAAGGACACATGTGGCACTGACACAGAAAAGATGCTGCAGGGGATGGAGGGTACAGAGAGGAAGAAAGGGGCCCGGGAGCAGGGGACAGGGTAGCAAAGAAATAACAAAATCAAATTATGTTGCAAAATGCCCTCCATGAAACTGCAATGCTTAATACGTTTTGCAAAAGTCAGAATTCTATTAAACTCTCTGTATTTGGAGTTCTTTGCATATTGGGAAACTTTTAAGAATGAGTTAGGATTATAGATTACAATATGCTAGCAGGTTCTAACACACTCAGCTCAGAATCCTACAGTTCCTCCTCTACAAAGTGAGCATTGTTCAGCTGCCACAAGAATAAGTCAAGCAGTTACCCAATGTGAGCATTTAATTTGTTTCTAATATTTCAAATAAGGCTCTACATCAGACTTTCACTTCTTCAGTCCTGGAGTATTCATCATCTAGGTTTTTCAGATCGAGTTATAAGCCTCTTATTTTAGCAGCTGTAAGCAGGTACCACAATAACTTATGATGATGAAGGCAAACTGGCAGTCTTACTGGAGGGACTTTACCACTGTTTACGAAAATATTTTGGGGTTACTAATACCTGTTCCCCAGTAATTGGCAGAGTGTGCTAGATCCTGAATTTAGGGAACATTTAACTGAAGAAAGCTCTGAGAGTTAAAACACTCATTTTTCTTTGCATTTAATTCCCAAATGGAGACAAATAGCTTAAAAGCAATATTAACCTCAGTGTGCATGGGCTATTTGTCTTCATAAGGAACGGTCTGAAAACAAGAAAACAAAGCCCATAAAAATGATTTTATTTAATCACACAAGTATATCTCACCAAAAATCTTTATATATTTCCTCGAGGCTTAATTCCGACCTCAGTAACTCATGAACAAATCGTGTGGATGTCAATGGAGGCTGGATATGTGCAACTCAGAGCCAAATTTGGTTGTCATGGATGAATTAGTCAGCAAGCACATTAGGCTCATTTAAAAAAAAAACAAAAACAAAAAAACCTCCAGGAAATAGTCTCATTCTGCAGTCCTTTTCCATCTTCTCAAATTTATGAACCTAATACAGTAGTAATTATTGGATCTCCATAATGCACATTAAACCACAGTTGTATGCATGCGTCACAGTCACTGGCTTTAAACATTTACCTTTCTACATAAATGGTAATGATCTTACAGCCATAACTCATCATAACAAGAATAGCATACATACAGCCGCCTCCTTTGTGGCAAGGTTAATTCCATGTAAGAAAATAATGCTAACATTTTAAAGGCAGCCATTCAATCGGTGTCATTACTGCATTCTTGTTATAGGACAATAATCTGATTTCACAAGTGTCAAAGTTATTCAGGAAGCTCCAAAACATTCATTCAAATGCAAGATGTATAAATAAAGAGACAAAAACCAAGTGTGGTTCTCTGCGTTCTGAGGATATTGTGTTTAGGAAAAGCTCTTTGGCTGTGGTTTGGTCCCTGAGAGCTCTGACAGGTCCGGTTAGTTGAAATTGTTTTTCCTATGGGGTTGCAATCCCCTTCCTTTCCTTTAGCCTTTCCCCTAACTCTTCCACTGGGGTCCCTGGGCTCAGTCTGATGGTTGGCTGTGAATATCTGAAACTGTATTGTTCAGGTATGGCAGCTCAGTCAGCTCAGGGGACAGGTATAACAGTCTCCTGTCAACAAGCACTTCTTGGCATCAGACCCATGACTCCAGCTACTTATGTAGCAGAGGATGGCCTTATCTGGTATCAGTGGGAAGGGAGGCCCTTGGTTTTGTGGAAGCTTGTTGCAACAGCATAGTGGGATGCTAAAGAGAGGAAGGAATTGGTGGGGGGGGGTAGGAGACAGCACCTTCATAGAGGCAAATGGGAGGGGGATAGGGTGGGGGTGTTGCAATGGGAAACTGAGAAGGCGGACAACATTTGGAATGTAAATAAATAAAATAACCAATATAAAAAAAGAAAGAAAATGACGTTCTGAAAATATTTTTCTAGATATCTTTCATGCACCAGTTTTCCATGGGGGAAGAGACTTCTTTAAATAGCACTCAATTTACTAAAATAAATATGAATATCCTGGGAGACTAACCCTTTTTCACCATAACAAGTAAACTTCATGTAGAATTTCTTATGTAATGAGCTAAACACTGGTCATGTAACAAATTGTCATAGAGCCTGATTGTCCAGCAATGAATGGAGATACCAGTGCCTTTATATTGACTACTTTGCCTGATGTCAATCACTAGTCTTTTCTTGATGACCAATGTGATAGGCATCTATAGACAGTGGTAAATTTAATTACACTCAGATGAGAGCAATGAATGAGGATCTCCAGGAGAGATTTTAAAATAAATATTCTGAGGCCTCGTCTTCCTCACATTTAGTTATATAGTGTGATTTCACGTCTACATTTTAAAGAAAACTTCCAGATGTTTCAAAATCTATTCCTAAATACTGATGAACGTGCCTCTAAATAAATAATAGAGTTCAGAGAGTGAAAGTCCAGCTGACAATGTAAGGGCTGTGAATTAGAGGGTCTGGGATAGGAATTCAGCTTGCCACATGAGCACATGGTGCAAAGGGAGCCTGACAACACCACTTTATTTATCCAAACTCAGTCATTGAGAATTAAACCAAATGGCACTTTTTGATTGACCCTGCTACCTGGTAGCAATATTGCTACTCTGATGGTTATGACACAGCCTGCTTTCAATGTCCAGTATGGACTGAGTTATTACCAAACCTATATGTTGAAGATCTAAGCCATAGTACCTCTGAATATCACCACTATGTATCTGAAGATGTAATTAAGATAAAATTTGGCCAATTGTTATGGGTCTTAATCTGGCATGGGCTGTGTACCTACAAAACTTATAAATTTTGCAAACAACAAAGTTTACGTGGATATTTTTGAGAGTGTAAAGAGAATTAATTAGTAATGCTGTCAGGATTTAACAGTGGAAGACATGAGTGGAAGTAGTTCTGGCAACCTGAGGGCTATAGTCACCCTTCACTGTAAAGCATATGCAGTTGGATGCAGACACACAAACAAGTTTCATTTCATGACCTTTTGCTTGATGAAAGTGAGCTTGTTTGAAGTTCAAATAAAATAACTTTTCATACTTCCTCTCTTCAAAAATACAGTGATTCATAACTATTATATACTTAGTGGATTGTAATTTTTTTATTATTAGTAGAAAACGACATTTGGGGAAACTCCAGAAATGGAATCAGAAGGAAGTAGTTATGCAAACATTCTTACAAAATACATGAGATTTGTATAACAATTTAGCTACTATTTAAAGGCCGTCGGAAGTAGAAAGATCTTGAAAATTTGCCATTGAATGAAGTAAAGAATTGGGAGTTTATAAGATTCTCTTTGAGCAGTCTTCCAAATTCTCTGGATAATTGAGGCAAAATTTATCAGGGTCTACTGACTTTGCTTGATTTGGTATCAGGAGTTTAAGCCTGAAAAATGACTGATGTGAAGTGTATATTTGAAAAGAAGCCATGGAAATAGCCAGAGCTATTTATTCTTTCTTTGTCACTTTCTGTCTATCTCTCCCCCTCTCCCTGTTTCTGTCTGTCTCTCCCTAGCTCTGTCTCTCTGTCTCTGTCTCTGTCTCTCTCTCTCTCTCTCTCTCTCTCTCTGTCTCTGTGTGTGTGTGTGTGTGTGTTTCCTGCTTGTTTGTTGATTGGTTGGTTTTATGTTTATGTTTGGTATTTGACCAAACTGCTATCTTAAACCTATAGCTGTTACAGTAGAAAAATGTAGCTCTCCCATTTTTCCTGAAATGACTTGAAGAGATGCTGCAAGGATTAAAAAAAAAAATTCTGCCCATGAATGAAGAGGGGGGGAAATCACCAATGTAAATATAAATTTTGTTAAAACTCTAGGTAGACCTTGAACTCTGTTTACTGGGAAGACTTATAAAGAGCGGATGGAAGAAAGTAGAGTCAGAAACATTGAAACATTACCAAGCCTTAATTCTCAAATACTTTATTTCCCAGGGAGAAAATAAAATGTGGTTGCTAAGGCATTCTCTAGTCCACTCATAGTCCTGGTTAGCACAACTTGAAGCTCTGTGAATAGAGATGTCAGAATACATAAGAGAGAGACTGAAAAGATGGCAGAAATGTAAAGAGCCTGGCACAGAGGCAAGCCATACACAAGAGCAAGAGGCACAAACTTTGAATGAAAACTTGACCTAAGCCTTTGAACTGCTGCCAATGCTCTGTGTCCCAGATTCAGAAATTGGGCTGGAAAAGCAGTCAGACCTTGGAATGTTGGTTCAGACTTTTAGATGCCCATGTAGAATTTAAAATGAGGCAAGAATATTACGTTGTTGGAAAAACCCACAGCTGTGATTAAGGGAACACAGGAAACTTGTCTAGGAGGACATCAGTGGCAGGATCTCAAAGCCTTCTCTCCATTGAGTAGCTCTCCATTGGCATTGTGAATAAGGCCTGTCTGTGTTAGCATCAGTGAGCTGCTTGACTTTTCGGAGGTCAGGTTCAGACCTCTGAACTTTCTTCATCTATCTTTAAAATGGAAACAGTAGTGGTTCCTCTTGTTTCGCCTACTTGTGATAATTAAATGAGCTATGGTATGTGAGGCATTTTTTAAAAGGAGTGCCTCAGTGGTAGCTACTGTAGTGATAATAACATCCTTGAGAATATTATTCATTTCTCTGTCCAGTATTTGCAGGGAGAAAATTCAAGTTCGTTTTAAAATGTTCTGATTGGTTCAAATACCTTTATTTGAGAAATAATAAGATAAGTGAAAGCAGTTAAATGGCAAATGTACTTGTTTCCCTTCTGCAAATGAATTTGATTGGCCCCTCCTACTGCATGCATCCTCATGCATGCTATTGGGTCACAAAGGAGCCAATACAAACCACGCTTTTTTCTCTATTGTATACATAGCCCAATAATAATCCTGAATTCTTTTAAATACAAGATTATTCAAAAAAGGCTGTTTTTAAATTTCCATATTTTTAAAGCTTTTTCTTAAGACAAAAAAGAACAAATCTAATATGGTTTTATTCCATCTGTCCAGAAAAAAATGTTACCTAAGGCTTATAGAAATAGTTTCATTTCCAGATATTTATATTTTTATATCTTTTAAAATTATCTCACCTACTTAAAATATTTTGCTTCCCTGTTCATTTATGCACTGAAATCCTGTTGCTTTCTTTGAATGCCTTGTCTTCTTAGAGTAGGGAAACAGTAATTCATTTTCTCTTAAAAGTCTTACCAGGCAATAGCGAAGCAGACAGACCATGTTTTAAGTAGAAATCATAGGAACATTAGATGCAGGAAGGAGAATGTGATAACAGCATTAATGTAGAGCCATCAATCTATGTAAGAATGGAAAGGGCTGCTGTTTTAGTAGCATTGTAAAGAGTGGGAAAATCACTCCAGTGCAAGGCCATGCATCTAAGGATATATGGGCTGAGCAAATTGGACTTGTTGTGTGAAAGAATTTTTAAGAGAGAATATAAAGTTGGGTGGATAAGGAAATGGGGATGGATGTGAAAGTATTTGGGGGAGAGAGTGAATGAAAACAAAACACACTACACAAAATTCTCAAAGAACTAATAAAATATAAATAAGTTGGAGGCATCATGGAGAAAGGATGACAGAGCAAGGAATTCTTGGAGCAATGAAGACTACATGTAAGATTACAGTTCTCTAAAACAATAAAGCAAATTCTGGGGATTGTGAATAATTGCAAGTATTTAAGCATTGTGAAACACAGTATCGAAGAAGATAAGATCTGATGCGAAGACAAGATGCACATTGGATTTTTATTTGATTTATATGCAGTGAAAACAAGACCCTAGAGTGAATGTTGGGAGACCTGAATAGCTTATAGAATATGTACAACAGGATTAGGTGTCTTTATTTTCTATACCAGGGGAGAGAGTATGATACAGATATGAACTGGGAGAAGGTGGATATTCAAAGGAATAAATGTTTTTTTCATTTTCCAGCAGAAGTGGTAGTAAATATATTAACAAAGATGATTTTTACAGTCAGGAAAAGGATGAAGATGAAATGGTATGCCTAGATCTGATATGTGAACCTCACATTTCTAGTGGGATATCTACATAGTGCTATCAATTAGGAGGTTAAGAAAAGTGAATTTTAAATTCAAAACAAAATTATGGTTGGGCATTTGTATTTAGAAATGCTTGATATTTGCCAATTTCTTATGTTTTCATTAGCTATCAAGGAGTGTATGGCAGAGACCTGGGAGGCTTAACTAATTGAAGATCAAATAATTTATTGTTGAGGCATTGGCATGTGTACAGATCTCTGTGTGTGAATGTGTGTGTTTTTAGGAATTGTGATTTTTTTTGAGAAATTTAAAGTTTGCAGGGAAGACCAATAACTTTTAAGATAAGAGTTGCTAGAAGCAGAATCATCTCAATAGAGATCAGCCTCATTTTAAGTTAGCCCATTCAACTGATGGGACATAACCCACTTTCCTTGTGCAGAATGATATGCCTTAGTCAAAGTTTTCTTGTTAACAAGTTAGCAGATAACAAACAAACAAACAAATAGACAAGCTGGGTAGTGCACACCTTAATCCCAGCTCTGGGGAGCCAGAGATAAGCAGATCAGTAGGATTGGGAGTCTACTACCTACTTGGTGAGTTCCAGGTCAGTAAGTGATCCCAGAACAGAAACAAACAAACAAATACATGAACAGTGCCTGAGAAATATAGAAGATACCTGTTTATCTTCTGGCAATCACACATAAATACCTACCTGTGCTGTTACATGGATATATATGTACATTTGCAAACCTATGAACTCATTCTCAAAAGAACTTGCACAAAGAGTCACATGAACATGCACAACTTTTACAGAAACTAAGGTGACTTCAATAGTGAAACGAGAGACACAGATTAAGAGCATTCATAAAACCCAAACAGGAAAACATCTCAAAATGAAAGACCAGTGGACCAGTGGAAGGTTTGCAGTCAAATACGAACCGAAAATATGTTGAGCAAAGCAAAAGACATCACTGTGGTAGAAATCCTGCTACTTGGCTGTCACTAAAATGCAAACACATCTAGTTAACAGGAAGGGACAAGGGTAGGAGGGTATGTGAACTTGTCCTGCTATAAGTTTATCTTGTGTACAGAAGGCTGGACTCATGGTCAGAGGAAACCCAGTGAAGGGAATTTCCATTTCGCAATGAGACATGGAAGGTACTTAAATAAAGCAAAGACTCACACCTTAGACAATAATGGTAATGCTACTGTAGTTCAAGTTGTTAACACTCTAAGTGCAATGGGAATTTAATAGAGAGTGATAAAAAAAACCCTCAAGACCTAAAGGGCTACAGTAGAGATGAAAGCAAAAACAAGTATTTTTGTAGTTATATTTATGGCCTGCCAATCCTCAAAGCCATAGAGAGATGAAGAGAACGCCACAGATTGTCTGGGATATTTTCTGTCACATTCCCTAAGTTATTCTCATCATTAGACAATACTGCTTCCTTAAAGAGCAATTAAGTAATGAAAGGCATTTTAATATTCAGATGCAAATTCTTTTGCTGCAAAAATTAATTTCCAGGGGCTGGAGAGATAAACAACTGAGAAGAACACTTGCTCTTCTTGCAGAGGATCCAGGTTGAGATCCCAGCATCTACATCAGGCAACTACCTGTAGTTCCAGCTCCAGGGGATGCAAAAGTCTCTTCTGGCCCCCTCTGAGGGCTCCAGG
>LR749646.1:1164189-1249841 GCA_902729485.2 Mus minutoides | reverse complement strand
TATGCATGCTGTTACTTAGCTTTAAAAAGTCACTAGGTGACCATGACTAGGTGATAGCATTTCAAAAGGTATCTGAGGCTCACAGGATGGAAGTAAAATGCCAAGCACACCCAGTTAGAAAGCAGGAGAGCCAGCATTCAAAATCAGCTATAATATCCAACTTTTAGCAAATATACTATCATCTAAAGGCTCATAAATCTCTGAAGTTAATGAATATGTAATATAAAGATACTTAAAAAATAGCACTTCAGAAATAGATACTTATTTTCTAACCACATTTAGTGTTTGCTCCATCCTGAAAAACCTCCCCCGTCCAATCTACTTATTGATGTAGAAAGATTTCAAAGCTTAATTCAGGTATCACCAGATATGAGTGCTTCATTGAAATTCACAGCCCATTCTCATTCATGGATATAAATGTAAACATCTTAAACAGGTTATTGACAACCATACTATTGCAAATAAAAATTACATCATGCTCAATATGGTGTTTCCCCAGAAAGAGAGAACAATACAATAGTATCCACCCACTGACATAAAGAAAATATAGCAGTGATATTCTGTGAAAATATAATAAAATAATAAAATGGATACTATGTCTATATGTGCAGAAAGTTAGGCAATAAAATTTAGCATCTATTCACAATTGGATCCGCTTTAAAAACTTTAAATGGCAAAGTACCTATTTAAAGTAATAAGAGGTAACTGTAAAAGCCCTATAGCAAGCATTGTCTTTAATTGTAAAATAGCTAATTCCATTTCCATTAACTTAAGCACAAAGACAAATTAGGTTACAGGGAATATGTTACTCAGATCAATAAATCAAGCACCATAAATAAGTATACATTTTAGGTAGAAAGAAAGAAAGAAAGAAAGAAAGAAAGAAAGAAAGAAAGAAAGAAAGGGAAAGAAAAAAGAAAAAAGAAAAGAAAAGAAAAGAAAGATATTATCAGCTTGCTGCTAAGTGAAATTGTGAACTTAAATATCTCCAGGAAAAAATATGAAAAAGTACAAGAAGATAAAAGAAAATGCCTGAAGGTGAAAATAAGATGTGTGAACCAGCAAGAGATGCGATGTAATTTGTGAAATAACACTTAATACAGTAGTGATTATATATACATTTAGAAATAGATTTATAATACTCACAAAAGAATCTCTGAAGATTCTCCTCTAAGTAGTATGATGATAGTTAATAAAGAAAGAATGGCCATTTCAGAAAGACAGCCAAGGCATCTCAGCCAGGAAAATGCTTGTGGACAGCTTGTATCTGGGTTTAAACCCCAGTCCTCCATATTCGAACATCCAACCTCACATATGTGTAGTAGCAAGTGTATCTCTTCACATATACTCACCCACAAGTGGGGGAACATGGAGTTGGAAGAGGGACAGCACAAGGTAGAAATATTGTAAATATAGTATTCATGTGTGAAATTCTCAAAATATTTTTATTTTAAACCCCACCATTGCTTTTAATAGTAAAAGTTGAAAATAACTAAATGTTCAGTGAATGTAAGCAAATAAATGCATTAACCAATACTCAAACATTAACCAAATCAAGAGCAACACATCCACATTAATCTCCTCCCCTGCCTCCAAAACCTCCAGCAGTGGCCTCTCTGACCAGAGGGTAGAGATGTGAAAATACAGAGATACAGGCAGAAAACAGTATGGGTCCCCATGACTACAGGGACACTGAGTTTCCATCTAACTTCAAGAAAGGTTTGTAACTTGCAGTTTTTCTTGGGGAGGCATGATAAGATTTTAAAAGTCCAAGAGCAGTTTCATGCATGAGTCTGAAACCCGTTGTCTCAAACCCACACACAGATCAGATATTCCTAAGAGTACGCTGTTGCTGTTCTCCTTACAAAATAAATTCTTCTTCTTGGAAGTCCTCAGTCCTACTGACACTGACACCTGACAGGGAGATCCTAGGAGCGTATATTTGCCCACTATTTGCTATTTCATCTTTTTTTTTCAATTTTTTTCTTAGATATTTTCTTAATTTACATTTCAAATGCTATCCCGAAAGTTTGCTATTTCATCTTGGTGGCACACTGCAGATTCTTCCAGTTCTATGTACTTTAGAGTTTTATTAATTTTTGTTTTATTTTAGAAAAGAATACCTCTCGGCTTTCAGACAGATAATTATTCCAACTTAAACTCAACTGAAACAAGGTATTATCTTTATGCCCAATATTTGTTAAATACGAACACTAACAATTACAGGAAGATGAGATTATTCTTGCTGGAAAAGGTCTCACTGATGATCTCAGCTACCCTAATGACCTTTTCTGTTGAAATAGAGGTTGAAAAGTCACCTTATTTACATAGACAAGTGTTAGAAACCCTAACTGCGTAACATGTCCACTAAAAAATAAAGCCTCTACATATCTTACTATAGACATATATATCTTATATATGGCATATATATATATATATATATATATATATATATATATATATATATATATATATATATATATATGCTTTTATCTCTCATTGAATAAAACTGCTAAATTTGTGAGTAGCACAAAATCATTTGTCCAGTGGCCTGTGAGATTTCAGCATAGTGCAGAAAGGGTAGAATTCATTTATTAACTCCCGTTATGACATATCTATTTCTGCATAAGCATCATGCTATGCTTGCAGGGTCTCAGGCAGAAATCTTGCACCCAGCACAGCAGTGGAGAGTCACAGGGCTTAACATGAGAGAGCCTCTGGGATGGGAACAACTCAAGGTGGGTTGACACTCAGATTGCAGACACAAATCAGGGACAGTTACCAGGACAGTTTCATGAGTGGCAATTTAAAGACCAATCTTGAAAAAACCTACAAATGTAAACAGATGCTGCTTCTCCCTAGTGAACCAGCACTCGCTCGCTGCCTCTGCATCCCAGTACTCCGCAGTCATTCCGCCTTGGATTTTACCCTTAATGCCTTGTCATTTATGCTACTTACATTCCATCAATCAACGCTTTTGACAAATTTTGAAATTTTTTGTTTTAGTTTTTGTTTGTTTGCTTTTCCTATGTGTTTTACCACTGGTTATTTTCTGTCAGATTTACTTAGGATAATAATGTATTTGGGATTAAGTGTCATCAGTCCCTATTCATTGGCATGATGGGTAATGACTAAAGTGTGACAGAAACAGAATTGCTATGCTGTGGTTTGATAAGCTGCCTGTTTGAATCATATACTAGCGTGTAATCAGTCTAGCTGTTTGGAAATCTGCGTGAGGACTGTCCATAGCTCTCCTTATCTAGGTGAGGACTCTAAAATGTTAATCATGTCTGTCATTGGGACTTGACATGAGAACTTTACACAGGGAAAGTCATATAAGAACTCCGAATAATCTCTCTGGGCCACTATTTAGTGGGTGTCCT
The DNA here is from genome assembly GCA_902729485.2 of Mus minutoides. NCBI lineage: Eukaryota > Metazoa > Chordata > Mammalia > Rodentia > Muridae > Mus > Mus minutoides. The sequence continues at coordinate 1,246,458 of LR749646.1, read as the reverse complement.
CGAACCAAAGAACGTAATCGTTTCTGTCAGAGTAAACTGGAAGGTAAGTTTTATAGTGAAGAGTAGAAGTCCAGGACCCTCTTAAAACTCAAGTTAATTTTTTTTTTTTCTTAACATATTACCACATAATACTACTTCGCTATTGCTATAAAGCAGCAAACTATACATACTGGATTAGGAGTCTGAAATATAGATAGGTTTTTTTTCTTCTTCTTCTTGTTGCCTCTAGATAGGCACTCGGTTTTTGAGTTTACCACAAACCCAGGCTCCCTAGCAAGACACAATTTCAGATTCCTCTGAAGAGTTTTGCTTCTGATCACAAAGAATAAGAAGAAAACTGCTTTTATAGATTGCTAATTTATATTTTGAATTTTCCCCTTTTTCAGGAACAAAAGCAAAAATAAAAAACAAAAATCAAACCAAACCAAACCATTCCAAAACACAAATTACTCTTTGTTAGTAAAGCAACTAGACATTGTTCTGTATTTGAAACTGAATACACATGGAATTAAGTTGTTATCTAATACAGTTTGAATTTCAGATTTAAATATTATTAATTGAACTTATTTAACAGAAGAAATAATATATACTATTTTACAACAGAAATGTTTATATTGCAATAGTTATGTTATTGTGCTTATTTCTGTGACGGACTACATTATTCATTCAATGTATGAAAATTGATATAATATTTCAAAATAACTATTCATCAGACACTATCTAGCTTAGTAAGTAACTTAAAGCCTAATTTCCAGACCAGCTACAGAAACATTGCTTGCTTCCTGATCTTCAATACATGTGGTCTCTTTTGTCATTCATCAGTTCCTCCACAATCTTTTTGACCAGAATAAGCAGCACATACTAGGGGGACGTTTAACAATACATAAAACAATACTAAGAGAGCCACTGAGTATAAGTAAAAGAAAGTAGAGCCAGAAATAATAAATATGATGCTAGTGATGAAAATGCTGGAGAAATAACATGAACTGGTACAAAAATGTAACAGTTTATGGAGGCTAGAGAGATGGCTCAGTGGTTAAGAGCACCAGACTCTTCTTCAAGAGGACATGGTACAATTGCTAGCATCCACATGACAGGCAGCTCAAAGTTGTTGTCTATAACTCTAGTTCCAGGGGATCCATTATCTTCACACAGATATAAATGCAAGTAAAACACCGATGCACATAAAATAAAAAGTGACAGTTTTAGTTTTTGAATCAAAATAGAAAGCTGATATTATCTCCTTGTTTGTGAGAGGGCATTTTCTACAAAATGTATGGGGTAATTCCACTGGCCGGTGAGCTTGTATGGAGTAGGAGAAGGTGCATCTCTGACTCTCCACCTGCTCTTAGACTCTTTCCCTCCAATTGAGTTGCCTTTTCCAGCCTTGATATAAGGGCTTTTGCCTTTTATTATAGCATCTTGCTTTGTCTTGTCAGGATGTTGTCTCTTAGAGACTGCTCTTTCCTGAAGAACTAAGAGTGGGGTTGTATTTAATTGAGAGGGAAAGAGGCAGGTGCTAGAGAAAGTGGAAGGCAGGGAAACTGTAGTGGGGATGAATTAAATTAAATGAGAGAAGAATCTACTTTTCAATAAAAATAATGGAAAAGGAATGGAAATATGGGCTGGAGAGATGGCTTAGTGGTTAAGAGCACCAACTTCTCTTCCAGAGGTCTTGAATTCAATTCCTTGTAACCACATGGAAGTTCACAACCATCTGTAATGAGATCTGATGCCTTCTGGTGTGTCTGAAGACATCGACCGTATATATGTGTGTGTGTGTGTGTATATATATATATATATATATATATATATATATATATATATATATATATATGAAATGGGAATAGAAAATAGGAAGAATAGATGTCACATAGATAATATACTAAATATATATATATATATATATATATATATATATATATATATATATATTTTTTTTTTTTTTTTACAAGAATACTACACCCAAGGCACAAAAGCACTAAATTCAAATAAACAGCAAGATTACACAGCAATCTACTCTGGATTTGTTGTGTGCCTCCCATTTAATTTGTTTTGGATATCTGCTCTCCTTTTTTGCATCAAGAGTCTTTAGATACAGGTCTAATTTCAGTGCAATATGTGCATCTGGCTGCCTATGAGTGAAAACTTAGATACTAACCTCATGGGCATAGAGAGAAATCAGTTGCATGCTTTGTACAGCATTTTGCCACTCGTAGGAAGGTGTAGGCAAACAAGGGATTATCATTATAATTATGTGCTATAATTGCCAAGGCAGTCAACCATTATGGAAAAATAATAGGATTTGGGCTTTTCATAAAAATTGGGTCTAAACCCAGATTTTCTACTAAATACCCAACTGAACTAGAGAAAAATTTTAAACACAGCTTATGAATATGATTTTTCAACTATAAAATGAGACTTTGGATGGGATTAAATAACAGATATGTGTGTAAAATGCCTGACTTACAGGTGTTCAAATGGGAAGATTTTTTAATTAATATTATTCTCATTAGTTATGCTACAAAGGAAAACTTGGTGAACAATTAAGATATTTTCTTCTATATCAAAATGCTATTTTTAAAGATGATTTGATGGATACCAGACTGCAGTGCAGAGAACTGGAACATTCTGAGATTTTACTGGCAAGGCAGCTGTCTCCAGACATAATTTTTCCTACTTTTGTCTGTTTGACATTTTACTATTCTTAGGGGAGGAAACATTTCACCAGGGATTCCATTGTTCCCAGGAACGCAGTTTCTACTGGTATATTTTAGTAACTCAAAGGTCGGGCATGTGTACAAAACCCATCATCAATAGGAGAGCTGGGGACTGCACAGAAGTCTTTCAAAGTAAGATTTACAGTCATCATCTCTTGGAATGTTGAGAATAGTATGACTCATTATATACTCCACAGTTTAGCTCATCTTCATAAGCATCAGAAAGTTAAGACATAAGACACAATTAGCTATGTTTCTATGCTGATTAAACATGCTCCCTTACAACCTCTGGGTGGAAAAATGCTGGGTTCATGCTATGTATCTCCTAAACATCTGGGTGCCTTCTAGAATAATGCTATTGTAAGAGCATAAAGCACCTAGTTTCTCATATATTATCTTTTAACTCCAATATGTAGATAATCCAAAAATATGTTTTCATTTTTAGCATTTTTTGTTTTAAATTTTGATGATTATTCTGCATGCTTCTTTATCATCATCATCATTAGTTCTTTGACAGACAGAATTTAGACCACAATTGATCCCACAAGCCAGACCTGGTTTGGAATGAATTGCAGATTTAGTCAAGTCTGAACATTTCTATATCTAAGATATAGCCTCCTTATTGCTATTACTATTATTATTGTTCTTTAATAGTAGTATTAATTTCTATTATATATTGAAATTAAAATATAATTATATCATTCTCTCTTCCCTTTCTTTGCTCCAGACTCCCTCATATACCTTTCCCTGTTTTCTTTCAAATTCACAGCTTCTTTTTTTTTTCATTAACTGTAGCTACATATGCCTACACTACAACTCTTGCATCTAAGGCTCAGGGATCAATGCAGAACAGGTGGCGGAAAGATTTAAGAGCCAGAGGATCAGGAGTTTTTATGTTAGATTGTATGTCCTAACAAAGTCAAAAGTTATGTCTATGAAGTCTGATCAACATGGCTACCTAAACATGAGGTGAACAAGAACAACAATAATAGACATGCAAGGGGGTGGGGTGAGTCTATGATCCTTCAACCCTACACAATGAAGTACAGGCTATTAAGGGATACTAAGAGATGGAGATACAGTTGCTACATCCACCCCAATAGTGACTGGCCTGACAGGATGAAAAGCCTGGACATGGTTCCGAGGCAAAAAGTTCATGGAAACCTAGTCTCCTGGAACTGTGGCATCCTGTATAATGAATGCTCCAATGTCCTTGCTTTAGTTGGTAAATGGATCTGTGTGCTTTTCCTTAATAATGCTTTATTATAAGTGCCTCTAAAGATTGATTTTTGACATATAGCTAAGTTAGATTCCTCACTAGTCCTAGGCAGTCCTTGAGCCAAACATAGGCTTTGAATTCAGTAAGAATGTTGCCTGTTCAGTGACATTCAGATTTGCTTCTAGTATTGTAAGAGAGATAGTGAAAGAAACCAGGCATTACTATCTAGTACATAGAGTTAGAAATCTCAGGGCATGCTACTCCCATATGCAAGAATTTACCATTATCTAGGAAGAAGGAAGGTTGTGGTCTAAGGAGGAACCAGAATTGATACTTCGAACTATAGATAGCTGAGTTACACCCATATACAGGAATTTACTATGGGCTAGGCATGAAGCCCTTGCCCCTGACTTTTAAGTGGAACTTAGGTGGGGCTGTTTTGATCCCAGATGTTAACATTGAATTTTATCCCAGTTGGTTCCTGTTAGCTTTTTTGACTCATTCCTCTGTTTTGTGTAAAAGTCACTTATAAGACTGGTGCTCACTTTGAGAAAAAATACATTCAGATCCACACTCCCTTGTGTCATGTCTGTTTGTCACCCCCTTCTCACTGACTCCTTGCCCACCTGTAACCAAAACATGAGTTTTGCCCGTGGATGGAGGACCCAAGTGAGGTTCGTCTGTGGCATATAGTCTGCTTGTACTTTTCTATGTTTGCATTTTTTATTTTATTTTTTGAGATTATAATGTATTTCTCCCTTCCATTTCAATCCCCAACCCTCCTATATATGCCTCTTTTCTCTCTTTAAAATTCATGGCCTCTTTTTTTTTACATGAATTGTTGTTATATGTTCACACATCTATATGCATATAACCCTAAATATAACCTTTTTTGTTTGAATGTTATTTAATTGTATGTTTTTAAGGCTGACCACTTACTGTTAAATATGCAGTTGGTGTGTTCCTCCCAGGGGAGGATGGTTTCTGCTGCTCTCAATGTTCCTTAGCTGCCTTAGACCTGTTCAAGAGGGAAACCATGTCTAGCACTAGAAACCTAGCTAACTACTCAATGCTAGTAAGATTACACATAGTAGAGGAGGACCTATGATCATAACTTTACTAAACATAAATGATCCCTTATCACAGTCTAAATATTTGTACCTGTCCCTGTATTGGTTCACTGAAACTTCAAAGACTCCAGGATTGTACATTTATGTTTTTGTTTAACTCTTTAGACTACTATTGAGTTTCGACAAAGCTGCAAATTTGCCATCTTAATGAAGTGTTTATTTATGATATTTGTAGCAAGGGATCTCTAGAGGTATTTTGCTTTCTAATTATTGTAAAACTGCAAAAGAGCTCCCCTTCACCCTGTCCTTTAGGATGAAATAAATGGTTTCTGGAGAAAGTGGCTATGGGCTCACAAGTCCTTCAAATTCCTGCCCATCCTAGCAACTCACTGAATAATTAAAAGTTTTATAATTTGAGTTACACTTACCTACCTAAATCTCTATCCTTGAGTCAAACCATGTATTCACAAATAGAAAATAGAAATGACAGCCATTCTTAGCAAATCTTGTAAAGGCCCATACCTCTTGAAATCTGCTTTTCTGGTCCTGGTATTTTACTAAAGCATCTGCATCTATCCCTTTGTTTTTGGTCTGTTTCAGTATATCACACTTGGGGAAGGAAGTTTCAAAAGTAAGGTACACAGTTAGAGTCTTGTTTTCGTGTCTTGCAGTTCTGTTCAGGATTCTTTCTAAGGCCTGCGATGCTCTGTCAGGACAACAGGTGAGTGAGTGAAAGAATAGGCCTAGACCTAAGCTTCTTCAAAGGTATTCTCATCAAAATTGAGAAATGATTTCTGAGAACTACTTTTATTAGAATATGACAAGAAGGGAGCTCATAAGAATAGATGCTTAGAGAGACTTAGGTTAGGATGTTAAGTAGATTGAACATACATTAAATCAATGTATATTCACTGGGTCCATGACTGTGGAGTTTTGAATAAGATGGGCCCCACAGGCTCATACATTTGAAAGTTTGGCTCCCAAATTTTAAGGGAGGTCGAGGAGTTGGAGCCTTATTGGAAGAAGTATGAAACTGTTGGTGCTTGCTTTGAGGTATCAAAAAGCTTAATTTAGGCCTAGTCTTCCTTTCTTTCTTCCCTGGCCTTTGAATCCGTATCTAAGCTCTCACTGCAGCTGCAGTGCCATGCTTGCCTACCTGGCACCATGTCCTCGTTTTGATGATCATGGACTAACCTAAAACTGGAAGCAAGCCTTCAATTAAATGCTTTCTTTTAAAGGTCATCATAGTTCGGTTTTCTTTTCAGAATGTGCAAACAGCAACCCAAACAACGATGATTAGTTTGAGATGAATAAGATAACATCACAATATTTTCACAGTCTAAATTTTTTACGACCTGGAGCTATGTCCTAAATTTTGGATTGAGTGGGGAAATAGACGTGTTCTGAAATGGAGGATCTATCCTAGCAAGAGAACTGGATGTGAAAGCTACATTCAGCATTGCTAGATGATAAAGTTGTGCCTTATAGTTCTGTCTCAAAACAAACAAACAAACAAACAAAAACAAACATAGGAATAATCATTGTTTCTGTCTGTTGGTATTTCACATGTAAATAGAGGTACATGATAGATATATACCACTTAAACATGAATTCTTAGGATATCCTTACCAAATAGAAACCATGTATGTGGTTTTACATTTATTATTATCCCCAATAGCAACATTATTAAAAGTTCAAGTAAAATAATCATGAGAATTTGATTCACCAGCCTCAAAAGACTTGAGAATGACCTATGCTTTTCTTCATTTGTTAACTTGAACAACTCCTTTAATTATATTCTTTTATATTCCCATCAGAGAGCTGCATGTGATTTATTCTCATTTTACAATAAAATAATAGTCACTTCTACAGTGAAATATCTATATATGAAGAAAATACTGCTGAATAGATTTCTCTTTCAAGGTCTGGTGAGTTTTCTTTACTTACCCAGGGAAATGTTCATTTTCAGTGCTGAAGGTGTGGAGGCTATTGGTAGAACAGTCATGTGCATTGCATATGGCCATTGTTCTTTAATATAAAAATTATTCCAGATTGTTTATTCTACAAGTGGAAATAGAAAATCGAGAAAGACTTTCCTTGCCAACAGTGTAGGGACACCTAAACAAATGTCTATATATTTATTTGCAAATGCAATATTACAGTTCGAAGCCATCCCCATCTTTGCTCCAGCATGCTGAAAACTCATTAGAGTACCAGGCAAATGAGCTGGTCCATACTTTATTCAGCTTAGAAGTCATCACATTTGGCTTACAGGTACTTACTTGCATAGCCAAACTTATATCTGAACAACACTGAAGAAGGTAAGATATGAAGCACGTGAGTTTGAGACATTCCATGACTTTATAGTGAGACTGTCTCAAAGCCAAAAATAAATTTTAAGAAATTGAAATAAATAAATAAGAATACTTGTGTCATTTTCTTTAGAAGAAAATATACAATGGAAAGAATTAATTTTAATATAAGTAAAATAAAATTCCCCTCTGCTTCATATCTAAGTATTAACTGAGAAAATAGTTTTGAATTCTACACATGGTTAAGTGTCTTTAAATCAGGAATCACTGTCAAAATATGAGTTATACCCAGAATCACAATTACATTTCATTGTTCTCATTAAAAGCCAGTTCATTAAAGAAAATTAGAAGTGTGTATTATTTCTTTCTTTTCCATTAGGGGTAATGGTATCTATTTAATGATTTTAAGTGTTTAAAAAATTTGATAGCTTTTAAAATAGACACTTCTTTTCATGAAGAAGAATTTAAAGTTCTAAGGCTTTTTTAAAACAAAATTCTGAAAGGTAGACATGTTGATATTTGAAAAAGTAAGTGTTTAAAGTCTAGTGGAAAATTAATATATATGAAGAAGCCTGATGGAAATTTCCATATTGTTCTGTCCCTTCCTCTGCTTAATAAGAGGAAGGAGAGATAGAAAGAAAGGGAGGAAGAAGGGAGGAGGGGAAGGGAGGGAGAGAGAAGGAGAGAGAGAGACAGACTGAGAGAGAAACAGAGAGAGAGAGAGAAAGAGAGAGAGGGAGGGAGAGGGAGAGGAAGAAAAAAAGGGAATAAGGGAGAGGGAGAGGAAGAGGCAGAGGGAGAGGGTAGTGGAAGAGGGAGAGGGAGAGGGAGAGGGAGAGGGAGAGAGAGAGGGAGAGGGAGAGGGAGCATCTATGTTGTCTCCTATACAGCAAGAAGTTAAACCAGTGAGTTGAAGATAGAGAATCAAGAGAAAGAGCAGCAGAAGGGAAGGTACTAGCCAGCTATCATTATGTAAATATTCAGACTTTTCCAGAAAGAGGGGTGAGACACAAGTACATGATGAAGCATTAAGCAAAAGATTGTGTGGGGAAGGATGATATAATTTCCAGCACAGTTGCACCTTTAAAATCATGTATAGTCATTTGTGTTAGACACGACATTCATACACAAGAATGTATAAACATTAATGATAATATCCTTCATCATCATCTTGTGACCATCTGTTTTATAATATAAGATCCACTCATATCCAAATGTGTTTATCCAGTTAATGCTAGTAACACACCAGTGGCAAATGAAATATAGTTTATACAACTTTACAAATAAGCTTTATTAACTAAACACTGACCCCCCCCCCCAAAAAAAAAGACAAACCAGAATCATTTGGCTCTCCCCTGTTTTTGTCAGCCTTCAATTTAGACATTTGGAGCTAAATAGATGAGGGCAAGGCACAGAGTCAGGGGAATGAGCAAAGAAATAAATATCAATAATCATGGCTAAAACGTACTACATCCAGTACGACAACAGCAAAAAATGAACTTATACACTGGACAGAGAAGACACACGTGCACATTTGAGTCTCAGTAAGCCATACTGATAGATAATTAGACATTATTTTGAAAATGAAAGGGTCCAAAATCACATCCTTTGGAATTAGGTCACATGCTATGGAAACCTGACTTGATGCTTGTTCATTCTAGCTGTAACCATTTGCTCTCCCTGCATCCCTGAAGGCAACCAAAGGATTCAACGTAACTGAAATTTCACCTCCGGCAATCCATTATACCTTAACTTACACATTAAGATTTTAAAACCACCATCTGGTGGACATAACTTGACCCCTTTTGATTTATAGGCAACCTGTTTTCACAGGTAAGCAAATTTATTTCTCCTTCTACCACCTGGCCAGGGTGGGAAGAGCTGAGACAAGTCTGCTCTCTAGTGAGCTATTACTGCACTACTGACATGCCTTTTGAAGGGAGGAATGCAGCGATTTAATGGCTATGAAATTAAAGTTTGAAAAAGAGAAGCCTAGTTAAATAATTCCTTATCCCCAATCAATTAGGTGTTCTGAGACAATAGTATAGGAGGGGCTGGAGAATCATTTTCCTTGCCCAAGTTGGAGGTTAGTCGTGCTTGTGTGTGTTAGATGTATGTGGTTGAATAAGGGACAAGAAAATTTCAAATGTTTCCACAAGCAAATACAGGGGGTAGGCATGTAGATCAGAGGTCCTGTGCTTGTCTAGCATATGCAAGAACCTAGGTCCAATCTCCTGTAAAACACACACACACACACACACACACACACACACACACACACATACACATACACAGAGAGAGAGAGAGAGAGAGAGAGAGAGAGAGAGAGAGAGAGAGAGAGAGAGGAGAGAGAGAGAAAGAAAGAGAGAGAGACTCAGAGGAAAAAAAACCAAACCATATATGATATTATGGATGTACTGGCTGGTTTTGTGTGTCACCTTGACACAAGCTGGAGTTATTACAGAGAAAGGAGCTTCAGTTGAGGAAATGCCTCCATGACATCCAAGCATAAGGCATTTTTTTTCAATTAGTGGTCAAGGATGAGAGGATCCATTGTGGGTGCTTCCATCCCTGGGCTGGTAGTCTTGGGTTCTATAAGAAAGCAAGCTGAGCAAGCCAGGAGAAGCAAGCCAGTAAGTAACATCCCTCCATGGCCTCTGCATCAGCTCCTGCTTCCTGACCTGCTTGAGTTCCAGTCCTGACTTCCTTTGGTGATGAACAGCAATGTGGAAGTATAAGCTGAATAAACCCTTTCCTCCCCAACTTGTTTCTTTTTCATGATGTTTGTGCAGGAATAGAAACCCTGACTAAGACAATGTTGGTCATGGTTTCCTTCAGAATGTGTCCCTAACACCGTTAGCATTGGCATCATTTGATACTGGTTTTGGGAGAAGGTATCTTCTGCACCTTCCTGGACTCAGGTCATTATATTTTTCTACCACAGAGAATTCTACAAATGATTCTATTCAGCTTTTCCCATAGCATCAAAACTGAAAATTTGCCAATATTTGATAAGGGCATCCCAGGAACACTAAAGAATAGTTGAGACACAGTTAAAAAGTTTGCATATATATATTCAAGTGTACAGAGTTTTAATACACATGTGAAGACCTATGTTTTATTATCAGGCGAACAATAGCAATATACCACTTTATGCAAAAAGACTTTTCTTGAAAAACAATGCATATTTAAAATGTTTCCGCCCTATATTCTGTTTACAGAAATGCCTATATGTCAGAGAGCATTATGATCCTCCCTTCACCCATTCTTCAGTGATGCAATCCTCTCCTGCTCCTGTCACTTGCCTCTGCATAACTCAGGCACTCCTCTTTGTTGAGACTTTCTTGCTAATAAATGCTCTCCCTATTGCAGTAGCATAATTAAAATCACCTTAAGTGCTCTAATGCATTTCCAGTTTCAGAATATCTTCCCAAATAGTTACTATTAAACAGGTCTATTTGTGAGGAAATATGTGGACGCTTATCTGTAGGTCAGGAGAAAATATTCACACTCTGTGTATTACATTGTTATATGTTGAACTATTAAATATATCATCACAAAGGCATTATTTTCAAATGGCATTTTGACAACAGTATAAAAAAATGAGAAAAGCAAGTGCAAAGATATTTGGATTTCTAAAGCAACACCAATAAGAGCATGAAAGAGGAGAGAGACATTTCAGAGATTTGGGAGTGCAGACAGATTTTAAGAATGAGTGTAAAGGAATGGGGGAAAAGTGAGATCAGGGAGCATAATACTGTCATTCTTTAAGCCATAGAGTCCAGGAAGAGGGTCAAGTTCAGTCCCATCGAACTATTTTTATTATTCCTATACATGGATTCTTTTACAAAGTGACTTAATGCAGTTTATAAAAATAGAATACAATAACCTGAAATGGGCAAAGCAATTTGAGAAAGCAAATTAGACAGGCTCTAGCAGAGGGACGGAAGGGGCAAGGAGGTTACCTGTGTGAGAAGCATTCTCAGCCCATGTATCCCTGCCTCATTTTTGCTAGGGAGATTTCTTCTCAGGGGTCAGTGTAAGGAAAAGGACAAAATTAACATAAATGCCAACTGTCTTCCTCAGGCAAGTAGAGATGACAGTGGAAATTAAGTATTGAATGACTGAGAGGTTGAAGCTCTGGAATAATTTAGATAGAATATTAGTTTAAATATAAGTACTATTTTCATTATTCTTTCAATCCACAACTTCACATTGTTATGAGGATTGGCTCAATAAAGATGAGAATTACTGTGTTATGGCGAGGAAAAAATACTGGAAAACGATTTTAAGGCTTTTTATTTTATTTTTTTTAAATCAAAGTTTCTACATAATTACATATTTTTTTTAATTCTAGAAAACTACCTAATAAGTATGTACATTATAGCTTATCCCGCAAAGCACCAGAAATTTAAGTTTTCTTTTTAAATTGTTATTTTATGATTTCTATTACTTTTAAAGATTACAAAAACATAAATTATGGGTTTAATCATTTCTTTGGCAAGGAAGAAATGCAAGAGACAATTTTAACAGGAACATCAATCATTTGAACACTAAAAGTTTATGAACCTCCTCGAATATTCTTCTAAAAGGATTAAATAAGTGTGCCACTCTGAGGAAGAGAGGACTTTGCCTCATTGACAGATTAGCAATCATAGAAGAGTTGTCAGGGCCAAGGCAAACTATTATAAGTTTTTCAAATAAATCTCAAAAAGACCTAATTGACAGATATAAAATAAGATTTAGAAAATCCAAATCAGAATGGTTGTTCTCAGCCATTTAACACCACACAAGGCAGACAGGAAGAAATGTGAAAGTTAGATTCATTGCTTCATATTGTACATATAGGAAGCAACAGAGATCAGGTGTGGTTATGGTAGGTGAGGCTTTAAGTGAAGAATTTGAGGTCTCTAGGGACTTTTAGTCTATCAATTTTCATAAGAAACTCATGAATGCACAGACAGCTTTAGTGTTTGTTTTCAGTACAACTGAGGCTGCAACTCAGGCATCTCAATCTCACAGTTCTTCACTGTATCCAAAAAATGTCAGCATGCTATGCATTTATGAGCTTTATCTTAAAATAGCAAGAATTGGGGGTTTCATAAAAGATAATAACCACAAATCTATCAGAGTACTATTAACAAAAAATATAACTTTAATTTAGCAACATTCTAATGCTAACATCATAAACAAAAATGAAAATGGAGATATACAAGTGGTGAACTTCTTAGTAAAATATCCACTAAGTTTATTTTTTTTTCAGGCCAAGGATGAGAGTTTCTGTGACACAGCCCTATACTTGTACTCATATTTGTGTTCACAGCCAAAATTTTTGCACTCACAAGACAACCATGTTAGTATTTCTTTCACTATGATTATTTAAACAATTTCTACAGGTGAAATAGTTATGCCATTTTTCTATTTAATCTTTTCTAATACAAGGCTTCTAACCTTAGACATAAGAAGCAGGAAGAGACCTAGCCAGGGAGTTAGGTGAAATGTGACATTACACCTCTGTTCTTCCTCAGTCTGGCTGTGTTGTACAAACATTAAGACAACACAGAGCTGCCTCTTTTCTGTGGCTTCTCCACATCAAATGGAGAGTCATGGAGCTATGGCAGAAAAGGGCTCTGCCTACAGCACAAATGTCCTGAGAGGAGTTTATACCACCTGTGCGGGTGCCTGTGCACGAAGTACCAACAGTTTGCAGACTTCCAAAGGAAACATGCCTCCAATCTGATGTCAAAAGCAAATCAAGACTTTAGGCTGCAAATCACACTTTCAGTATTTTCTGTTTAATGCCAGGGAAAGTTTATTCCTTTAAATGTTTCTTTTTTTTTTTTTTTTNTTCCATCTAATAGCTGACCGTGAGCTTCCACCTCCATGTTTGCCAGGCATTGGTATATTTTCCCCCGAGACCGCTATATCCGGGCCCTTTCAGCACCATCTTGCTGGCATATGCTATAGTGTCTATGTTTGGTGACTGATTGTGGGATGGATCCCTGGCAGCCGCAGTCGTTGGGTCCATCCTTTGGATTGAGCTGCACTAATGCTCCCTTTAACTCTTTCAATGTGTGCTATGTTTCTAACCCTTATATATTCTTCAGAGCATATACATGTATGAATGTGATAATAATACATGATAGTGAATCACATGAATAAACAACTATATATAATCTGTGTATGTTTACACACACTGAGAGACGCAAGATTTTCTTTAATTTCTATTTGAGTCCTGCATCACTTAATCTACGGGGTTTTTTTTTTTTGTTTGTTTGTTTGTTTGTTTTTTGTTTTGTTTTTTTAGGTGAGGCTATTTTATAAGCCCTTGACAGAGAGTGACAGTAATCAGAATTCAGTACTTACAACCCCCATATACTTTTCTTTTGAAACGATTACACCACATGGGTGGAGCATAGCAATGGTAATTCTTAAGTAGGAAAAAAATGTTTTAAAGAAAAACCTGCCAGTTAATTATTTTGGTTTACATTTCTACTTCCTCCATCCTTGCTCTCACCCATTTGAAGGATCATCCCACTCAGACGCCATTTGAAACACCTGTGGGTTGGGTCTGTTTGCATATTTGTTTTTTCCTCTTAGGAAACCATGCCTTACTTGAAACCCAGAAATGAAGAAAGACATCACTCAGCCATCAAAAGCAGAAATGACAATTAGCCTCTTGAATAAATAAGAGATTTCATGCTGCATGCTTTATTTTCCTTGTAGCTATTTTCTCATACACTAATAATGACCCATCTGTATTTTAAAAGCTATTGGATGACATAGATTAATGGTGTGGTCACTTTTCATCTTCTTCACCCTTCACTAAAGAGTTATTTAGGTGCCAAAGGCTCACTCTACCCATAACCTGAACTCCTGGATCCTGGTGAGGAAATGTACAAGGGCCACATGTAAATAGGATTCAGTTATATCAGCTAGGGCAATGACAAACCTTGTCATACCCCGAACTTCAGTTTTATCCTCCTGAGACTCCACTTTGGCAGTTGCTGTGCTATGGCAGACCTCTCAGACAGACTTTGCACAACCAAGAATCAAAAGAGCTAGACAATAACAACAACAAGAAGGAATGGAAGTGAAAAAGAAGAAACAAAATAACAGGCAGAGATATTCTCCTCATAAGTATCTTTTAACTAGATTCTAGACTATACTTAATCAACATCTTGTTACTGATATACTTAATGCCACAGAAAAATGTCTCAAATTCTACCACAATCAATACTATTCAAAAGAGAATACACCTGATTTTCAGTTTATGCAAAGACAGGCAGAAATTGCCACGGGGCTTTCAATCTTAAATTGGCCCTTCATCAGTTTCCACACTGAGAGCCACATCCCTTTTAGTACAAATAAGATTAATTATCTTTAAATAATTTAAAAATATGTATTAAACGTGATTGCATTGACAGATAAATCTAAATTATTTAGCGTGTCCTGCATGCTTATTTGAAAATGCATCTTTAATTTCTAAAGCTAGAGTAAGCACTTTATACAAAACCTGAAAATATAGGGAAAATGTTTTGAATTGTGTCATTCTTTAAGTAGCCTATCATTAACACACGCTGCTTCCTTAGTTTTATTTAATTAGAGCTTGAGATCATAAAGCATGCTAAAGATGTATATTTGACATAAATGTATACATTTAGTTCTGAGTTTGTCTCCTTTATAACAAGCACACAGTCTTAATAAGCATCAATAATCAATAATTAGTTACTAATAGAGCATATTTAAAACCATAGTGATATATTCAATAATTCTCTTCCCCATTGACATGTGTCTGAATTATCAAATATCTCCCTTTCATTATCTGCCTACTGTATCATTGCAACTATGAAAAATATTAAATAACTGCTTGTTTTCCTTGTTATCAGAACATCTTTTTATCCAAGTCTGTTTTACTTACAAATAATCAAATTATATATATATATATATATATATATATATACACACACATATATATGAATCCGTGTATTCTTCCTGTAAAAGGTACTAACTGTGAGAACTGCTTTGAGCTGCCTGAGTTCCTCACTCTGCTGAAGCAAATGCCAACCTTGCTTTCAAAAAGGATCTTTACACTAAACGACATTGCTAATATCCCTTGACAGATAAAGACATCCTGCACTGCACTGCTAGCCAGGTAACAACAAATTACCAGCTTTCCATCCTACCTTTCTTTCAAAGTCTACCACCTGCACTTCCCTGTTTCCCTTCTTGGAAACCTTTGTAGGTAGCTCTCTGTTTTGTTAGAGCATGCAAGAGGCACCAGAGGTTAAGCCAGCAGTTTCCTAATCTGCCCCCTACAGTTCTCCCCAGGAGGAAGAGACTCCTTACTAATTCTCTCCCCTAAAGTGTGACCACTTTAAAAACTTCCTGTGGTTCCTCTGAAGTGACAAACAGCACTGAGGACTATGCATGGAGAAGGAGGGTGCACAGGAGATATGCATTTGATGCACTGAATCCCACGCAATATTGCTCAAGTACCATCAGGCACTTACAGGTTCTGCTTTTCTGTACTTATTAGAATACTTAATTCTAGGGGAATGATCATTTACTTTACAAATGTCGGCTTGGGTAAAGACTTTACATAAACCTAGAATGAATAACTGAAATAAATATATAATTTAGCTCAGACTTGACAAGGCTTCAGGCTTCTTGCGGGGTTAGTTTCTGAATCTGGGACAGGAAGATGTGGTCCAATGGAATTTCCCTGACTTCCTCCACCTTGTAGGGTACAGAGCGTGAAGCCAGGGCTTTAGGCTACATGGATTCTTGGGTGAGAGTTTAAGTCTCAGTCAGAAGCTCTATTCTAAGAGAGTCTCACTCCCAAGTCAGGCACTGGTGCCCTCCTTTCCTCTTTTGTAATCCCCAGGTCAAAGCTGATATCTGAGTGGCAGATGACAGTCTTAAGTGTTACACCTCTCAGGGGAAAGAGCATTTGAATAGGCACAAGCTTTAAGCTACTGAGTAGAGTTCTCACAGAGAAATCCCAGGCATCAAGAGAGATCTTTTTATACTCCGGTTAGGTACGAGGGACCTTGGAGCAAAGACACCTTCCCAGCATGTTGGGCACACCAGCTTCCCCTCTGTCAGGTCCCATGATAGTTAAAATTGTTTCCTTGATGAGGAGGAGGTCTCATCTTTGATATAGAAATTCTCCAAGCTCGAGATAGATAGAGTAATTTATTGCTTTCCCCTCAGATTTGTGTATAAATTTGGTAACACAGAGCACTAGTTTGGGAGTTAGACCACTTTTGAATGTTACTTCTGCCCACGTAATCAGCAAGCAAATTAGCTTTTAGGGTTGTTTATTTCTTTTGTTTCTGTTCTTTTCTTTTTCTGTATTGTTTCAGCAAAATATAAATACTTCCTTAAGCACTGTTAGCATAAATTCCTTTGCATATTTGCTGGCTGGAAGCAGGCATTAGGTAAGTAGCCTGTTATTTTCTTGGTTATATACCCCTCAAGCACTTATGGAGATCGAGTCAACAGACTTTAAACATAATGTCTATTAATATTTTTAGCTAATGTGTCTAGAGGAGTGCGCTTTTCCTACCAAGGTGCATCTAATGGTGATGATACTCTGGAAATTTGAAAACAGAAACTGCTTTAAATGGTCATTATACCATTTCATTTATTAGCCCTCATCCCCATGTCCACGGGAGTAATCTAAAATGTCTGTGTTCACATTAAATATTACAACACTCCCCTGGTGTTTGGGAGACATTATAGCAGTCCGTGGTAGCAGGAATTTATATGAAGGATAGGATCCGGGTGTGTCTGAGCAGATTTTATCTTAAATATTTAAAGACAAAGCTGTAACCATTAATTTCAGTGTGAATCAAGTGACTACATTTTAGCATGCAACTTGAAAAAATTATCACTAAGTACTCTACGACTCTGAAGGGAAAGGAAGATACTAAAAAATGTGATTTCTTTTTCAAACCTCAAGAAACTGGTTCTCATAGTACCATGCAAATGGCACTTTTAATGGCTCTCTGAATAGTTAGTCTTTCAACCATCTCTCCAAATGCATTTTCAACTTCAATGTAACCTTCAAATTATGGTGAAGGATCACAATAGCTTTCAAATATAATATTATGATATTAACCAGGACAAATATATATCTAAAAAGCATATCCAAGTCACCTGATCAGGGGCTATTTAGAGATGTAAATTCCAATGGCTCAGTGATAATAAAAGCACTTGTCACATAAACATAAGAGCCTAAGTTTGGTTCTTCATCTCTCATGTACAAGTTCAGCCTATGCTTATAGTCCTAGCACAAAAGAAATATGGGCAGGACCCAGAGCTTTCAGAAAAGTCTATCCAAGTAGTGATCTACAGCTTCAGTGAAATACCATCCCGGATAGCAAGGTAGAAAGCAGGATAGGGATTCTATTAACTAGTGGCATCGCCGTGCAGGTGCACAGTCATCCTCTTCACACGCACACACACACACGCGCACACACACACACATGCGTGAACACACACACAGAGGTTTGCACTCAGGCACACAGGAATGCATGCACGCATGCACACACTGAAAAGAAATGTAGATTCCCATCCACCATTCTAGGAGGAGAGGAAGGAAGAGAAGCTAAGATCAATTGGGATGTAAAGTGAATAAATTAATTTAAAAGGAGAATCTAGATTATGGTTCGTGCTATAATAAAAGAGACATGCCATTTAGATTTAAATTCACAGCCCAGCTTTATGTCAGTCCCATGAAAATAGAACAATTCCAATGTCCTTCACGTTGCTTTTAAAGTTCCTCGGTGCATTCTCAGGGATTTGACCATGCTCTGGTCTTCTGTAGCATGGTTTGGCATGCAGTTGCAATCCTTTGGCATATGGCTCAATAATGAAAGAATTCAGCTTCATCGACTTGTGGAAAATTTCCTTTCTGGGGTCCAATAAAGTACTTGTTACTTTGAAATACTTTCTCCACTAATAACAAATTCATGCCCCCCATGCTGTTCTCAGTACAGGCAGTACTGGTTCACTAAGGAAACCCAGTAGAGTCTTTTTTTTTTTTTTTTAAGGAATGTAAAGTAGCAATTAACCTTAACTTGTTTAGTGTTAACCAGGTGCATTACTCAATGTCAGATATAAAAGAAATGACAGTCATGACTAGAACATGCCAAAACAAAGAGCATGCCCTGTCCCTGCTGCCTGGTGGGCGGTGGTTCTAAGAAACAAGCTAGAGGTAGAAACTGTATCAACGTGTCTGCTCATTCACAGAGGTAACTCAACTCAAAATATCATTAATTAAGACTATTATTTGAGCTTCATATTCATAGATGTCTTAACTTCGAGGTGACTGGGATGCTAACAACAAATGGGGACAGAGGAGAAAAGAGAAAATTCCAGGTGGAGAAAATTATCAGCGCATAAAGGTACAGGAGGAGAAAACATAAGGACTACTTGGCAGGCAATCTATATCACGAGAAAGTGTGACATTTAAAGAATTTCTATGCATCAGTATCTAGATGCAGCCACTATTTTCCACGGTGATTTGATATTTTCTGCTGTCTCCATAATAACGTGCAAAAATTCTTCCAAATAGGCTGAAAGGCCATCCATAAATTGGCCTCAGTGTAACATTTCCGTTTTCTCTCCCACTTAGCTAGTGAATAACACTTTGCCATCATGTTCCTACCTCTATTCACAGACCCGAGTGTCCCTTTATCTGACTCGGGCCCTTTTATTAGAATAGGCCATCTTCTTTTAATGCACAATTATGGTAAGAATGGGTATTTCATGACCAGTAATCCTATCAGTAAGCCAGGTCTCCTCAGATACCCAGTGGTATCCTCTTGGCAGAGCTATTTACAAAAGTACGTGCAATTTAGCTGTTGTGCTTGCCCATTACATTCGTGGTCACCCTTAAGGAGAGCCACCCTATTACTGATTGCTTCATGCAAAAAGAGGGAGCAGTGGCATTACAGGCTTCCAGAGTGACACAGGTGCTGAATTACTTCCTGCACTATGCTATATTCTGTGTGTTTCCACTAAGGAGTGAGACAACGAAGTGGTTAGTTTGAATGTGCAAGGTGCATGTTTATGGGCTATTATTCATGAGGTTAAACACAATCTCAGGCAAAGCATGGTTTGTCTCATTTTAGCAAAGCATTTCTTTGAAAAATTTCAGGTGCCGTAATTGCATTTTAAAGATACATAATAAATGGCTCTCAGGCGCTGGTTAGGAGGTTTGCTGAGGTGTGAACTGACCATTTTGTTCTTTCCCTTTTATCAACAGCTTGTGCTTTAAGTCTCTGTCTTCAGAAGACAAAACGGTGCCCTGGAATATCAAAGGCTGTAGGTTTATTACTATACATTATGAATAATTTAATGCAGTAACAAAATAACACACTGATAAAGGCCAAAGAGTAATATTCTATTCATAGCTGACTGGATAATCAAAGCCATTGTAGGTGCTTTTTCTAATACTAATTTAAAATTTGCATTGTGGCCTTTTCCTTCCCAAATGATAACCACCTACTTGATGAAATATCCTGTATACCTTTTGGCATCTTTTACAACTGGATTCAAAAGTACATTCTTGCTATGTGCAACGAAAATAAAATAATTCATGGATAAAGAATGATTTTTCCCTAACGAATTATTTCATCTTTCCCTTAGTCTCTTGGCCCGGTTGTTGAAATTCTTCTGTCTAGGAGTTTTCTATAATGTTCCATAGTGATCAAGTTGGCCTGTTAAAAGCAATCTATTATATTTTAGAGTAGTAAAAGATTTTAATTTGATGACAGAAATATGGAAATATGCAAACATATCATTCCTTTATCATAAAGTTTGTTAGTCACACATCATATACTGAAAACCATTATGGATCATTATTTTCACTGATAACACTGATAAAAGTCTGAAATTTTTTTCTTTCTCTTTGCAGGTACTCTTCTATGAGTGATGGCTTTTGCAATTTATTAACTAAATAATTAGTTACTTGTTTGTTTTTTTTTTTTTTTTTTGAGACGGAGTTTCTCTATGTAACACCTCTGGCTGAACTTGCTCTGTAGACTAGGTTGGCCTTGTACTCAGAGATTTGCCTGTCTCTGTTTCCTGAGTGCCAGGATTAGGTGTGCACTACCACTACCCAGCCCAAAGATATATACATATATGTATGTATGTATATATATATATATATATATATATATATATTACATCACACAGCCTTAATATTTCTATCCTTCAGCAACAGGGTCTGATCCTATTGCGGAAAACTAGAGAAAGCCCTTTTCCATGTATGGAACCACTGCCATTATTTTACATTTGAGTCACTTGCATATATATATATATATATATATATATATATATATATATATATATATATATATGAGTTACAAAAGGAAATCTTATGGTCACTTTCTGGGTTTGGACTTAAACAAATTACTTAGAATGACACTGAACTATTTTTGAAAAGGATCTGGATAACATTTAGCTTGGTAAGTCACAAGGGACTGATTTAGGCTTCAGAAGAACACTTTTTTGAAATATTTTTCTCAACTCAGTTCAAGCTTGATCTAGAACAGTATCACTGAGCCCCAAACACCACTCACATTAGCTCAATGTGGGAAAGGATACCAGGAATTTGTGGAGAGAGATTCCCATGAGGTTATCTTGGCAAATGAAAGAAGAGTAGAGATCTTAGACATTTCTGCTATGTGTCAAAAAGAGGATGCAAATTGATTCTGCTCTGGTTCTGGGTGCTTCGCAAGCATCACCTCCAATTGGAAATTGCAAGAACGTTCTAGTGTATAGAACCATGATCTCTTTGTATCTGCTAGCTACCATTGATATAGGAGACTTAAATTTGTTTGTCAATCAGTAACAGCATCAAAGAACCATATCCACAGTAGAGAATCTTTGTTATCATGTGGTAAAACATCCAAAAAATGAGATTGGTTTTGCTTGATTTCCCTCAGATCACCCAAGTCCTGAAGATTGCTCAGAAAGAAAACCCTGGCCTGCTCTCAAAAGGTTGTCTTCAGGAGGCATGATTTTTCATTATAGTGTGGACATTAATTCAAATATATTTGATGATAGTTAATAGAAAATACATTTGCCTATAGAAGAACGCATGTGGGTGCTATTCATTATGTTACCCACCAGACCAGTGGAAAAAAATAATAACAATGGCCGTTTTTCATTTTTCTGAAGAAAAGCTTTAAGTCAAACTTTATACTTAAATATAGACATTTACCCACTTTGAATCGGTGTTCTATGACAAAGAAATCTTCAGCATATTTGTGAATCGTCAAACATCTTTTCATATGACAACATAGGATAAGTTAATTTGTACTTCTTTTTACATTTGTGTAAAAAGAGATGGTGAAGTGTTCATTTAATAAGCAGTTACTGGGCATGTCATTTTGTTAGACTGCAATTTTGTCCTTGAGGCTAACTTTATAATAGAGAGCATAGAGGGCATTGTGTCTCTAAGTCTATACATTTATAATCTATTATGACTCTCAATGTCTTTGTGATATTCTTTATTTTATTTTGTAATGTATAAAACCTCTTTTACAGTCAGCAAGTTACGTGTAACTCAGACTATCATCTGCCGAACCATAGAAAGGAAAGAAAAGTGACATTTATTCAACGCCTACTGCATGTTAGTCATTTGTGCCAAACCCTTTACAAGCATAGTTTAATTTTAAAAGATTTTTTTCTTTCAGTCCTCTTTTTGAGACATCATATGATGCTGTCGCCCAGGTTGGTCATACCCTGTAGCCCAGGGTAGCTCCTAACTTTCAGCAATCTTCTTTCAACAACCCTATGAGCAATGCATAGGGCAGTGTACTTGGCTTAAAAGTAATTTATTTTAAAATAATTAGAACTTATATAAAGCATGAGGCCTACTGCAAAAATATGGATAACTCTTAAGAAATATCTTTTTCCTTGGTGCTCTTTAGAGCAAAATCCCATCTTAATTATGATATATAATGTGGGCAATAAGATTAGAAACATAAGAGACTTTGTCTTTCTTGCTATGCCTCTATCTTCTCTTCGAGGTTACTTGTTGAATTCTTTGCCTATTTACAAAATAGCAATCATTATAATTGGAGACATTGTGGTAGGAACTGGAGGTGGGAATCTAGAGATAAATTGGAGTCAGTCATTGTCAAGAAATTATAGTATGGGGACCACAACATACCCATAGGATTTTCTTTAGAATATTTTCACTTATTCTCGTCCATGTCTCCAAAACTTAGTGATACGCTTTGTATTATGAAAGCAAGATCTTAATGGTTTTTTGACCCTAGATTTTGAACAATCTTAAATGCATTTATAAATCGCTGGGGAAAAATTTTGATCCTATATACTCCTAATCCCCACTGAAATAAATAAGCTCAAAAAAACGATATTCAAAAATACATTTGCAAAAGAAGACAAGAAATGACACGGAAGCTGCCAATGCATAAATGAGTTCATTTCTGTGGAATACAAATTAATTCAACAACTGGACATTCCTATAGTACAGCTTTGAATTGTACCTATGTATGCTTGGGGATAATTTAGAATAGTCATTCTTTTTTCTTCATTTTTATTATTACTTATTTTTTTTACAGTCCTTTTGTTGGCCCACTCTGGCTCTGCCCTCCCACATTTCCTCATCTCATTCTTCCTCACCCTGTCTCCAAGAGGATGCTATTTCCCATGAAATAGACACTCTTGTTACTTCCAAATCAGAGAAAAGTATCTTTTTATACCTGACTATAGAAGGAATCTCACTTTGTCTTTCAAGATACAGATAGCTTTAAAATTTTTACTCCTTCTTAATTCATCACAGCATAATACATAATAGATATTTAAGATAAAATATATCTCCCTCATTGAAATTACTATCTCCTGCATTAGGAGAAAAAAACACATTGTTAGTTCAAATCGATAAATATTACCACTTTCTATTAAGTTCAATTCATGGATACTTGCAACCTCTTAATTTTTAATTTAGCAAGATATTTCTTGAAGTCACTTTATTTAATATACAGTTAATACAGTGAAGTTTCATGCTTGGTGGGCTAGAGGGTAAGACACAACTCTTCCTTTCTATGATGTCATCAACTTGTACAAATTCTGTTTGACCCTTCAGAACCATGTGTAAATTTAAATAAGGAATTGATATTAATGATCTATTATCATAGAAAATTTTTGTTCCTTCTTCTCTTTGTTCTCTTCTCTTTTCTCTTCTTCTTCTCCTTGTAATACGCATTTGGAAGATCCATTAAGAGTTAGAAAGAACAATTTGCAAATTCATTTGGGATAACAAAAAACCCAGGATAGTGAAAGCTATTCTCAATAATAAAAGAACTTATAGGGGAAATCACTCTCCCTGACTTCAAGCTGTATTACAGAGAAATAGTGATTAAAAACTGCATGGTATTGGTATAGAGACAGGCAGGAAGATGAATGGAATAGAACTGAAGACCCATAAATGTACCCCCACACATATAATCACTTGATATTTGACAAAGGAGTTAAAACTATCCAGTGGAAAAAAGACATCATTTTTAACAAAATTTCAACTGACAGTCAACATATAGAAAAGTGAAAATCTACCCATTCTTATCTCCTTATACAAAGCTCAAGTCTAAGTGAATCAAGGACCTCCACATAAAATCAGATACACTGAAACTTGTAGAGGAGAAAGTGAGGAAGAGCCTCGAGCACATGGGCACAGGGAAAAATTCCTGAACAGAATACCAATGGCTTTTGGTCTAAGATCAAGAATTGACAAATGTGACCTTATAAAACTGCAAAGCTTCTGTAAGGCAAAGGACACTGTCAATAGGACAAAAAGGCAACCAACAGATTGGGGAAAATCTTAATTAATACTACATCTGATAGAGGGCTAATATCATATATATATATATATATATATATATATATATATATATATAACGTAAGAAGTTAGAGTACAGAGAATCAAATAACCCTATTAAAAATGGGGTACAGAGGTAAAAAAAATCTCAAATGAAGAATATTGAAATGCTGAGAAGCACCTAAAGAAATGATTAACATCCTCAGTAATCAGGGAAATGATAATCAAAACAACCCTGAGATTCGACCTCACACCACTCAGAATAGCTAAAATCAAAAACTCAGGGCACAGCAGATGCTGACAAGGATGTGGAGAAAGAGGAACACTTCTCAATTGCTGGTGGGATTGCAAACTGGAACAACTACTCTGGAAATCAGATTGGCAATTCCTCAGTAAATTTGACACAGTAGTACTTGAGGACCCAGCTATACCACTTCTGGGCATATACTCAGAAGATGCCCCAAGATGTAATAAGGACATGCCGCACTATGTTCATAGCAGTCTTATTTATAATAGCCAGGAGATGGAAAGAACACAGATGTTCCTCAACAGAGGAATGGATACAGAAAATGTGGTACATTTACAGAATGGAGTACTGCTCAGTTATTAAAAACAATGAAATCATGAAATTCTTAGGCAAATAGATGGAACTAGAAAATATCATCCTGAGAAAATTTAAGAGATAATAAATGGTAAAAGAAGAGGGTCAAAAGCTATGGAGATTATAATGAGTTCATCCTATTTCCAGAATATTTTTGGACACATGAACAGTTTGTATAAATAAATACTTGAATAACCACACTTACGCTGCATTTATAGGACCATTGGCTTCAAATTCTAAAGTGTCATGTGTGACATTTCAATGATAACATTTGAAATATAAGAAATAATAAATATTAAATTTGAAACAAAGACCATCCATGGGTATTTTGTTCCCTATTCTAAGGAGGAATTAAGTATCCACAGGTTTAAGGAGCAAACCTGTGTTAGAATGAGGTATTTAATTGGCCATATCAATCATGTCAGCCATGGGGGCTTTTGATTACTGGAGTTCAATACTTTGATAGCTGGAACTTTGTAGTCAGCCTCAAGATGAGGAGGGGGCCCAGTAGGGGAATAGACTTTGGTGACTAGATTTAAGAAGTTTCTAGCACGGCAGAGGGAATTGGGGGAAAGGGAAAAGCCTTCCAGAATCCTGATCACCATACATTGAGCTGTTCAGTGTCCTTTCAGAATCAGCATGAATCCTGATAGAGGTGGATGTCCCAGAGTAGGTCTACATATAAACCTTTAAGAATGCCTGAATTTTCTTATTTTCTACTTTTTGGGGTTTCCAGGAGGTCCTTGGGAGCCCTGTAGGCATTTCACACATCTCTTGGACCAATGAATATCTTGGTAATCTGAACACACTTTTAGAAGTTAGTGTCTAACTCATGCAGAGGTACTAGGAGTGGCAAATTGAATGGGTGAAACAGACAATTACAAGAGGGGTCAGAAGCCAAGTGTCCAGGGATTCTCTCTTTCTAAGCATATTCTTTGGCTCCCCATTCCCATAGATTATTTTTTTTTTTGAAAAGTCCTGTAATATGTCCCACAACAGTGGTTAAGCATCAGTTAAGTTTATTAAGAAAGAACAATAAAATTATCTCAAGAAGCTACATTGGACAGTGGTTGTGGTACCATTTTATACACACACTTCAGTAAAAAAAAAATAATATCATCAATTCTATGCGGAGAATAGCTGTACCCAAACTTAGCCAAATGGCAAAGAAGTAGCAGCTTTATTTGCATTTTCTTCCCCATTTGTAGTGTTTCATGTTTATTGAGATCCTCTTAAACACTGTATATAGAGTTCAGGATGTTACATCTTATGAAAACAACATGCAAAAAAAAAAAAATAGAAAAATCTAACAAGCCTCCCTTCCAAGCAGAGTATACACCTATGTATGTATGTATGTATATATATATATATATATATATATATATATATATATATATATATATATGTAAACACATAAAGCTAATAGAAGTTGAGGCTGGACTTCAATGTTTTTCCAAAACTAGTGTTGTCAGGAGAAAAAAAGAAAACCTGTGCTTTCTAGTGGTTAGATGCTAACAGGAAAAAAAAAAAATCATTCCATTCATTATTCTGGACAGATCAGAAACCTCTCTTGGGAAGTCAGTAAAACTGTACTGCAAAGAATAAAGCTGTAAAATACTGTCAGCAACAATTTGCCTTGGCAGGGGATGGACAGTATGATCTAACAGTCCCTTTTATTTCTAATTTCTATGATTCCCTTTTTTTTTTTTAAAGCCTTACATAGTTCTCTTAACCCAGTGCTGTTACATACTGAGCCAGAATCTCCCAGTGTCCCAGCTGCTCTCCAGGGCTATCAAGCACTTTGGAGAATACAGAAATACTTTGTTCTGCAGGCTAACACTTTTATGATCCATACCTTCTGAGGCAGGCCACTGTATGTACATGTGAAGTTTGACATCCATGTGAGTTAATGCAAACAGTTGTTTTATTCTTTTTTTTATTTTATTTTTTAAATCTTCCTCGGGGTCAATTTGAACAAACATCTAAGGCTGTGGTTCATTTGGTAACAGTATTTTCAGTGTTTGATGATCATGCATGTCAAGTACTCTTTTGAACTGTGTAGCTACCTTGGTGGTTCCTTTTCATGCAGATTTTGTTCACACATTTTTCATATCATGCAATGTTGATGGGGCAAAGTTTAAATTCATCAAGGTGTCATTTCCTCCCACACTGTCCCGATGTTTGGTAAAAGATTACATACTGATTATGTTTTAACCAGGGGCATAGTTCTACTATTCCCCAAGACAATGAAACACAACAGGTGCTCAGAGCACCTTTGCCTAAGGTACTTAATTAAGGTTGTTAATCTAATAGGGATTCAATCAATCCATGTGGTAATTATATAAAGCACAGATTAGCAATAGAACAATGCATACTAAGGAAAAAAAGAAAAAAGGAAATGAAGGCAGTAACTGTTCTCAATGAGCCTAGTCTGTCCAGGCAGCTGGAGAAGGTTTCTTATTACTGTCTTTAATACATGGATTGGATTCTTTTATTGTTGCCTCTTAGTCACCACTCAAAGGATGGGTTACTGTTTATTGCAGTTCAGCATTTTGAGTGTATGACAATGCTTAGTAACTACTGGTTTGTTAAATTATGTAGTGCAATCTAGGTACCTCATATTTAAAGGCTCATTTGTCTGTGAATCTATTTTCAAAATTAAGAAAATATGAATCTAGAAACTTACCTTAGCCTTTCATTTCTTGGAAAAATCATGAAACAAAACTTCTTAGAACACAGCTATTGTATGTTTTCTTTACAATAGAATTCCAAGGGTGAAGAAATAGGTCACAGTAGGGTCTCAATATAAAGTGAAGGGCCATCTTCTGAATTGGAATCCTTTTTCCAACTAAAGTGTGTTCGGTTATTTTCCTGCCTTAATTTGCTATGGTATTTTAAGAAGCACGATACAGGAAGCTCTACGTGAAACCCCAGTATATTTCTGAACTATATAACAAACTTTTAAAAATAAGTAATATCAATAGAATCTTAACCAGGTAAGTATAAGGGACAGGAGGAATTTCCCACTGCCTTCTCAAGCTTGTGGTCCAGCACTCTCAGGCTCCTTTCTCCTTTCCCATTTTCTTCCTATTATCATTCCATAGAAAGCTTCCCCTAGAGGGAACTATCTGAAATTCATTGATATTAATTTTTAAAAGAGCAATAATGACCACTAAAAGTATTAAGTTCTGACCTTTCTGTCTTCCACTGGGATTTTTGCAACCCAAGTAATTAGGTAGAAGGCTGCTTTTTTAATTGTCTATAAAAGCTTGTGGATTTCTTTTATTTTGTTTTTATTATAATTTAGGCTGAGAAGTCAATCTTTTTCTGGTGTGTTTGAATAGAAGTATATATTGTAGATATACTTGGTTTTCACAGTAGGTGTTGGTTTCAATGTCTCTGTGTAATAAAAGATTTTTTAAAAGCCTAATCAGTTACAGCCAGAGTTTGCAGTTTTTTGTTATCTCTGCTTCTATAAAGTAAGAGCCCACAATGTATTTATCCTTATCCAGGCCCTCTCCATGTAACCAAGACTGCAGAGAGCACTAATGCAATTGCTTCCATCTGTTCTTGACTATGGATCAGATTTTGCTCAAGTATCTTTCTTCTTTATACATTTCAGAGTCAAATCTAGGGAATGGTGTCACCCACAGTGGGATGAGTCAATTACTGAACAGGACAGTCTTAGGACCATAGGCTAACTTGATGTAGATAATAACTCATGGAGACTCTCTCTTAAGGTGATTCTTGGTTGGCCAAAGTTGTCAATTAAATCTAACTATTGCAGTAATGCCTACTTGTAATCAAGTATGTTGTAAACTGGGGTAGGAAAATAAAGATTTGGAGTTCTATCTGTGCTATTTAGTGTGTTCTTATATAAATTAATTTTCTATGCTGCAAAATATATCAAATATTTTAAAAATATTTTGTTTTGCTTTTAAATTATATGTTTATATTGTATGTGAAATGGATTGTGCACATGAGGACAGGTGCCTACAGGGGGAGGTGCAGATTCCCTAAAGATGGAGTTAGTCTGTTGTGAGTCAGTCACCCCTTGTGGATACTAGGAACTGAACTCAGGTCCTCTATAAGAGCTATGAACTCTTAACTGGCCAGTCATATTTCCAGCTTCCATAAATTTCCCCTCTGAGTATATTTCCCCATATTCATAGCTTAAAATCCTAGTTGTAAATTTAATACTTTTAGGAGAAAAGTAGGTCCTGTCATGAATGAGTTTGGTGTTGACGTAACAGACCTCAGAGAGCACCATTGCTTCTCTTAAACTGGGGAGAATGAGCCAAGAAGCAAGACATTCTGCTGCTATGCTGTTAGCTTGGTGTGTTTGTGGAACTCTTAACAGTTTGGATGGATGAGCCTCTTTTGCCTGTTCTTGGGACTTTTCTTCCTCTTATTGGGTTGCTTTGTCCAGCCTCGATAGGAGGGCCTTTGCTTTGTTTTATTGTTTCTTGGTATGTTGTGTTTGGTTGTTGTCCCTTTGTGGACTGCTTTTTTCTGAAGGGAAAGGGTTGGGGTAGGACCTCAGTAGATGGGAGAATTTATGTGTGGTGAGGATGGGGGGGAGGAGAACGTGAAGAAACTGTGGTCAGGGTGGATTGTATGAGTGAAGACTATATTTTTAATAATAAAAAAAATGCAGGATCCTAGCCAGACACATAATATGCAAGCATCTTCATCTTTAACTTTTCAGCTTCCATATCTGTGAGAAACAATTGATTGTTGGTTGAGCTTATGACCCCAGTATCTTTGTTATAGCAGTTGAAAAGACTAAAACAATCTCTAGAAGGACAGCAGTGAAACCTTCCTGGAATTTTCTACAACTGTCTTTGTTTTCTTTAATGTGGTTATGAGATGGAAGCTATATTTTCTAAATCATTTCTGTTGTACAGATGATAATTATAAAAACATTTCACAATACAAATTCTCAGTTAACATATTCAAATATTTATAGCTGTTTCAATTCTTAAATTAAGAAGTATGTTTTTTTTGCACGTAATGGCTTGAAATAAAAAAGAACAAAAATACATGTAACATATTTATGTTAATTGGTTGATGTCACCATTTTTAACTAGTAACCAAAATCATACATACCCCACAGCTTAATGTATCATTAACATATCTTTACTATTTAGAATTTTCTTATTCAGGAAAAACATACTATTACTTGTTTAAGGAATTTCATGAACATAAAAGCACTAGAGTTACTAAATTTATTAAACATCTGTGGAATGTGAGTGTATGTGTGTGTGTGTGTGTGTGTGTGTGTGTGTGTGTGTGTGTGTGCATTTGTGTGTTTGTAGGTTCCTGAACATATATGCAGGCAAATGGAGGCCTAGTAAGGACACTAGTTATCTTTCTGAGCCCTTCAAGTGTGTGTGTGTGTGTGTGTGTGTGTGTGTGTGTGTGTGTGTGTGTGAGTTCTACTGAACTTGAAAATCACTTTTGACAAAGCAAGGTAACAGTGGCAATCCGGGATCCACTTCTCTCCCCTTTCTCCTCCTCCAACACTGGAGTTACTATTATGAACATCTTTTATCTGGGTCCTGGGGATTTGAACTTACATCATCTTGTTTGCACAGGTGACTTTACCCGTTGAGCTTTCATCTTAGCCCTACATTACCCACTTTCAATGCCTTGCTTAGCTAGATCTACAAACTAGCATTAAAAGATTAAGTGATAAATCATCTAATCTTAAGCCAGCTCCTGCTCCAAAAGTTCTAAAATACATACATATTCTTCCTTCTTTCCCCTGTCCAAGATGCTGGTAAAATTATTTGCTATTACAGAGGTCAATAGAAAAATACTGGATACAAGAACAAATAGGTCTTTATGATCTTTGTTTAAAGATATGGCAAGTGATAAATGCCAAGAACTTTGAAAGCACCAGTATTTTTTTTATTGTTTGTTTGAGGAACTATATAAATAAGTTCAACATCTTTCAAACTGAATGCTGTTGATTAAAAACTAAATTATTGTCTGCATAAGAAGTGGGGCTTTTAATGCCTGACTTACATTTCTTCTCCAAACAATCAGTGTTCTAACTGCCCATAGAAAATATATACAAGATCAACTCTTTGTTTGCACAACCCTCTTAGCTAGTTACTTTCTGGAACCACATAAACTGTATGACATTTGATATTAGACAATGGAGTATGCTACTGCTCTGAACACAATGACTGTGCTTTCTGGAATTTTCTGTGCATTTGCCTGTGAAATGTTTTCTTTGTTAAGAATTATAACCCAAAGGATGGACCAAAACCAAGAGTGTTTTCCTAACATCTCCATACAAGTTTAACTTCTCTCACCTCAAATGGGTGTTACATGTATGTTAAATAGTGAGCAGACTTCATTATCTAACTATCAATCTTTCACCCTTAAAATGAAGCCTTCATGTGTGTATTTTAAAGTGATGTACTAAAAAATGGAAATTATGATTTCAGATAAAAGCAGTTCTAAAAATATTTTAAATGTAGGATTAAATTTAGATAATGTAGCAGTTGATTTCATCTAACAGAGAGAAGACTAGAAAATGAAGGCAGCAAAGATTTACAGGTATACCACTCATTGGAGAACACGATATAAGATTCTCAGCATAGCCGTGCTGAGAACCATACTTCAGTGGAAATGCAGCCATGAAAACCAGGGTCATGGTTAAGCTTCTGGTGTAGCTGCTGTTGTCAGATATATGATATGTAAAACTACATGATAAGCCAGTTGATAACTGTCTATACCCCTTGGTTCTGAATCTTACTTACCTGCTGGTGTAGCTCCTTTTCCCATTTCTTCCTCCAATACTAGTTATAGAAAATCCATTTTAATCAAATAATGAGAATTTCTTCCTGGGACTTTCAGTTCTCCTCTAACCTTGATTCCATTGTACAGATTGTCCAACAGGATAAATAGCTTAAAGGAGAGGGTGATGCATGCAAGTCTACATATAGTTTTAGTGATTAATAGCATAGCTAAGTAGTTATTGGTAGAAACATGGTTTGAAATGAATGAACAGGTGACTTCTGAATTTCAGACTAAGTCTCCATCATCCCCCAATAGACCATGATCATACCAATAAAGTTGGTTGACATTTTCAGCCTGGCACAGAAAATTCAGTCTCTATTTTTAACAACCCCTCAAAGACCAATACAAAGAAAGTCATTTTAGTCATTTAAGTGTGAGCGTCAGAAATATTCGTCTAGACCCCCCAAATCACTAAGTTCATTAGCTGTCTGATAGAGGTCAAAGAAGAAAATCAAAACAATTATTGAAATAAAGGCAAAATAAACATATTGTTCCTGGATCTCCCCATTGACCAATGTCATTATTTCAAAGCCAAGTTAGAAGTTACAGTATGAACTAACCAGAACCCCCAGAGCTTGTGTCTCTAGCTGCATATGTAGCAGAAGATGGCCTAGTCGGCCATCATTGGGAAGAGAGGCCCCTTGGTATTACAAACTTTATATGCCCCAATACAGGGAAACACCAGGGCCAAGAAGTGGGAATGAGTAGGTAGGGAAGCAGGGCGGGGGAGGGTATAGGGGACTTTCGGGATAGCATTAATTAAGAAAACATCTAATAAAAAAAGTGAAAAAAAAGATTAACTCTTTCAAGGCATTCAAATGCTATTGTTATGTCACTGGGAAGTTACATATTATATTTTCTCAGTTGCTAGAGAAAATCATGGCCATATAAAAGAACACATTCCTGACATATTTTGTCTGCCATGGACCACTGACAACAGATCCCCCAAATGGCATTTTATACTCTCAAGTTCTCAATATTACTCAATACTCAGGAAGTAAAAATAAAGATCAAGACAAGGTAAGTAATGTGGTGGTTTAAGAGAGGTGTGTTCCCATATGCTTAGCATGTAGTTCAAGTGCTGGGCTTTGGTAGGCATGTCTGTAGCATTCCACATACCCCTGCACCCTCTCCATTGTCTATATGTCACCATAACCATACGGACTGACAAGAGAATCTTTTCATTAGTGGTGTCTACACAGACTGCCATTGATTGACGGCTTGAAATGTTACTTCTTGGGCTTGATTCCAACCCATACACAGGAGCCTCTTAATATTCTCACATGCCGGAATGCGATCATATTTGGGGTTATTATTTCTTTTAAATGAAATCATTCTGTTAACTTAATATTTAAAGAGGTTAAATATTTAAAAGTGTGTATCCATTTACATATGGTTTCATAGGTTCCCCTCTTTAGAGAAGCTAATTTTAAATGTTAATTTCAATGGTACAGTCATTTTTAGTAGTTCTACTGTTACTGCATACTAAGTGAAACAAAAATGAAATTGTTTAGAAATTTCTGTTTTACTTATCGTATCAGCTACATTACTTAGAGCCAAGCTTTTTATTTAGATTATTATTTAGAATATGCTTTTTTGGGGTGGGGGTGATTCATAAGTGTACTAAATTAGATATTCCCCTAAATACCTACAACTCATAAGCTAGAAGCAGCAGGCTTAAAGAAGAGTAAGTATGAAGAATCAGACACACCTGGGTTTAGGCCTTGCTAATAGCAGACAAACAGACAGACAGACAGAGACAAAGAGATGGAGACACACACACAGAGAGAGAGAGAGAGAGAGAGAGAGAGAGAGAGAGAGAGAGAGAGAGAGAGAGAGAGAAGGAGAGAGAGAGAGATGCTGACATCCACACATTTATGATCAAATAAAACTATATAAGTTAGACTTGCCAGATTCTAAGAGTGGCTTTGGGTAATTCAAGAGTGTAACTTACATAAAGCATGAAGTAGGCTGTGTGGCAGCTTTCTGGTGTTCCTTATTTCTTATTTCCTATCATTTCTGCTTCAAAATGTTTGAAGACTATAGGATATTTAGGATTTGATCACAACAAAAATAAATGACAAAAATCCACTTAAGTGGAGAACTTTCTAGTAGATAGATTTTGCCCAGAAAATATGCAGTGTGCTGATTATATTGCCTGGCTTGCAAATTCCTCAGATTTCACCATCATTCTGGCATGTGGATGGTACTGTCAGAAAACCAAGGCAAGAGTCACTTCACATCTGGAGGAATGTTTCTGATTGGAAGTAACATCTAACCTCTGGTGCTCCTTATTAGGGACCTGTACAAAGAATGGGCTGTGGATGTGTGATCCAAACCATGACAATACATTGGAGCTGTGATAATCAGGTGTTTTGTTAAAGAAGGTAAGTGTGCACTGAAAATATCCTGTCATGCACACAACTGTCCTGCTGGTCTTTCTTGCTGCACTGTCTTCTCATTTTCAGTGGGAACAGGAGATTTTTCAAACAGTAATGTGTTCAGTGGCAGACACCTTCAGTGTTTCTGTCGGGGTTTTGAAGCTCTCCTCTATTAGGATGTTGCTGCTGCCTAGACTGGCCCAGAAAGTTGAATGTGAATGTTTTAACTTTTGTCCTTTAACAACATTTCATCTCAGAGGCACCTTGGGAAGTGAGATGTGGTCTCCCCTATTGCTTCCCTTCCCCCTCTTCCACCTGCTCCCCACTTTGTCCCTCTTATTTTTTTTGTTCTTCATTCCTTCTATTTCCTTCACTCTCTTTCCTTCCCTTCTCCACTTTTTATTTTTGTTATAATTTATGTCTCTTGTTTTCTCTTTCCTCTCTCTTCCTCCTCTTCTTGTTTCCATTTTACCTTCTCTCCAGTCTTTCCTCTCCTCTCTCCCCCTCCTTCCTTTTTTACAACAATAATACACATGATTTTGTATACCTTACAAAATTAGTGGATCCTCAAAGTAGTAATTTATCCATCTTCAGACTTGTGCATAAACTTACACTATTTCCCAATATTTTACCACATATGACCATACTAAAATATGTTGAAAAGTTTATTTGATTTATTTATCCATAATGTATTCATTTGTTTGACAAAAAAAGGTTTTTGGTATGTAGGACATGATGGCTGTCAAATCATAATCCAACTATCTCTGCCTCCATAATTCATAGAGAGATTCAAGATGTGTTTGAGCCCCCAGAAAAATAATTTCTGAAGAGATTAGAGAGTAAAGTATCTATGACGTTCTTCTACAAATGCATAGAGAAGTCATTTTATTGTATTTTAATTTCATTTATGTTTTTGGTTTGGAGTCTGCCTTCATTAGCTTCTAGTAGTTCTTGACAATTTCATTCCCGGGGACACATACTTTACTGTGTTCTGTTCACACTACACACACTTCACACTGCACCATGGCAGTGTGAACTCGGGGTTTTGCTGATGCTCGGATTGTACTGCATCACTGAGCTATGTGCTCTGGCTCTACACATTTAAATTGCATGAAGCATCTAGAACTGAGCACCATTTTATTCCTATTTTCAAACAGAGAGGTACTTGAAGCTTAGAAAAATCAAGTATGCTGCTCTAGGTCACACAGTAAAGGGCAAGCTGAGATTCGAACACTAAACAAAGAATAGAAATCATTTCTTGATTTTAACTGCTAAAGTTTTCCAGGAGTGGACATTTGATTTTAAATATACTTGTGGAGCACATGATGTTGAGTTTCTTTAATAATCGTCTGAGAGCAGTTAAGATAAAACAACATCCAAGTCAGGGGACGATGGACATCAGCATTAGTTGGTGTGCATACATTCCCTTGATTTTCGGAATTCAGTTTTAAAAATTTATTTCTTCAAGTTGCATACACAGTAGTAGAAATAAAGAAAGCAAACATTTCTGTGTATTTTATATAAAGCCTTGTTTCTGAAGGAGCACTTTAGATTATGTCAAAAAAAATATCGGACATAAGAAACAATTCTTTCAAATAAAAGAATGCCACTTTGCACTGGAAGACAGATTACTAAGTTAGCTGATTAATGTATTAATGTAAGACATACGCCACCTTTGTCTTTGATCTTTTACTTTATAATTCATCTCAAAAGGTAATAGACATGCCCAAAGCATTTGAACCCCAACAGGACATCATGCACGACAAATATAATTTCTTTCTGCCTTTAAAATTCATCTAAATTGTACCCAGGGGAACAGAGGTGGGTCTTTGATAAGGTTCTCTAAAGCTGCTGTTTGTAGAGAAATTAGGAGAGTTTTTCAATTTGATATTTTCTAGATTGATAATTTCATTCCGTGGCTCCTTCTGCATTTCTGGGCTCTGGTTTTAATTATCGCTTAGAGTAAGTGTACTGGATGTGCACTTATCAGTTCCTCATTTCCCCTGTGGACCACACTGTGGGTTACAAAATACAATTTCCATTTTGTCTGCTGATGGCCTAAATAAGGTACACACAAAACAACAAGGATGGGCTTCTCAATTTAGCACGGTAAGATGTTCATATAACAGTGGCCCTAGGGGTTAGATTAGAGGAGAAAAAGAAATAGATTCTACCTCAGTGGAGTTGAACAATTTTTAAAAGATTTAGCACAAAAGAACTGGGCCATTCCACACTATGAACACTTTAAAAAAATCTAACAATAATATAAATTTTCATATTCTTTAATTTAGGGAGCCATGGCATATGCAATTATATCTTACATGATATTTTAAGCACAACCATCACAGGAGCAAAATTGTTAAAGAAAAATTAAGCACATGAATACCATGACAAGGTTATATTAAAGTATTTGGTATTATAAAGCAGGTGGAATATGTACCAGACACCATTTTATTTAATTCCTCACATTGGCATTCTTAGTATTTTAAATCAAGTAAATACTTTAGTACAATATTTAAACATAATATGTATGAAAATTAGAAAATGTGAAAGACTAATTCCTAGCTATAAAACTTAATTTTCCTACCACTTAATTATTTCTTCATCTCATTTCCTCTGGTGTGAACCTTTCTGGTGAAATGCAATATAGGTTGTAAGCCAAAATTATTAATATAAGCATTAATGCCACAAACAGCAAAATTTAATGGGTACTTATTATTATCATAGTCATAGGAATCTAGAATTCCCCCTGCATGGTCATGCTTTAGGAAATTGATGGGATGGCAGGTATATATTAAAAAGATAAACCATTACACAATATCAGGCATGGTTTCTCTAGCAAAATCATGGATTTTGGAGAACTTACAACCACCACTTGACTAGACCAGCATAATGCCTAACTGCATTCTAAATATTCATCCTTATACCCACAGATAGCCACAGTCCTCACCCCTCAGCTGGGAAACTTCTTTTGCAATAGGTAAAACCATTACAAAAAACACAACCAACCAAAATGTAGAGTTGTGGAGTCCAGTCCCAGTGGATATATCTATAATAGAACTGCCCCACTTAAGGCTTAGAATCATCGAAGAGAGAATTGAAAGAATCATGGTAGCCAGAGAAACAGGAGCTTGTTCCATCCCTCACCTCGGTCCTATGGAAACCCGTGCATGTGATGTCACATTTTGGCGGGATATGCTTGGCATCTTCTTGATCATGGTGGTCAATTTTTCTTACTTCTCCACTCATCAAATGAACATGTCTCTTCTTCTGGAGACCATAACAAATGCTAGTTTAACAGATCTTCCAAATGCACCACATGTCATGTTGGCTTAAGAACATAGGACTTCCAATGAGTATGTATTGGAGATGTTGGAGAAAAGTGAAGTACTCTAGGAAGAATGAGCTAGATTTGAGCAGGCATTTGATGACTTAGCATTCTTCTACATGGATGTAAAAGTAGCGATCTATCAAATACTTTCAGTGTGACCTGAACCCACTGGTGTATATTGTTATTCACTCAACTTTTCAATTAGATGTAACTTCATTTGTACTTTCTGAACATGGTCTGAGATGTTTCCAGTTCCTGTTGGGAAATACTCGGTTAACTCTAAAGTATTTACTCAAAGAAATGACCCTATACTGACTAAGGATGAAAAGGTGTGTAAACTCAACTGACCATTCCTTATTTTCTTTTTACTATCATACAACTACTATGAAATCATTTATTCTAAATATAGTTACTAGATATCAACTAAAATTAATAGAAATCAAAGGAAAACCATAAAATTTATAATGGATAAATTATAATGGATTTATCAGTGAAACATCTATCACAATCAAAACAGTAATTTAAGATTTTGCAATTGCATTTAATAAATTAGAAGACATCAAGAAGTTTTGTATGTTAAATAGCCTTATCCTTTCCATCATTAAAAAATAATAGTGTGTTTGAAGGACAGGAAGCGGTCAATGCTTGTGGGTAAGCAGGACGACTTTCATTGAAATCACTGAAATATAGAAAGCCAGGCTTGCCTTCACTTGACTATAAAACTAGAGGTGAGGTTTAGACATGTGGATGTGGGCAGTTCTCTAGTCAGCCAGCTTAGCCTACACGAGGAACTTCCAGTTTTGAAAGAGAATTTTCTGAAGTCAATGAAGCAGAGAACAATAGAAGATGCCCAGTTTCTTCTTCCTGTATCAACACACCCATGTGCATGCCCCACACATGCACATACAACACACAGATACAGCCGCTCTAAAATATGTGTTTCAATTACATCTTGGTCACTTAAAGCATCTATTTTTTTCTGGTGGTTTGAATAAGAATGGTTCTTATAGGCACACTTATTTGAATGCATAGAGAGTGTCACTATTTGAAAGGAATAGGACATGTATCCTTGTAGGGGTAGATGTGGCTTTGTTGGGGGAACTGTTCCACTGGGCATGGAATTTGAGGTTTGAGATGCTCAAGCCAAGCCCAGTGTCACCCTCTGTTCCTCCTGCCTGTGAACTCAGATGTAGAACTCTCAGAGCTAGCATGCCTTCTTGAGTACAGCCATGCTACCTATCATGAGGAAAATGAACCAAATATCTGAAACTGTAAGCTAGCCCCATTTAAATACTTTTCTTTATGAGTTGCCATGATCATGGTATTTTCAGAGCAATAGAACACCCCTTCTATTCCCACTCTTTCAGCATTAAAAAAATATTTATCTAATATATTACTCATTGAAATGAGCAATGAGAAATAAATAATATTCTTATGGAATATATATTTTAATGAGACAAGACAGAGAAGAAGTCATATACAAACTGTCAAATGTCAACAAAATCATGTAGGTAATTAAAACAAGGGAAAAGAAGTAGAAAATTATTTTCTTTAGAATGTAAGCTAGTTAGGAAATCTTATGTATAGATGGAGAGAGTACAGAGTATGGAAAGGCGATTATGAAAATGTGCTGACTCCCACAGGGATAAACCAGTCACTAACTATGACTTTATGTTGATTTTTTTCTCACATATTGGAAAAGAATCTTATACCCAAACAAGTATCATTCTCAATTATGTCTAAATATTCCAACGGGTCTATCTAAGCTGAAATGTCTTGCTAGATTCTTAGCTACAAACTCACAAGACTTCAGGGTTATAAATATTTATCAAACACCCACATCGATTTTGTTGTTTTTGTTGTTGTTGTCATTTTGTTTTGTTTTGTTTTGTTTTCTTCTTTTGCCTAGCCTAACAACCATGATTCCACTGTTTCTCGGAGGTAAAGGATAAGTTACGCACTTTCCTTTGGTCATCTTCATTCAAAAATGTAAGCAAGACCTGACCCATGAGTAGGATCCAAATCTTTGGGATTCAAAAACTTACTCCAGAAATATCTGTGGTGCAAGACAAGTTTATCGCAATTATTAACTCTCAGGCGAGAGACTGTTGGTGAGATACATGGAAATGGTACACTCAGTTTCAGTGTAACAGGATGAAAGTGAGGGTGTAAGCCTAAAGTTTCAGATGCTCAGCTTGGTGTGAAAGGGAAGTGTCTGAAATAAAGCCAGGAGGGAGGAGAACAGATCCAAGAAGGGAGAGAAATCCCTGGCAATGTTGTTTGAGCAGTTAGATCCAACTGTGACTGAATCCATTATGTATGGACTTTTCCCTACACCATCCAATAAATTACCATATTGGAATGTACTATTAGAATTACCTTTCTGTATTTGCATCTAAACGCCTCATGGTGACAAGAATTAGTAGATTCATGTCTGTTTACAATGCAGACTTTGAAAGAAGGGAGTATTGTTACAGTAAAAAGGGCTGTCCCACCATCCCATGTTCTTTCTATTCCTTCCTCTTTTCCCTACCCATCACTTAACACATCCCTGGGTTTTGTTTGGTTCTGTGATCCACTATGATCCACACATTCGTTTTAGTGATTCCTACTTGTATACCTTTGAGAAGGTAATGATTTCAGTGTAATAAAGAACACATGCTCTTAAGGTCTATAAGAGCCAATCACATCCAGGGAATATGTTAAAGGGAACATTAGTTTGTGGAATTTAGCATGGCTTAAAATTATGTGACTCAAAGTAATAAACATCTTATTATTATTGTTTCTACATGAA
This sequence comes from Mus minutoides, assembly GCA_902729485.2. Taxonomy (NCBI): domain Eukaryota; kingdom Metazoa; phylum Chordata; class Mammalia; order Rodentia; family Muridae; genus Mus; species Mus minutoides. The sequence continues at coordinate 1,206,356 of LR749646.1, read as the reverse complement.
ACCAGTCTACGTCCTTTATTTTCTCTATTTGTCTAGAAGGTTATTTATAAAACAAAGATTTCTCAGATTCTTCTTAATCTGGAAATATTTTTTGAGCAACTGTTAATGTAATAGAGTCTGAAGTTATAGATCAGTAGGAGGGTGCTGCCTAGCATGTCCAAGTCTATGTGTTAGCTCCCCGCAACAAAGAAAACAAAACATAATACACCATCTGATAGCATCTGCATTGGTGCACCACATTCAGTTAGTAACTTTCTCTGTACAAGAATTGTCAAATAGGCTTGGAAGCATCTGAAGTCCTTATAAGTGATATATTTATTAGGATGCAAGTATGCTATGGGCTAAAACATTCTTTAATAAGCACATTTGGTCCAAAGTGATTCTTATGAGTAAAAGAATATACAGAACTTTAATAGCAATTCTCCAACCTTTGTGTGTATATGAGTATATATGTGTGTGTTCCTTCTTCTTTCCCATGTTGAATTCTCTCTGCAATAAATAATGTCAGCAAAAACCTGCCCTCTGATTAGAGTAAGCACAGAGGGTCTTAGCTGCTGCACCAGTACTGACCTATCCCCAACATCACATTGATCTGAAGTGTTTGCTGTCTCCTGAAAGCACCTGTAGAAATGTCTGCCCTTACTCTCCTCTTCCCTTTAACAGCTAGATCTAACACAGAAATCAAGCCGAAAGGAGGAAATGTAATAGCTTGGGAAAAATGAAAGCATCTATCTTTACTTCTACTAAATGGTAGGCACTGCTGAACAGGTGATGTCTGTGCACTTGGATAAATAAAGTACCATAGTCAATTTTCCATAAAATCCCTGCATTAGCGAACCAGCCGGAGCTCTTTCGTCATTTTCCATGCATTTTCCACTTTCATTAAACTGGTTTCCAGTTACCTTTCATGGTCTATATTTATTTACTCATGGTTGAAGAAAACAGATTATTAGAAAAAAGAAATGGCTCTTCCTACCCCCCTCCTTTTCACCTCTCTGTCCTCCTCCTCCTCCTCTTCCTACTCTATCTCATCCTCCTCCACCACCTCCTCCTCCTCTTACTCCTCCTCCCCCTCCTCCAGTCTTCCTGAAGTAAAGGCCCATGCATAGGGAAACAAAACAAAATAAAGCAAATATGTACCTAGTGACTAGGTTAGTGAGCTCTGGCTGCTGTCTGTGCAGATTAACCACATGTAGACACACGATCATTCGGTCTTTGCTTCTGTGAGGGAACAATGAAGAAGCGCACATGTAGGAGCTCCCATGCCTGCTGGTGCTCATCTAGGACTCCTAGAATATCAGACACAATTATATTCAAATGTAACTACAAAAGAAGTCATTCTGACTTGAATATAAATGATTCTTGCTGCCATGTTAGATTGCCCCCCCTACAGCACCTCTTCATTAGCAGAAGGAACTGAAGAATAATTCGTGTGTTAAAAAGAAGAAGAAGAAGAAGAAGAAGAAGAAGAAGAAGAAGAAGAAGAAGAAGAAGAAGAAGAAGAAGAAGAAGAAGAAGAAGAAGAAGAAGAAGGATTAATGCTGTATTGACCTGTGTGGTGCTTGTAAGGCCCTTACATGAGGAGGCTATTTGTTTTTATTTATCTTCATCATCTTCAAACACAAGTTATTGAAAATAGTGTGTTATCAAGCCTTGAAATAAAGCTGGACATCCCGACACCATCATTTTGCCCTTGCTGTCTTCCAGGTGTCTTGTATGCCTTCATTAATAAGAAGGCAGAATTAACAGGGCAGAGAGAAAGAATATAAAGTGCTGCCTTGCGTTGTCTCGAATTGCATACCATTTACATCCTTGCCTATTCAATGTTTGTCTATAGGCTTCCCTTAATAAAGACAGGAGCCGGAGAGGATAGACTAGGTAATTTTTTTTTCTAAATTATTTCCAAGTGCCACCGTTAAAGTGAAGAGGCAAAATAATCAAGGCAGAAACACAGCTGAATTAGGAAATGATAGTTGCTTTAAATAAAGCAAAACAAACAGCTCGTTCCTGTGCAATTTTTTGTAAGTTTTGTTCTACAAAGAACATATTCAGGGTGGGGTGTTTCTTGAGTTAAAGTCACCCCAAAGTTATACAGTGAATAACGATGTAACCTTATGTACACCACACTGACACCCTCATGAACGTAAATCTGTATCGTATAGTTGAAATTAAACAGAGTATATTGTAGGAATAATTAGCATATAATAAAATCTCTTAGAGGAAAAGCATAAAAAATTTTAAAAAAATGAAGCCTCCTTTTCTGTTGTCTCATACTTTATAGTCTGAAAAGTTAAGCAAGAATATCTCTAACTAAAGCAACACTTGGAAGGGTGCAGGCCTACTGGGACTCCCTTTTCTTAATGTTTATTAAAAGAAAAAGAGCTTTTGTTAATGTGCCTCCCTTATTACTTTAATTTTCTGTTGGCAGATTCCTGCTCTTAGACCCCCGTAGACTTGCCAGGCTTGGAAAATGCTTTCTTCTCTGGTCCCCCGAGTAGGCAAATGACAACTGAAATACGCAGGTAAAACTAGCACAGACCGGTCTTTTCAGAGCCAATTTTCGGTGGTGGCAATGACATTCAGGGAGGTTCAGTTGTGTGGCACTGCATGCTCCAAGGAGCCTTTTTGACAACATCCCCCTCCAACCACTCCACACCCCCCCACACACATCTTCTTTTGCCTAAAACAATTAGAGGTGGTTAAATCGCATTATGGGGGGGAATTAATTTCATTTTCATGTTGTCCCACATCCCTTCACATGTTTCCAAGTGACTTTGACTAGGAGTCTTTATTAAAATTGAGAAGGAACTAAACCTTATGTGCATTTAAAACTCAGCAAATCCTTTTTTTTTTTTTTTAATTATTAGATATTTTCTTTATTTACATTTCAAATGTTATCCCTTTCCCAATTTCCCCTCTGGAAACTCCCTATCCTATCCGTCCTCTCCCTGCTCCTATGAGGGTATTTCCTAAAGGGGTTTGCAACCCCTTAGAAAGAAAAACAATATCAACCAGACTCCCCAGAGCTCCCAGGGACTAAACCACCAACCAAAGATTACACGTGGAGAGACACATGGCTCTACCCCATATGTAGCAGAGGATGGCCTTGCTGGGTATCAATGGGAGGAGAGGCCGATGTCCCAGTGTAGGGTGATGTCAGGATGGGGAGGCTGGAGTGTAATTTTAACATGAATTAAAGCAGACTTGCCAAATAAATAAGAATTTGCTGAGAGAAAGAACTCAGCAAAAATTTTCCCCCTTTGGCAAATCAGCTTTAATTCATGTTAAAATTGTAAGTATTCAAACTTTCTAACATATGGCAGAACAGTGGGCATTTAGGAAGGCATGGCACAGCAGTGTGCTCTACAAGAACACTCTTTAGACAAAGCAATTGTTTACAGAGATCATGCCAAAGACTTCTGCTACTCAGTTGTCGGAGCATGCTGTGAAGTTAACTACATGCCCATCTTATAGTTGAAGACATCAAGGTTCAGCAATGAAATCCTTTACAAGGCTGGAGCTCAAAGCCTGTTTTTTTTTTTTTTTCAGATTATATCATCTGCATACCAAAAAGCAACTAACATCATAAACATTTTATACCCTGCTTACAGATGCTAAACATTAGGATAGACACTGGATCTCCATGCTGTAAACCTTTGCAATCAGACTCAAATTTACAGAAAAGTGTTTCTTTCTTATGAAATAGTAATTTTTACCTTTTCGACTAATGGGAACTTAATTTCAATAGGTAGCTGTAAAACAACAGTGCTTCCCTGTCATCAGCTAAGATAACATTCACAAAGTTTTGAGGAGAATTTGAAATTCAACATAAAGTTAAAAAAACCCACACATCATCACATAAAAATTAAAAACAGCTATAAAACAATGCAGGGCCAGGTAATATCTGAAAGAAAGAAAAAAAAAACTGCTTTGTGCTTTAGTTAGCATCTCAATTGATGTGGAATAGATGTCTCTCACATTAGTAGGGCCATCTTGGTGCCAGTGCAATGTGGGATAACATTGTATTTTGGATAATTCCTGTCAGATATAGCACAAACTGGATTCCCATCATAAAACAAGCTGGTTGAGGCAGCAAGACGGGTCAGCAGAAAACAATGCTTAGTTTACTTTTAGCAACCCAGATTTGATCCCTGGAATCTGTGAAGCTGTGTAAAGAAATAATCTCATAAAGTTATCTTCTAATCTCATTTCCACATGAGCACTTATATACCATGGTATACCCAGTCCTGCATAAACACAGGAACACACATAGCCACACACTCATGCACAGGCACATACACTCACACATAGACACAGACACACACAAACACACACACACAAACACACACAGACATACACTCAAAGAAAGGAATAATAAAAGAGGCAGAAATACAGCAGCTACTATATATCATTACAGGTAAATACAATTTTAGAGGGGAAAAAAGAAAGCCCTGCCTGTACATCTCAAACTTGCATATACACATTTGAAGAGCAGAGTGATAAGACGGACTTGTAATAGTACCCCAGTCGAGCTTCGTTCTTCTTTGAACTCCAGCACTCAACTCTTCCCACTGTAACCCAAATCTCACACACTCAGGTGGCCTTGAGGAGCTCCCAGAGTATCAAGCTCGTGGGAACATTTCTGCAGTTGGGAAAAGGATTCAAAGGCCAATTCCAGTGTTCACACTTGTTATTTAGCTCTAAAGCTTTTCCTGTGAAGTGGCTGAAAGTCACTGCTGCCTAGAACATCTCTCATCCCCTGGCCCCTTGGTCCAGAACAGCCTTCTTCCATAGAGAGTTGGTTTCTATAAGAGGGTGATTGCCCTGCATGGATGGCAACTAACTCTATTATGGTCTTTTGTGATATTGGCTACACACAGATTTCTAAGATGGGGATGGTATAATGAGATAGAGGTGTACTATACACTCATGGGAGAACAATACTACTATCACTTGTAATAAATGTTGGCAAAGGACAGGTGAAGGAGGAGACATATAGGTAAAAGAATATCTTATGATAGAGACAAATGGTAACTATGAAGCAGCAAAATTTTAATAATTTTGAGGATATAAGCAGCTCTCTCATAGACTTTGAAAAAGATCCCTTCTTACAAAGAAAACACACACACACACACACACACACACACACACACACACACACCCCTCTGTCTCCGACTATTCTCAATTTGTAAAATCTAACTTCACTCTCTTTAAGAGCGCTGAATTCTGTTCAAGAACACCTTCAGCACATTCAATTTCTTCTCATAAACACTATATACTAAATAAAGCACTTTAAGCTAAAAAAATCTTTTGGATTTAATCTGAACAACTATGTTTTTGACCCATTTCTTACCTTCCACTACCACTTAGCACTTTTTTTTTTAAAGCTGATTAAAAGAGATTCTGAGATGTTAAATTTCAATCTCCTCTCTCTCTCTCTCTCTCTCTCTCTCTCTCTCTCTCTCTCTCTCTCTCTCACATTTGTGAGCACTTTGACTGAGCTATAGCTCCATCTTCTGGAAGTGCATATCACTAGCAATGGCTAGAGACCAGGAACCAGGCAAGACTGTGCTACTATAAACATTCCATCAGTCTGCCTCTCCCCAGTACTTCTTTATATCACTCACGGAGAGAGACCGTACCTCACTGAACTACAAGAAGAATAGCAGAGGTCTCAGAAAGTCCTCAAGTACAATGGAAACTAAGCCTGGAGCTTGTGATAAACCCATCCCTCAAGTGCAGGTGTTTAGCACAGGAGACAACATGGAAAGCCTAGAAATAAAGTCACAGACCTTAGATTTTGAAAACATTCCTTTAGTGTTGATTTCCATCTGGATTGTAAAATAGCATTTTTTCCCCATAACCCCTAAATTCAGGCTTACCATTCTTCACACCGAGTAGCTTCCTTGTTCAATTTTTGGGTGAAAACCATGATATATTAGTTTTAAAACCCTTGCTTCTAGCTTTTCCTAATTCTATGTTCCTTCCAAGTCTCCATGCTACGTCTTCTTGCGTAGAGTTTATTTTATGGGTTATTCCATTGATTCTAAACAAGAGAATCGTTTTGGAAAAGACCAAATCTTAATCTACAAATGCTTTGTTTGCTTTTCTAAAAAGATTTATTTCTGTGTATGTGGATGTGTCTGCAAGAGTATGTAACACTGTGTGCAGTTGTCCATGCAAGTCAGGAGAGGGTCAGAAACCCTCCAGCTGGGGCTGTGAGCAGTTGTCAGCCACCCAATATTCCTGGGGAACTGGACACTGGCCTCCTGGAACAGGAGTAAGTGTTCTTACAGCTGAGCCATATCTTCAGATCCTGGGCTACTTTGTAAAACCACTACCTTCTTTTTTAATATTAAAACTTTGAGATACTTTTTGATTTATAGTGTGTTATTATTTCCTGATTTTGGACATAGTTCTTTCATGTAGCCCAAACTGGCCTTGAAATTCCCAAGTTCCTGCCTTGTGTTCCCCATTGTACACATGCAGCCACAAGACTCAACCATAATATCCTTTTTTCTCTAAATAAAAGTCAGAAATTGGCTTATTATTGTTGCTGCGTTGCTCTATCTTTAAGATTATTGAAGCCATGTAACTCTCAGATTATATCCAAATATAAAACAGATCTTTCTTAGCTTCCTCAGTCCATTCTTTTACAGCACTGTATTTTTATTGTTCTATGGGGCATTTAGAGGCATGTGTGTCAGGCTGAGCATATCAATTAGTTATTTATTCACAAACATATAACCATACATGGTCAGTAAACTAGTTTTAGTTTTAACCATTTATAGTGTTTCTATCATTTCCTGTCCTGAGTATCCTATAGAAATTAGACACCATTTGCTTTTAGCCTATTCCATACTTTAAGAAAATTGTGCTAAACAGAGAATAAGATCAGTTTACTATTTACTCAATATATAAATTGACCCCCCCCCAAGTTTGTATAAAGACTAATGATGGGTGAATTGGAGCTAACACTCTGATTTTAATAAAATAAAATACCATATAATAAAGCACAAAATCTGCCTTATTTACTATGATTGAACTTATGTCTCTTTGGGAAGATGAATATTGTGAAATTCCTAAAATTAAACATATAGTATTTAGTCTATACAGAGCTACATGTGCGTAATTACAGTTCATAAACTTGGCTGGGCTATGATGTAACATCTTTTTTTTTTTTTTTTTTTTTTTGGTTTTTCCATACAGGGCTTCTCTGTATAGCCCTGGCTGTCCTGGAACTCACACTGTAGACCAGGCTGGCCTCGAACTCAGAAATCCGCCTGCCTCTGCCTCCTGAGTGCTGGGATTAAAGGCGTGCGCCACCATGCCTGGCTGTAACATCTTTTTAATGTTTCAGAAAAGTAGAGTTTTAGGACTTTGGGATAATTGTGATGAACAACCAAACAGAAAGAACATTTCATTAAGTTTGTGCTGGAATTGAGATATATTAGAATATTTCTACATTACCATTTCCATGTTAAAATGTTTCTTCCCTTCTTCTTCTTCTTCTTCTTCTTCTTCTTCTTCTTCTTCTTCTTCTTCTTCTTCTTCTTCTTCTTCTTCTTCTTCTTCTTCTCCTTCTCCTTCTCCTTCTCCTTCTCCTTCTCCTTCTCCTTCTCCTTCTCCTTCTCCTTCTTCTTCTTTTCTTCTTCTTCTTCTTTCTTCTTTTCTTCTTGATGAAAGTTAAGTTGAGAAAGCTAGTGTGTATATTTTGCAGTGGCCACCTGCATTTTATATAACATGGTATTTTCTTTGTAGTGAAAAGTTTGCACCTGAAGTTCCCCCATCTCTGTAAGGCCTTGCTTGATTAGCAGACCTCATTCAATAGCCATAAAGAAGCACATATTTGAGATTAGCATTTTCTGTGGGCTTTTTGATGATTGGCTTACAGCCAAAGCACTTAGCCTGCTACTCAGGATATATTGTAGAAAACCATATAACTGCACCTAAGAGTCTTTAATTGCTAATTGTTCCTAATAACTGTTTAGTATATAATGCACACAATAATACATGATGTCAGTTTGAATTTCAAGGTTGTTATTCAATCTAGAGTTTCTGCTGTGTTATGTTCTCTTCCTGTGGTTAATGATGTCTAAAAACCCTCTGTGGAGTAACAATCTTAGCTTGGGCAAGGGGCAAGGTCTGTATTAGAAGAATAACAATGAAAAATACAAAATCTAGGTTTGAGTCATAGCTTACTCTCAGAGGAAGGCAATATCAAATTCTGCGCAGAATGAACAGCTACTTTTGTGTTTTGAAATATAACATACATCTCAGTTCTCATGCAGGATCTTTTTGGAACTTGGGATCTTTTCCTGCTTTGTTAACCTGAATCCTTAGGTTCTGAAAACGATTTCCTTATGGTCTGACTCTAAATGGAATGAGGTAACTTTCCATTGATTCTTAGGAGCTCTCTCCCTCTGCCTCCTCCCTTCTGGTGCTCATTAATTTCTCCCCTTGCACCGACTCAAACAAAAACGTAGAGATCTTCTTCTAATAAGTATGGGAAAATAAGTAATAGAAAATGTTGGCCAACCTCGTGCTAACTAATAATCCTTCACATGCATTTTTTTTCTCCACCCTCTGTACCGTTTGTATTTGCACAAAGATTCCCAGCATTTGGGGGTTTAAATGTCCTCTGGCTCTTTAGAAGTTGGCATCTCATTGCTTTTTCATGGCTGCCAAATGACTTAGTGTTTTCTTCATTGACTTTGTTTCTGCCAGAGTTTGGAATAGACAGTAAGCAGGATAAGAGAGGCTGGGGAAAGATAAAACTCACTCATAGAAAGAATAGAACTGTTCTGGGAGTCAGAGAATAAGATGGGGAGAAGGAAGAAACACCAAGAAAAAAAGCTAGCCACCAAAGGATCTGTAGATTTGGCTGAAATAAGAACCAAACAACAACAACAACAACACAGAGAAATAAGACCCCAGTGGAGAAGTGATAGAGATCAAAGTTCTCTTAAGGGCCTAAACGCACCAAATAGGCACATGTGCCTATGTGCAGATACACCGGTAGATGCAAAACCATCTTTGCTTCAATCTTTTTATAGCAATAACTTTACCCTTTGCACTCTCATTCTTACTTATTCCTTTGACTAATTTTGATACATCATAAAACAGCTATGTTTTGGCTTCATCTATTTCTGTTCCATTTGATCATTGAGTTAGACATCCTTCCATTTAAACCTAACCTCTCCCTTCCCTCTGAATTTGGGCTCCCTGGAGACATTCATTCCACCATAGAATTGGGTGAAACAATGTTGAGTTTTCTTGAATGCTACTGCTGGCTTTCTTGGAAGGCTGCCCAGCTGCCATATGAACAGGCTCCACTCACCTCCTGGAAGATGAGAGACCATGTGGGACAGAGGAAGTTTTCCAGCACAGGTGATCCTGGACCAGCCATCTCCCAGCCAACCTGCTTACTGAAGATGTTGGAATGAATTCAATAGCAACTACCCATAGGAGTCTTGCCCAATATTCTGATCAATAGATTTAAGGTTCAAATAAATGTTCATTAAGTCATTATTTGAAGGGTTTTAAAAAATAAACCTATCCTATCTGTAGTAAATTTTTTTCATATCAGACAACTTATTTTCACGCATGTAAGTAATAGTATTTTTAAAAAGAAATCCATGTTTAAATTGAAGCTTTTCTTAAATCTTTTTATATATATTTCCTAAGAAATTTACACGAACACCTGCCCATATTATTTTTATTTATAGTTCAAGGCATAAGAGAGTTTGGAATATTTTAATCTGTAATTCTGGTATTTAAAAATAGAATTTACTGAGATAGTATCTTTGGTGCAGTTTAAAGTCTTATGTATGTTTGTCCAATACAGATGCTCACTTAATAATATGAAAGATGTTTCCCCCTTGTATCCTAGAAGGTATTTTAATATTTCAATATCAAGGATACTTTGTTGCAATGGAAAGAAACAGTACTTAAATACTCTTAATAAACTCCAGTCAATTTTTATGCAGTTGTATTAAAGAACCACCTTCTGACAGAAACATTGAAGTTGTTCACCTCAGACAATTGTACATGGATCTGTCTTCTGTGCACTTCCAAGTATGTAAATAATTTAAGAATCCAGTAATTCCCTCTACCATTATTAAGTCAACTAGTATAATGCACTCAAGAAATTTATGTGTCAACAGGATGCCTATGACACTAATGGCCCATTGACACACACACACAGATGCCAACGACAGTCTCTAATTTTTACATGCACAATTTAATTTTTCCTTTGATTAAAATAGGAATCACTTACAACTTAGAAATGCTGTTGAGTGTAGGGTTATAAATTCCACCTGTGTTCCAAAAATTATACCATATGCTCAAGATTAGAGAGTTGGGACAACTTTTTCAAGTTAAAAAAAAAAAACTACAGAAAACGGTTTTATGTAGGGAAGATGAATATGAAATAGATTACACTGCACTATATTCTGAAAGATTTTATGTCAGCTGGGATCTAGGCAGGAAATGGATGTCACAATCACATCATGCAAGAATAGAGAGTGGGAAGTGACTCAAAGGGCAAGAACGCCAGTGGGATGCCTTAAGATTAGCAATACTAGGAAGTAGCATTGAAGCCTCTTAGGAATAAAGGAGTAATAATGGTGACCAGTAGCTGTGGCATTCTCAGACAACAATCCCATAATGGATGACCTGTTATGTAAGGAACCCCGTGAAACTGACTTCATTTTCTCCCCACACCTTTCTTTCTCAGATCTTCAGACTGGTTAAAACTGAAAACAAACCACAGGCTCTTGCCAATCACACTCATCCAATTTAGCCATGTAAGACTCCCAAGTAGGGTGAGCATAGGAAACGATACAGATTGACACAGCCGTATTCAGTGGGACTCACAGGGATAAGGTCTCTAGTGGAGCTCCTGCATAAAGACAGTAAAGATGAAAAGATAGTTTTAATTCCTTTTTACTTCTCAGAGAATAATAGCATCTCAAAATTGGGAAACTACTAACATACTTGTTTTCTTTGCAATTTCCAAGGAAGAAAGCTATGAAAGATTGGGAGCACTATAAGCAGATTGAGATCCATCCATGGTTCATACTTAGTCTATTCTTAATGTTTTTAGTGACACTTTCCATGATCACTTCATTAGCTCATTACTGTTGGTCTCAGTATCATTATTTCCTGAACCTATAATAGTATTATACCTAATTAATTTCTTTCTGCTATAGAGGTCAATAGAGTCATCCCTATCTCTACGATAAATTGAGTACAATCTGTGTTTAGAGGCAGGTTTGTTCTGCCTGTGAAGAACTGAACTACAAGGTAAATTTCTCTTTAAACAAAATTTCTTCATCTATATAGTAGTGATGATTGAGTGGCCTACTTCAGAAGACTGTTGGAAGATTAATGAATATTCCGAACACTTTAGAAGCCCACCTGGCACATGGCAAGCATGTCATAACTACTGGCGAGTAAAAGCCTAATGTAAAGTTACCAATTAGAATTGTTACCACCTGACTAGGCATTTTACTTGATTGATTATCTACCAGCTGGTAGTGTAATATATATTTGATTGAGTCTGTTGTGAAATTCATAGGAAATCGACAGAAATGACCCACTCTCTTCCCCTTGGAGTGTTGGAGGCCAAAAAGACACCAAGCTATGGAAAGTTCTTCAAAATGTATTTTATATGATGTTGAGGTTTTTCACTACTTAGTATCATTTGTCAGATCATGTAGAAGCCGTCATTCCCAAAAGCAAAGCTCACAGTTCCCCTGGGGATGGATTTATCCATTTCTTTCTTTCTTTCTTTCTTTCTTTCTTTCTTTCTTTCTTTCTTTCTTTCTTTCTTTCTTTCTTTCTTGTTCCTGTTTGTATAAAGTTGGCACAACCCATGAAAAAAAGGCACATCAAGTTGAAAATATAGAAATTGAATTGTTTCCAATAAAAAAAATCACAACTTTCTGATTACAAACTTATTTCTTCAGCATCCCCTGTATGCTCTGACAGCCCTCTGAGACCTCATCTATGTTCTCTCTTCCAGCTGAGCCAGAGCCCCAGCTCATTTCTGATGCTCTCTGGTTCCTGCAGACAAAACAGTTTCCTTGATAAAAATAGATTATTAGCTTTCTTTGTTTGGAGGCAATCAAACACTATAAGAAGCAAAAGAAATGTGTTAAAGACAGATAATCAGCTAATTGAAGCTTTCTCCACTGAATAAGTGAAGAAACCAAGAGGCTATTGATCGAGCCAGAGGGATGAGGGTAAATGCACAAGTGTTTTATTGAGATTTGAATTCCCTGTATGTGGGTTTATTGTGAGAACAGTATCAACATGTTTGGGGGATCATCTATATTTCTTGCCCAAATCAGAGAGAGTTGAGTATACTCTGTGGAATTCTCACTCAGGTATAAATGTGCCTTTGCTTGTCTCTTTTGAGCTGGAGTCATTTTCTCCAAGAGACTGAAGGCCACAAAGCACCTTTGTTGCCAGTTAGTTCTTGCAGCGTGCTATCTAATCCATCTCTAAAACTATTGGTGCCTGTCTGTTCAGTGAATCTGATGAAATCAGAGATGGCTTAGATGTGACCATTGCTATTGATGGTTCATTCAAACTGTCAGAAATCAGGAGGGAGAACATGTAAGAAGAAGATAGACATGAAAGAAAAGCTAAGGAAAATAAAACATCAGCTACAGGATTTTATGTGCACAAATGGAGAGCATGGGACAATAGGTATCCCTTTGGGATGGGAAATTAAGTTTCAATTTTGTATTATCCATATTTCACAGTAATTCACAGTCACTACTGATCTCTGTTGAATCATGATTATAAAGGACACCCTTCACCTATTATCTCCACTAACAACTACAACAGCACAGTGGTGATCTAAATTACAGTGGCCCCATAGGTTTGAATGTTTGATACCAGTTGGAACTATTTAGGAATAAGTAAGAGATGTGGCCTTGTTGGGAAAAGTGTGTCACTGGGTGTGGCCCATGCCATCCCTCTTGCTTGTAGATCATTTGTGAGCTCTCAGTTACTGCTTTGACATCTGCTATCATGCCCCCTGACATGGTGGTATAGATTTTAACCATCTGGAATCCTGAGCCCCAAGATAAATGCTTTCTAAGTTTTCAAAGTCATAGCATTTTGTCATGAAAATAAAAGATTAACTATGACAGACACTACCAATACCTTCCATTGCTGTCCCATTTACTAAATGCCAGATAATAGTGTGATTATAAATCTAAATATTTCATCTTTAAAACAAAACACTGGTAGAAAACATTGTTGTTCCATGTTGTAGATACAGAAAAGAGGCACAATGAAGCCAAAAACATCAGCCTAGAGGTCTGAGAGTTGACTTTTGGTGATAAATTCTCAGTTATACTTTATACTGTTTCCACAAATATAATAATATATTCTGAAACAAGGGTAAGGTGTTCTAGTGTGTATTGTATACAGAGTCAGAAGACTGAATAGGATAAAGAAAACACACAACTTAAATATATGTGTAAGAAGAAAAGAGACAGAGAAAACGGAGTCCTTCTTTAGTTAGAAATGCCTTGTGTAAATATTTGTGGAGGTAAGAACTAACACAAAGTAAAATGCTAACATGTTCTAGAAGAGAAGATACCCAACATATTATACTCAGTGCTGACTCGTGAGAGATATGTACTACCATTAGTCACAGTGGAGGCAAAAAATGGCATATTAAATATGGCACACAGGAAGGTCAAGTAGGTGACTGATGATAGTGTCCAAAAGAGCAGAAGAGGCATGGTGTTTGGGCGTATCCTTGAGAAGATCATGTTCTTCATTTCACCATTAAGGACACATTTAGAGAACATCTGATTTGATTCTCAGGTGTGTGTGTGTGTGTGTGTGTGTGTGTGTGTGTGTGTGTGTATATAAATTAAATACATCTGTTAGTGGAGGGAGTAGTCAAACTTTCGTATCATCTATGAGTAGCTGTCTACAATAATTTTGAGACAGGTACCCTTTCTGGGACCTGAGGCTCACCCATCTGGATAGGCTGTCTCATCAGCAAGTCCTAGATCCTCCTGTCACTTTGTCTTAGTACTAGCATTACAAGCATGCCACCAGTCCTGGCTATTCAGATGGGGGTTAAACTTAGGTACTCTTAGATGGGGAATAAACATTTTATTTGCTTAACTATATCTCTAGCCATGGTTTTAGATGTTAGAAAATGTAGACACATTTAAAAAGTTTTCATTTGTTTCTGATGGGTCAAAGGTCATTCTTACATGGATATAGTTTAGAAAGTCAAGGAGTTTAAAGCCAGAAGTATTAGTAATTCTTCAACCTTAGATAGAACAGCTCCAATTTAAATGCTTTTGTCCTGACATCAAACTTAATATCCCATTAGAAAAAGAGGGTTTTTAATGTAAAACTGTTTACCTAGAGTGTGGTAATCATAGACTCATCTTCAAAAATGAAGAACCACAGAAGATATGTAGTTCAGTCATGGGTTCTGTATCCCTCTTCCTTTCCCAAGGAAAATGTCAGTCATGGAGCTATAAACTCTTTTATTTACTAATTCAATAAAGCATTCCTACCCTATGCTGGAATTGAGGATACACTACTTCAGCTTGTCCTCTACGTTCTTAATATTACCATTTTTGATAAACCCGGATCCTTGAAATAAATTAAGAAGAAGGAGATTTTTTTGAAACAACAGGAGGAACAATCTCAACTAACCAGACCACCCAGAGCTTTCAGAGACTAAACCACCAACTAAAGATTATATATGGAGGGATCTACGGGTCCAGACATTCATGTAGCAGAGAATGGCCCTATCTGACATCAATAGGAGAAGAAGACTTTGTTCCTGTGGAGGTTTGATGCCCCAGAGTAGGGGGATGCTAGAGCAGAGAGGCAGGAGTGGGAGAGTGGGTAGAGAAGCATCCTTATAGAGGCAGAGGGCGTGAGGAGAAGGAGGATGAGATGGGGGGTGAGGGGGCGTTGTAGAAGGGTAACCAAGAAGAGAAACTATCATGTGAAATGTAAATGAATAAAATGATTAATTTATAAAAATGGAAATCTAGAAAGAGTCCATTAAATCGGAAGGAAGGTCAGCAAAGAATGAAAATGTAAAAAGTTGTGACCTGAGCATATAGGGAGGGACCGAATTCCCTGTCCCATATTTCCTAAGGTTAGTCCTGATTATCCTAGCTGTCAGTATGTAGCTGATAAAGCCAATCTATTTTCTCTCTGAAAATATCTCAAATAATTGGGAAATAATAGGACAAAATAAATATTAGGCAAACCAATTCCTTACTTTAAAGAAAACATGTTATAGAGCTACAGGGGCCAAAATTGACAGAGTTCATGTGAAGAAAGAGAGTTAGCTAGGGATAAGGAAATCACCAAGCCCTTTAGGAGAAGTGTGGTAGGAAGAAACGTGCTTTCTAGGAGAAATTGAACTTTCCTAGAGGATGGCTGGAGTGGAGATCTCAGAAGTTAGAAGGAAGTACTGGAAAGAGAAAGATGAAGCACTGAGCTAGCAGACTTCAATATCATTGAGGTAGGTAGTTGTGCAATCAAGTGCAGAGGATGCTCGACTTAAGAATAAAACTTCCTCCACTCTACCTAGAAGTAGTCAAGAGGGAGCACATTTAGTGGCAGGATTTTAAGGCAGTTTCAAACATCCAAACTAATCCAAGAAAACATCTATCTCCGTAGCCACAAGCAAGCTGATAAGGGTGGACCACTTGTGGTGTCAGACAAAGGTGGAGTCCCTATTGCAGACCCAATAATAAATTATAAGTAACTTAAAAGCAATTAATTTTATTCACCTTTAAATTTCCCAGAATCTATTCTCTACATGTAAAATTTGAAAGGGTTTGAGGGAAAATATCTCAAAGCAGAACCCAATTTTGTCTGGCTCTCTAAAGTTCTGCATAGTGAATGGCTACTTCAAAATTCTTGGAACATCACGGACTTTCAAAATGCTTCTAAGAGACTCCTTTGTCCTGGGNATGCTTACATAAAGTCTTTTCAGGTAACATTGTCGAGAATGGCTTTAAAGCATCACAATTTATCCTGCATAATGAGACAAGGATAAATGTATAAAACCATTGAAGATAGCCTACCTGCTATTCCTTCAACTAGTGGTGCTGATCATAAAACTCAAGTGCAGGTAATAATAATTCACAATGATAGAAATAACAGCCAAAGTTAAAGAGAAAGAATTAAAAACAATTGAGTAAAAGCTAATGAAAAATCAGGCAGGGTATGTTCTTAGAGTTTATCTCACACTTCTCTGCATTTAATTTATGAAGAGAAAAATTCCTGGGATAGAGTAAGCTGGCAGTTGCGATCATTAACAGAGAGCTATTGCCTGTGGGTATGTAATAAAATGCAGTACATGTTGATTTCTCTTAGCTTTAACTATTTTGAGGTTGTGATTGAAAATTACTGTGGAGTTGCAGATAACACTAGCTGTTTTCCACCAGCGATAAATATAGTAAACTGGTTATAAAAGCAGTTAAGGTATTATTACGTTTGTGTCATTAGATTTACTTTACTGACATAAACAGTTCAAAACAACACACATTTATATGTAATTTAAGTACTATCTATTCAAGTTACTTTAACAAATGGCACCATACACAGTCCTTTATGCAATTGCAAAAATCCAGTCTTCTTTCAACTTGACTGAACAACTGTCTCTCTTCTATTAAATGGCTTTTCATATCGCTTCAGTAGCGCCCACTGAAAATTAACTTCTTTGTATGTTAAAGGAATTGCTCCTCCAAGGAGGAGAGAAAGAAAAATATCAAGCAGAAAGGAGGAAGTTAAGTTTATTGGCCTTTATATTCTGTCTACACAGATTAAGTAAATTCACAGACAAGCATTAGAATTCATCCAACCTTGTGGCAAACAGCAGCTCAGTAGCACCTGGATGAGACCTATATTAAAAGCATCCAACCAGTTCTTTTTGTTAGTGGCATCTATATTATCAGAATGGCCTAAAGACTTGTACTATAGATTTAGAGGCACCATCTTCAGTTGGAATCAACTTTTGCCTCTCATACCCTGTGAGGGACTTTGATCATATCAAAACAATTTTTTGTAATGTACATGCTATGAGGATTTTGTGGAGGAATTATTATTTCTGATTCATGTTTTATAAGTATCCACAAACATGCTAAGTTCTCATGTATATGAAGTGACTGAACAAGGTATTTGTTAAATGGCTGTGACTATTCTCAGGTCACATGTACAAGATTCATATCATACTTTCTTGATTCCTGAGATACTATTAAAATCTTCTATTTCCAGTGTATAAAATTTATAGAAGAATGACTGCAGTCCATAATACTTCTTATTTTAGAAGGGCTTGTCTCAAGGTACACTGATGCAATGGCCAAATACCAAAAAGCAATGGCATAAGGGGACAGTTAATAGGGCTCAGAATTCCAGAGGTATAAAAATTACACCACAAGGGTGCAGAAATTATAGAGTGTATCTCAATGGGAAGGTAGAAGCCAACCAAATAAACTCATATCACAGTGAACAGCACATCCAAGAGCATCCCATTCCTACCATTGGTCAATTTTTAAAACTTCCATTGACTTATCCATCCTGGGATGAATCCCTCACTATATGAGAACGCCTATGCTCCAATTGTTTCTGGATATGTCTTCACTGACATCCTCAGAGGTGCACTAAACTCTTCTAGATGCCTCTCAATCCAGTCAAGTAAGATTGAGATAAGATTGGCCATAATAAAATGAGACTCCTTACCTCCCAAGGTAGATTGTTCATTGAGATTATGGTGTACCATTATACTATAAACCAAACTTTGAATGTGGTCAGTCAGTGTTAGGTGTGTGATAGCCTCGGTGTACAATTATGGAGGATTGATTCTAGATATTCCCTCAGTTAGAAAATAGTGTATTTTCCTTCTATAAACGGTCTCACTTCTGTTATAGCTTGACTTTTTGAAACACAGAAATGGGAAATTTATGTTCTTATGAATGAATATAAATGGTAATGTGTGGTTATAATCCATAATTAAAACTCTCTGAAAGAAAACGCTGGGAAATGATGGAAAACATTTGCACAGAGAGAAGAGCAACACGGCTGCATTTTTGCAGTCAGTAGAGAACGCCTATTGAATTATTGAGGAATTCAAATAGAAGCACCACAAGGGCACACGGCCGATTTATCCCGTTTTCAAGCAAGTACAGTGCCCAGTGCTAGACATATAGTCATAGACACACAGCCTTAAGAAAAAAAAATCATAAACAGTTTTCCAGAGGTAACAAGTGTTTTCTAAATAAAATCTGTAACATCAATCACGTATTTTCTTTTGTACCTGGCAGTACAAAACTCACCAGGTTTTTGTGAATGCATTTTGATACATGGCTTCCAACTCACTTTGACAACTTAAAGACTTGTTGCTGGAGCTTTGCTACCAAGAGCCATGCTTTTCTCTGTTTCAGTACTCACTTCTCCTCTGTTCACTATTAACTATTCTATGCTGTGTGGCATCTGAATTCATGACAGGACAGCTTTTCACCATTATTCAAACATGTGTTACCTGTGTCCTTGACATGTTTATTTTGTCCCTGTTCAGTCAGAATGCCCATCATCAGTTGTCCACTTAGAAATCGTTTTGATAACCTGCTGTCAGGCATACTCTTTACAGACCAATGTATTGAAACTGAATTACCATAAGTATGACTTACTTTCTCATGCACTGACAGTGATTGGGGCCCTCGTTAATGCAGATCGTTTTTACTATTGTATTTTAAATACTGTGTACAGAAGAAGATTGCCTAGGAACTGGATGTGAAATGAATGACAGGCCAGACTGACCATAGCTGGTCATCATGCCATGAGTGTTCAATCAGATTTTCAGGCAAGAATCTAGAATGATCCTTTCACAGCCACATGGTGCATAAGCACATGTAAGTCTGTGTGTAAAGTCTAGAGAGGAACATTAATTTTCTTCCTCTGCAATTCCCTACATTAGTTTTTGAAGGTGGATTCTCCTCAGTGAGCATGGAACTTACCAGTTTAGGTAGACTCGCTGATTAGAGATTCCTGGAAGTTTACCATTCTTTTTGCACCCCACACCCACCCCTTCCTAGGATTACAGGTTTGTGCCTACTGATGTGACTGTTTTACTTCATTGTATGGGATTCAAATTTAGTTCCCCATGCTTGCACAGTGAGTACTTTACCCACAAAGGCATCGCTGTAGATTCCTACCTACATACTGTACAAGTTTTTACATCTATACTATTATGCTAGATGTCAAGATGCTAACCTGTCAGAATAACTCTCCCAGTTTGCTCAGAAGTTAAAATGAAAGAAGTAAACAATGATAATCCTCCTTCTTATCTAATCTAATTGAGAAAGCATGAAATGAAAGGCTTGAGGTATCTATCCTCAAGTGTGATAAATGAAAGCTTGCATGATGAAAATATTAAAGAGACAAAGAATAATTATATAGCATCAGTGAAAAAAAAATACCCAAACCCCCCGTTTTCAAATAACGAAGGGGAAGCTTCTTTAAGCACAACTATTCTTTCATTTTTAATCACCTGTAACAGCAATCTTCTTAAGGTGCAAGGACATGTCCCAGTCTCCTTAAATAGAGAACACTGAACATAATTTAACCTTTCCCAGATGCCCTGGGGTTATCTCTATGAACATCAGTGACTGCGTTTTGCAGTAATATGATGATGCCCTCAGGGACTACTCAACTCACACAGATCTGTCTGACTTAACACAAAATGAGTTCAGAGGAGTTATCTTTTAGAATTAAATTTTAACCATTGCAGGTTTTAGGTATTTTTTTTCTTTCTATCAGATAGATTCCTTACATGAAGCAATGGCCATCACTTGCAATTTGTTATGGATTGCTGAATCTTATCACCAGGTATCATCTTATCCACATGTAAGTGAGTGTGTTTGAGGGCACTCATACAATAGCTCCCTAGTGTACACAGAACATGTAAAATCTCTAACTGTGTGAGTTTTAACATTAAGGAAGGGATAGAAGGTTTCTCATATTAGTAGTTGCATAGACTGTAACATTTACAGACATCCAACTCTTTGCTCTCTCTATTTGCTCTTTATAAATATAGAACTGAATACTCTAGCTCTCACTTAGTCAAGACTCATCATTCGTATTTCTTCTCTGGTAGCTACATGGTGGAAAGAGAGAAGCCACCCTCACAAAATGTCTGACTATTTATTGGCAACTCCCTTTGCATCCACACAGATGCTGTGGTATGAAAGCCACCTCCCCAATTGAATATATGTAATTCCAAAACAATTTACTTGTCTTCATTTGCTTGTGTGTATGTGAGAGAGAATGTTTGCATGTGTGTGTGTGTGTGTGTGTGTGTGTGTGTGTATGTGTGTGTGTGTGTGTGTGTGTGTTGTTTTCATGCATCTATGTAGATGTATGCATGCATGTGTCTTGACTATACTATTAGATCCACATGAAAACATTCTTGTAAAGGCCAAATGTTATTTTGAGTTTCTTTTTCAGTCAGTAGGTCTCTCTCTCTCTTATTTTTCTAAGTAGTATCTCTCACTGGATCTGAAGATCACCAATTCAGCCAGGTTGGCTGGCCAATATACCAACATTCCTTTATATGCATGAGTTTAATAAAGTGTTATAAAACTATAATGTTCTGGTTTTATTTCCTTCTCCTTCCCACCAGTAGAACTCAGAAAACACAGTTCTTAACCTTCAGAATGGCCATATTGAAACACTCCTTGTCCCTTGTTTCATGCTTGTCCTCATGAAGCTGGCTCCGAAGGCTTCATGTCAGATTTAACTTTTGTTAGATGACACATTAATATTCCTTATACCATAGTATAAAAAGGAAAAAAAGTATATTTGCAAAGGAGAATACTGGCGATGTTTTCACAGCCAAATTACATGTTAGTGAACCTTCTTCTCATTATTGGAAATGAGATTTATATTTTAAGTAGAGTCCTTTGAAAAGGCCCTTCAGTGTTATCTTCAGGAAACAGTTCTTCTCCGAAACACAGTCAACTGCATGCAAGGCTATCACTGGTTTTTGTGCTCAAAATAGTCTTGTTATTTTGTTTGAACCTGACTTGAGCAACTGGCATTGACCCTTCTGCATCTCACAATTTGCTGGTGTTTAGCATAATTACATTTCTAAAAGATATATCATTTTATATTTTCTCATAAGTAGCTTCTTGTTTTTTTATTCTTCTTAAATTTTTCTTCTTTATTTATTTCATAGAGAAAAAAAGATGAGGGATTGGATTATCCGAGTGGACTTGTGCTTCTGCTTTTTTTCAGGTCTGAGTGCCAAGTTGTCGGGGAATTGTTTCCACTCCTTGAAACCCTCCTGCCTGCTTTCCTCCTTCTAACCCTGGTCCATCCTCATACACTCCCTCTCTGTTCCACATGCCCGAGACTGGCAAAGTGTTTACTGGGTGTTCTTTCACTCTTGGGTACAGATCCAGATTATACTTGCCAGTACTCTTTTACCCAGTACTCTCTTTCAAGATGTGATGGTTATTTATATCTATCCCCCATGCCATACTTTCCTATCCTGCGTTTTCTGTCCAGTCATTGGAAAAGGAGGAGACTTCAAGGAGGATCCTCTTCTAAAATGGAAAGGAACTGAGTTCCTGAATTATTGTTTAGACACAGGAGAAATATCCTTCTAGGAATACTTATGCTGGACTATTATTTAAGCAAAGTATACCCCTTAATACACATTAATAATAATAATAACAACAACAACAATAACAACAACAACAACAATAATAATAATCTATAATAGAATAAACTTACTGAAAAATTTAAAAGACAGGTTTGAAAACTCCCAAATTCAGTGCCTCAAAACAATTTTCATTTACTGCTTTGAATTCATAAAATAGCTCTTGGCAGGTCTGGGTTCTTTGTTATCTGGGCCTTTCTTTAGGGTACAGCAACCCACTCTTCCAGGGATAATGAGGATAGAAAGAGGGAGTGAGAACGAAGGAGGAAAATGAGATAGAAAGAGATATATAAGTGGACAGGAAAAATACTAGTGTTTAAATAAACTTCATTTTAGAAGCAGTCCATTGTTTCAGCTACATTCTGTTAATATTTGCTAGAGCAGAGGGCTAAAGTCTAGCTAACACTGGATGAAAGAGGGAAAGGGTGAGGATTACACAGGTCTAAATTCAGAAGTTGAGGGCCTCTGATACACATCCTATAAGCTAAGTTTCCATACAGTATGCAATTCTCTGATTACATCTCCTCTCATAGCAAAGCTAATTATATCTCCTGTATACCTGTGGTATAAGACCATGCTCAAAGATGGTGAAAATCAGAACGGAGAAGGTTATATAAGAGTATATGGTGATAGCTTTTGAAGGAACTGAAGTCTAGCCTATATTCCTTCACAATCAAAATACCCCAGAAAGATGGCAGTAGTCTGAAGATCGATTTTTTGATGTGTGGGATGAGTGTTTCCTTGAGCTAGACTAGAATTGGAGCCAATGGAGCTCTAGATTATGTGATGTCATTGTACAGTCTTAAAGTATTCTTCTCCCCTGCATGATGAACTAACTGCTCACTGAAGCAAATACTAGGAAAGAGGGTTTATAGATATTTATTTTATTCCTAAACAAATATTTTGTATCGGTTGTTGTTTAAGACATTTTTGTTGCTTGAGGAATGAGTACTTTTTGATATGTCATATTAAAAATAAATGTTTTGGAATCAAGATCTTCACTGGACAGAAATAATAACTTGGCTCCAATAAAGTTGTAAACCCTAGTCACTGATGCCTATCTTTAAATCAAAGTGGACAGAAAATTCTAAAATAATTTTTTAGTAGTGTACACATTTAGTAGTACAAGTAATTAATGACTTGCTATTTCAACTTGTGAAATAGCATTAGTCCTTAAAATGATAAAAATAAAGACTTTTCTAGAATACCGCAGAAGCTTTCAAAGATAACATTGCTAGTCATTTATGCTCATTTAACAAATATTATTTCCATCATTTAAAGCACTTTCTATGCTTAAATTCAACAAGTCCCTTAGATAATATATAAATTCAGCTAATTCTAGCTATTTGGATGAAGTTTGTGGTGATATGTTCTTTGGTGAATAGTTGTACACTGAGGATAAAAAGAGTTGACTAGGAAAGGGTATATATGGACATCTGAATAAAGATGGATCATGTCCTCCATTAGTGGTCTCTTCATTGAACTCACTCTATTCAAACGAAAATATAGATCGTCTCTGAAGTCATTGATGTTCACAAAGGTCACAGAAAACAAACATTAATACATTATCCCAAGTATTGAAAATCTCTAGTGCCACAGAATTATAAAACTTCCCACAGAAGTTTTAAAACACGGTGCTCCATTTAAAATACAACCTATTGGTAGCCATTGACATCACTGAAAGGTGATGAAATCACTGTTAATTTATTTTTGATAATATAAATGTTCAGTTTTATTTGAGTTGATTAATTTAGAAACAATGTTTTGGTGAATCTTGACACTATCATTGTAAGAAAAAAAGTTAAGGACTATGCAAAAATATTAAAAGTTATAACATTTAGGAAGTTAAACTTATACCAATAAAGTATATGAGAGTTCTTCCACATAAACTGATCTTAGCATATCATAAATTTCATCATATATGATTTAAAATTCCTCTAATGTCACCCATAATAAATAATACATATTCTTATAATTGTGCTATTAAAGATCTTAACCACAACACTAATTATGAGGTTATTAATCTGAAGGGCAGCATCTATATTTTTCTACCAAGATGGGAAGGTGATGTGGTAAATTGCTTTGACTTCTTTCAAAAAGATAAACATTTGAGATAATGACAGTAGTTCATTAAATTTTGATTCTATGATGTCTGACACATAATACATGTTCATAAATATTTCTTGGATAAATGAAGGGGATGCAGGGATGGAAAAGGAAGGATTTAAGTATGTGCAGGCAATCTAAACATATAGATTAAGAATGTTTTGTAAGATAATCATGCACTGATGATTCCGGCAAGGATTCTAAAATAAGATTCTAAAGTAGCTTATTTTTATTTTTTCTAAACATTACTACTTAAAAGGGAAACAAACAGACAAATGTCCTGCTACCTCTACATATGGTTTGTCTATTACCAGGTAGAATGCACAATTCTCCTAAGCATCATGTATGGTGTATGTTACTGTGGATTTTTCATACACATAAACCATATTCCCATGCCCATCATCATTTCTCAGTACATTATGTATTGGTATGATCAATAAATAATGAAGAATAACAATAACAACAACATCAACAGAGCCCTTGGGGAAGCTTGCACTCAGGCAAAGGTCTGAGCTAACAGATGGTTTCTTCATTGTGCCTTGAAAGCAAGCCTCGTTGCCTTCGAGAGAACTGCTAACAGCAGTAAATCCCTGAGCAATTGGCCTTCCATCAAAAACAGTCTGTATCCTGTCTCAGGGAGTTCACAGTGAGGGACTCTTGGCAATGGCGTCTCAGTTGATCACTCCTGTAATGGGGCAATTATAGTCGGAGAGGTTGTCTGTGATGTAACCCAAGCCCTCATTTCTACACAGCTGTGCAGACCATCAACTCAAATTGTACCAAGAATTCAACTGGGAGCCTGTTCAGAATATGGGATATTTATTGGCTGAGGATGAGGAAAGCCTATTTGTTCAACCACAGTGGAATTTGTCTTTGTCAGCTCTGGGCTCAGACATTAGAATCTGTGCAAATAGCAGCACCACCCCTGCCAACCAGACTGTTCTGGACTCTCCTCTGACCTCCCTGTCTTGGAAAATACCTGCCCCTCATGTCTCAGGTCATCCTTGTCCAGGGACCCTTTTGTCCACCCCTTGACTCTATGAGCTTATAATGCAACCCATTAACTTTTGTGACTTTCCAAATGGATTTTTTTTCAGAGTTTTGATGTTTAATCAATATACACGGGTAAAAGGATTGCCAAGTAGGCACAAGGGTTGACATAAGACAGGATGATTGTTAAATAGATGTTTTTTCGACTTCCTTTGACAAGCTTTGGCTGCTTCAATGAAAAACAGAACTTTGTGTGAGAGTCCCTAGAGCAAGAGAATGGCACACCTGTGACTTAATGGGTCATAGGTATCTGACGAATTCTTGTGACATCAGACCACATGTCACCAAATCTAAAAGGAAAAAGGGGAATGCAGTGGGCACATTATGATTGAGAGCTGAGATGAGTCTTTGAAGCTCATGTGAAAAGAGCCTTATCAACAAGGCAGTGCTGTTTCAAGGTGGGGTGTGTGGGAAGTGAGTTGTTTACAAAGCCTCTGGCCTTGCCATTGATCCCTTCATAGGTAATGGACTATCTGGAAATGGTAGAACATTGAGGAGCTGGGCTTCTTGGAGGAAGTAGATTACTCTTAAAATGATATTTTAAACAATATCCTACTTGTTCATTCTCTTTCTATTTGCTTTCTGGAAGCAGTGAAGTGAGCAGTCCCTCCACCACCACCCCTCCCCCGCCGTGTACTTTCTCCATCATTCACTGTCCTGTTTCAGCTGAACAGCAACCAGATCTAATAACTATGGACTGAAATATAGGACATGTGAGATAAAATAAGTGCTTTGCCTTTTAATTTGTTACTTTTAGGTATTTTCTTACAGTGATGGATAGGCAAATAAAGACTAAGCCGATATTCTGAAAAGGATATTTAATAGGCATAGGAAGTAAGAAGTCAGAATGGGAAAAAGAGATGGTCTTGATTAGAGAAGGCAAGTCAAACTTTGAGAATTCGTCCTCCCCCCAAAATGGATAAAGAGTTGAAGATATGCCTGAAATGTTTTACATATAAGAATGTAAAACATTTTTCTATTATGTTTGAAGGCTTAGACTAACACTGAAACACTCTAAAATTAACAATCACAAATGAAATGGTAATGAATGATAAAATTTTTGATTTGATGGTTAGTCTTGCAAAATCAAAAGGATCTAGAATCACATGCTGATAAGTCTAGAGAATGCCTGCAAGAAATGAGCTTGATTACACTAATTGAGGTGGGAACATAGACCTTACCTGTTATGACATCATTCTATGAATTTGGGTCCTAAACCAAATACAAAGGAAAGAGGGAGCTAAACAGGAGCATTTGTTTCCAGATTGTGGCCATGTGACCAGTTTTGCCAAGCCCCTGCCTGCATGACTTCCCCACTATAATGAAATATTCCCTAAACCTCTAAGGCAAAATTAACTCTTTCTTCTGTCCTTCAGTGGCTTTTTGGGGGGATGTTCATCACAGCAACAAGTGACTAATAAACGTGAATCTTTTATAGGTCTAAGAAAACAAGTTAATTTTGCTATTTTAGTGATGAGAAAATGGAGCTAAGACCTACTAAGTTTATGAATGTGGGTGGTTGATCCAGTTTCCACAGCTACAAGTGAGGACTTCTGGATATATAGACCTTGATGGTTTTACTTACTGATATAACATGGACACCAAATCACTTATTTTCAACTGACCTTGTCATGCATTTTGTATGGGAAGATGCATAAGCAATGAACTATATATCCACTCTGCAAAGCCATCAGTTCCTCTTTGCAAACTCTCATCTTTATTTAGAATGTAAAGAGAAAACACATCGATCAGCTGTGTGTGACTTTCATAAGTTTTAGACATTCAGTAAGAGTCCGAGGGTGTGAAAACATTGGTGTAACTGGGGAGTCAATTTAGATCTTAATTTTAAAAGACTGTAGACCAAACAGAAGGAATCAATCCTAAACTTAAGCTTAATCACAGATTTGGAGAAAATAAGCTGACTCATCTCAAGGGCAACAATGAAAACAATTAGTGATAATGTTTCTAACTTGAACTGTAATTTATGGACTAATCTAATCACCATTTATCGAAATTTTCTAACATCCACCCAGAGACAGTGGGGCATGTTCACAGAACATCAACAGATGTTCATAATTCCTTTAATTATCAAAAAGACATGGCAACATTCCTAACGCTGTACCAAGAAACAGCCTCAAGAATTGATCAGTAATTAAGTTTTCTTCAAATAAATGAGGATTTTGTGGCCATTTGTCTCTTTATATGATGTCATTTGATCTTGAAAAGTCACATTTGTATGAGTTCTAAATTATGAATATACATATCAATAAATATATTATAGTTAGAAATTAAGACTTGATCATGTAAAGCCAAACTAGCGGTCTTAAGAATATATCTTTTTTTGTAAGAATATATGCTATGTATATGGACTGGTCCCAAATTTATAAGTGTGTCACATCATTTTCATCAAGCTGTTATTTACATATGCTTTATAATATATCAGAGTATTGACTAGCAAACATCAATGTGGACTTTAGAGCATTGAAGTATTATGTAGATTATTAAGTAGTTTGGGAACAGAGTACATATCCAAATTTCAACTACACCCTGAGTGCTGCTTTAGATGGGAATATTTCAGCTCCTGTTGCAATGATGTGTTAATTGTGTTATGAGATTAATGTTGTTAAATAAGATCACCTATTTAATATTTACTTGCATTGCTTAAGAGTGACAGAAATAAAATTATGGATGTAGATAAAAGCTTACAAAAATTTAAATGATCTTAATTCAGACAAACATGAAGAGGGTAATACATTAAGGTTCATCTCTTCATGCATCTCCTCAGTGACTTTGTCCAGAGCTGATCCCAAAGGCAATGCAATAATGTCTCATACATTGGTTCTTGATGTCTAAGTATCTATACTGTATTTCACATGATCCTCATCTTTAACCTACCTGAGACTTCTGCTTTCTGTTTTTATTTCTGCTTCTTCAAAACCATTTTCTATGTAGTGTGCTTGATAGCCAACTTATTCCAGTTTGTGAATGAAGATATTTAAATTGTCAGAGACATTTTTGAGATACATGTTACAACTCCTCAATTCCTTTAAAACAAATAAAGAAACAAACACACTGTGATCACTTAGGCTCTTTTCCTACTGTTGGATTATCATATCCATATTATAATTTACTTTGTTATATTTTATTGTCTCTTAGAAGCCTGCATTTTTCTTTTTCTAATAAGAGACAGAAAAGAAGTGGATCAAATGGGAGGGGTGCAGGAGAAGCAGAGGGAAGGGAAATCATAGATATATTATGTGAGAACAGAATTTGATTTTAATAAAAGCAAAAAACTATGAATGTTTACATTTAAGTTATATACAAACAAGAATAATTATAGAAATTCCACAATTCTTCATTGTTCTAGCATACATTACTCTCACTTAGATCTTACTATGACAGATGCCTATTCTTTCTGCACTGTGTAACAACGTGGAGAGCATACAATGGTGAGTATCTTTCATCTCCTCATTCAGTGTTATTGCTTCAGAATGGCCACTGTGAGGCCATTGATAATACAGAAAATATCCAAGGCTACCCATTTGACCCGATCCCCTCTCCTATTGATTGTTTGCACATAATGAAAACAATGGAGACAGTATTCATAAAGATGATACTACACAATTAGGTCCTAAGTATAGAGACAGTTCATTTTTCATAAGAAAACAAACCCTGAAATAGTCATCCAGTGTCTGAGGACTCCTTTGTTTCTCAGCAAAGGAGATACAAAGCTACTGGCCAAGTGGCCTCTAACACTGATCTTTGCTCCTTAGCTCCATGCTGCACATTACTAGAAATCAAAATACCTCTAATCTCATGCCAGGGTGAAATGGTTGTGAAATATTATTTTTGTATCTCTAAAATTTTCTAATTGCTCAAAAAATCTCTTCAATGAATTCATGAACAGAACCTGGTGTCCAATGGTATCCATTTTCCAAGTGATCATTAAGAGCAGTCCTTGGCTTTCCAACATCTGTTACTCAGGAAACCATCAACACGTAACCATCACTTCAAAGCCTTTCCTTATTATTATTTTTTAATATTTAAATATTTTTGTTTAATGTGTATGGGTGTTTAAAACCAAGCCTGGGTCTTCTGCAAAAATAGTAAGTGCTCCCAACTGCTGATCTATGACTTCAGGCCCAGCATATCATTCCTAGAAATCACTTAAGAACTGGTTTACGGAAGTTGAACCTGAAACTTAAAGTTGTGTATCATTTTTTGTACAAGTGTCTGAGTTTTGTAGGATCTTTTAAAAATGATGTTTTGTGTATATTCTTTCACACTTGAGTGAGTTGTGCTGGAGTCTTCTGTTAAATTATGAATGCTAATTAAGGTGTAATGGTTAATCTTCAGGAAATAAGAAGTGTTCCACACACCATACAAAATTGTCTTTCTACTGCATTAACAAAAACGATTAGTTAACTAGCTAAACAGATTAAACAGACGTTCAGTGTATGGGGAAATGAATAGGCCTTAAGTTTAATAGTATGGAATATTCTTTTATTTCAATTTTATGACTCCCATCTAGTTTCATTTAAAATGTCAAAACTGGAATGGTAGTGACATTCACTTCATAATAGTGTTTGAAACCTATGCAGTAAAAGGGGTTGTAATAACAATACTACAAATTACATGCTTATTTTTCCAGATCATACCTAATAGACTGTAATATCATTTTCAGTCACAGTTCACTGGAGTTAAATTTAAAGCATAATATTAAAGTCAAGGTTCCTTCACATCTAATTAGACATTAGAAACAAATGTAGCTAGGTCCACGTTCTGTTAAATATATGCAAATAATCCCTCAGAGGCAATGGACAATTTAACAACATGAAAGGTGAAAGTCACCCACTGTAAAGGTACACAATAAATTACGGCAGATTTACACTCAGCATTGTGCAACATGACATCTCAGTTGCTGTAGGACACACCACAGCATAAATTGTACCCAGCCTGTCTCACACTGCAAAATATTCAGGACAAACGTAGAATATTTTATGCTTCGAACCCTTAACTTCTGGAAATTATGCCAGCGAGTAAGGCAGTTCAACAAAGCACCTATCACGGTGGTATGGATAACTCCGTTGCAAATCTTGGCAGAGTCATTTATTTTCAGGGACAGTGGGGAAACATTAAAAAAGAATGCATTTGTTCGTTCTCTGGATGGAAATTCACAGAAATGAGCATAGATATAGACTGCGTTTAGAAGGCAGTGCTCGTGTGTGTGTGTGTGTGTGTGTGTGTGTGTGTGTGTGTGTGTGTGTGTGTATACTTCTTTTTCTTTATTTAAGCCCAAATCATTGCTAATGGCTTTGCTGTATATTCATCCTCAGAAATGGATGGGAGATGATACATCCCCGAGGTTCCATCAAATAAGATCACAGTTAGATTTTGCTCTACTTTTGCTTTTTATCATCCTCCTAAATATGAGAGGGGAAGGTAAAGGTTTTTTTATGATGCTTACCACCCTACCATGCAATTTGACATGCTGACTGGAGTTTTCCAGTCAAATTTCTGTGGTTGGCTCTCTGTGGACCAGTCTTATTTCTGTTCTCTTTTCAAGCATTCATTAATGAAAAGGAAGAAATAAGAGGTGATAGCAATAAAATAGTACTTGAAATTGTTTGTCTTATATAGTCCTATAATAATACAAGTACAATGGTAACTAGTTTACCTTCTTAAACCACCATTATATAAAAAGTGAAATCATTCTGACAACAAAGAACAAGAACCTGCATTATTGGAAATCTGTTTAACTCGAAAACAATTGCTCTTTCCATGTAATATATAATATGTAATATGTTTTAGAAAATAGTTATTTTGTTTTGGCTTTATTTGCAATCTTTAATTATAATCTTTTAAAGACAGAGACCTCGATATAGTCATCCATTCTCCAGGTGGCAATTCTTGAAGGATGCAGCAATTGCAACCTTTCCCACACTTTCTCTGCACTCTTTGGCAGAAAGGCTTGTTTCTAGATACATTGCTATAAAATTGAATCAATAGACATAGCGTCCTTCCTTCTTCCTTCCTTTCATCTGTTTTCTTTCTCTCTTCTCCAGTACAGATGATCTAACTGCGAGCCCATATATGCAAGACAAGTACTCTACCACTGAGCCACAGCCCAAACCCGCATTTATTATTTTACAGCTAAGAATTGCAAATTTGTCTTTTGTGACATTCTTTAATAATAGTACATCACTAGGGCAAATCCTGCTCTAGTGATTATCTCTGGATTCATTCCCACTGTGTTTGATTTATTGCTACACCCTGGACAAAGCATAATGTTGGAATCAGGAAGGACCTTACCTCTGTTGAACTATGTGGAGAGTAACTTTATCTGATTATAGAGGGAAAGCGTCTACTGTGGCTTAAATTGCCTTGGCTCAGAGAGTTTATTACTGAAATTGAGAATAATTAAAATTAAAATCCATATCTACATTAATTTAGAGATAATCTGTTCTTTCATTTAAAATACCTAAAAGCAAAAATTTGGAATCTAAATTCATATTTTATCCCCTACACGAACTGAAGAAACTAAAAAGGAAAACTAAATCCCAATTTTTCTGTGATTACACATCAGTAGAGAATCATTATTAGTCTGCGTTGATAATGGATTGGGTAATGATTGCATTGTGAGGTAAAACAGAAATTTTCATATTATTTCAGTGTTCATTAGGTCTCAATTTTTTTTTTTTTGTTTGTTTCAGAACAACCAATATAACAAATGAATTCATTTTAGGACTTATATTTTTCTCTTGGAAAATTACTGTCGGATAGATGTGGGGAATAAAAGTGCTGCAGATAAGATTTAAAGAGAGAGCTATCCTTGCAGAAATATTTAGTTCTGCATATCTAAGCACTTTCAAGTTGCTAGCATTTTGGCACATCATCATTTCTGCAACAGAACAAGGCTACCAACATTAACATTTGCTCTAACACCTGATGAGCTGGACAAGTAGGGAGCCTTAGAACCTATTTATAATTCCAAAATAATATATGGAAGCCTGGGTATAGAAGAAACAGTGAAAAGGCACTAGCTGCTTCCTAGTGAGTGTGATGCATAAGGTGGAAAATCATCTGAAGAAAAAGAAAACTTACAGTAATTGCCCAAACTGCACCTGGACAGACCTGAGGAAGTGAAGCAAATTTTCTCAAGGAAATACAGTGCTTTTCAGTGGAGTTGCTTGTAAATGAGAGACAATTATTTGCAATATAAATCGTATTTAAAATGAGCATATTGGTTGAAAGACTAAATTACAGCTGATTGAACAGAAATCAAAATTCAAACTATGTCTGGGAGTAGACATCTTGGCTGTTATTTATTAAAGGCATTTTTATTTCTGTGTGTGTGTGTGTGTGTGTGTGTGTGTGTGTGTGTGTATGTATGTATGTGTGTGTGTGTATGGGTGTGGTTATGTTCATTTGTAGGTACAGGTGTTCACAGAAGCCAGCAGAGGACACTGTAGTTCCTAGAGCTGAAGTTATAGTCTCTTTGGTTCCCCCATAGGTCTAGCAAGCTATCTTAAGCATAGGGACATTCTTCAGTGCTTAGAATTTCAATATGTTATGTTGACCACTAGGTACACTGCAGTTCCTGCCTTCTCTGTGGAACTTTTATTTTATTTTATTTTTTTTAATTTAAAAACCAGCATATGCTCATCTAACATCTGAGACCTTTTTTTTTTTTTTTTTTTAATTTTTTGATTATTGTTCTCAAGAAAGGGCCATTCAGTTAAGAAACTTTGGACCTAAATCAATAAAATATCTTTAAAAAATAGTTGATTGCTGGACAGAGATTTATGTTTACATGAGGAATTGAGTATTGTAAGTAACTGGAAAAAACATTCCTTCAAACTGTTTACAACTAAAAATGGATCCAATGTTAAAACAATTAAAGTACTGTGATGGACTATTGCTAGAACCTTCTCTCTAACATCACATTTGGGCTCCGATATGTCTCAGGTATCATCAATAGGGATTGTATAAGATAAACCCAACTGTAATTCCTTAACCAGGCTTTAAAATGTAGTTGTGGCAATTTTTTCTCTAGAAACCCTTTTATTTTTCAGAGCTGATAACACAGGGGAACAATGGATTGATTTTTAAGTCTCAGCTCTTTGTTTTCCAAAGCCCTCCCTCCCTCCTCCTGGCAGAACAGCCCCAGAAGCCTAGAGGAGGGGTGGGAGGAGGCGTGACAAGCAGAGAGCTCACACCTTTCATAATGGCTTGCGAACAATCAAGAGCTGATGGTATTAGTGAAAGGTTATTATTTGAATTAATCATACGAGTTTAAAACAACTTGGCATTTCAAAATGTTTCTGGGTAGGCGTAGTTTTCAAACTGCAACTGCCACAGAGTGTAATCGTAGGCATGTTGGGAGGGGCAGAAGAGAAGGAGGTGGGAGACGTCTGAAATACAGCTTCTACTTTTTTTTTTTTTTTTTTTTTTGAAAAAAAGGGGACAGTTGAGCAGGTGCTAGATAGATGTCAGCCACTTCATGATCCTTTCAATGGGCTGAAAGAGAGAGAAAATACAGAGGGAAAGAAGGGGAACAAGTTAAGGGAAGGGTGAGAAGAGTGAATGTGGGAGGATAAAAAGAGAGAGAGATGGCCTGAAGATCTAGATGGCGCTTTGCTTACTACAGATTTGGGATATCCATCACAGCACTTTTTTTTTCTTAAAAGTTTCAAAGGTCCCTCAAGTCCCTATAACTCCTCTGAGGGGTTGGGGGAGACTCACTTTATCACTGAAGCACTGAGTGGCTCAAATGAGGTAATAC
Organism: Mus minutoides; assembly: GCA_902729485.2. Classification (NCBI taxonomy): domain Eukaryota; kingdom Metazoa; phylum Chordata; class Mammalia; order Rodentia; family Muridae; genus Mus; species Mus minutoides. The sequence goes on along the minus strand of LR749646.1, from coordinate 1,172,679 downwards.
TGGCATTTTACAAGGAAGACTGATTACCAATGATCAATGCAAGAGTAGGACCCCAATAGTTAGAAAATTTGAAATATAAATTCTGGACAGTAAGTGATGGTTCAATTGAGCATACACTCATAGAGTCCGATGAAGAAAGCAGGCAGGCCTTTGTCAAGCACGTATAAGTGAAGAAATAGTCTCTGATACAGAGGGTTGAATAAGAGGGTCTTGATATTCAGCAGCCCATGAGGTGGAGGAATCAAATACAGCAACCAAGAATTTGATGAACTATGGAAAGTATAAGGTAGACTCCACCCATCTCCAGGCAGAGGTGTATGCCCAAGGCCTTGCCATTGATGCTGGTCTTTGCTACTGAGCTGAGCTCTTCAACATCATGTAGAAGCACACAGTCTTATGAACAGACTCAGAGATTCTGAGAGTCTATACCTATCGGGTGGCTTGTGGTCACTATGACTGAAATACTTAAGAGAAACAATTTAAAAGGAAAATATTTTATTTTCCCTAGTATTTCTAGAAATTTAAAATAAGGGTTGTCCAGCTCTACCACTGTGGACCCCAGGTAAGGATGAAACATGGTATGAAGGAAAGCTACTCATGTCGTGGTTGGGAAACAGAGAGTGAAGATTTGAGAGACAAGATATTTATCAGAGAGATAGCCCCAGGGACATACTTCCTCTAAAGGAACCTTGCCTTCCAACAGCTCAGTCAGTTATAAACTCAACATCATTAAATCACCGTGATTAAATTAGTGCCATTAGATTTTCTGTGCCAATGAGATCCCATAGTGAGATGACCTGAGTTTTGCCAAGATTTCCAGAAAAGTAGTAGAACTCACTCTGTAGACCAGGTTGGCCTCAAACTCAGAAATCTGCCTGCCTCTGTCTTCCAAGTGCTGGGATTAAAGATGTGCGCCACCACGTCTGGCAAAAATGTATTTTTTAAAAAAGATTTATTTATTTTATTTTTTTAATTGTATGTGAGTACACTGCTGCCTCATCAGATATACCAGAAGAGGGCATCACACCCCATTACAGGTGATTGTGTGCCACTATGAGGTTGCTGGGAATTGAACTCAGGACCTCTGGAAGAGCAGTCAGTGCTCTTAACTCCCATACCATCCCTCCAGTCCCCAAAGTGTATTTTATCTAATAGATAAGGTCAAGTACATATGTTAGGTCACTTGAAGAAATCACCAACACTGTCAGCTGCTTCTGACTATTCCTCTCGGTTCTCCATCACCCACTTGCCCTAAATCACATTAGTCACAATGACAACTATCTACAGATTGCTCAGCTATCGTGTTAAAAATCACCATGCTAACTAGACAGAAGAGCTGGTAACCAGGTTGTCATTGCCTCCTCCAATAATAATAATAATAATTAACAGCGCTTTATGTGCATCCATGTTTGTGTGTTGGATCCCTAAATGAAATAAGCTAGAGAATTAGAAGTAAAATAATACTTTAGCTGCACATCATTAGGCAGGGTTATTAATGACAAAGTAGATAGTTATTTTTTGGTTCATGCACTTAATTATGAAAATTTGAGATAGAAGCATAATTGCATTAAGGCCATTTTTTTTTGTATATACTCCTTGATGGCCATGTTTTGTAATAAAGGTACATTAATGGCACTAGCCCTCCAGTTATTGTCTGATAAGTCCATGAATCAAAAAAAAAAAAAAAGATAAAGAGAGTTTTAATGGTACAATATTTTAGAGTCTGCGGAGTCAGAGTTGTGAAGTAATTTATGATTTTTTAGGAATATTGTAGCCTAAAATAAAAGAGAGCAATATTCCAATGCAGAGAATTCCAGGTTTTCCAAAGTGAATAGAATTTAGTAACTTTGCCAAAGGTATTAAAACAAGTGTGTATCATGTATTTAATAACACGTCATTTTGAATATTAATGGTTATGTGAATTATCTTTGTGCTTTCACACATTCATTTCTTAAAAGAATAAAGCAAATTATGCCTGTACCATAACATGCAATGCACCTGTGTGGCTAGAAATCCAAGGTGCAAAGTATTTAAAACTCTAAAACTTTAAACTTTCAAAAGTTTTTGAAATCAATTAGATATGGAAAATTTTAAAAATAAATTATGAAAGCAACAGCAATAGCAACAACAGCATTAACAACAACAAAAAAAATGTGTTATAAGCTTTGCCCTCAGGATACTGAGGCAAAGGGGGGCATCAGTTTGAACTTAATCTGCACAGCATAAACTTTGTCTCAACAATAAAAGGAGGAGGAGGAGGAGGAGGACCAAGAAAAAGAAGAATGAGAAGAAAGAGGAGGAAGAGGAGAAGGGGAAGGGAAGGGAAGGGAAGGGAAGGGAAGGGAAGGGAAGGGAAGGGAAGGGAAGGGAAGGGAAGGGAAGGGAGGAACGAAAGAGAAAGAAGGGGAACAAATAACAATGGTAACTTCTCAGAAATATATATGAAGCCTAGAGAAAAAGATAAAAACACCATCACCAATTTTTCCTTCTGAGAAACTACTAGGCTCCTATTTTTATTTACTATACATTTATTATACACTTTGATTCTTGACTATCTGAAATAAAGAACATAGCCAATTTCAGTGGAGGCAAAGCAAAACAACAACCAAAAGGAACAAACAAGCCTTAGAGAGAGACATGCTGGTATCCCTTATTAATGCCCTGCATGTGGCTTATGGTGTTTATTGTGCTGTAAATGCAGTTTATGGGAGGGTTTAAGCATCAGCTTAGGTCTGATACTGCCCTGCCAGGTATCTCTTTGAAAGAAAGCTCTTTAGGAAGGATCTTTTGTATATTTAATCACTAGTTTTGTTTTGCCTTTGCAAAGCACCAGCAGTAGCCAAAGTCCCTGCTGGCTGTGTGATTTTCTAGAATCCCCTTCAGTAGCCAGGGAGCAGTTTCCATCCACTCCCTGTTTACAAAGCTGGATCAGACTGCCCTGTAGGTTTAGCTGGCTTTGAAATGGACATTTATTCCCAACTACATATTTAAAAGAGAATGAGCAGCTAGGGCAGAATTTTCTTCTACATGATACAAATGTTTTCTTTAGCTTTCCTCTCTACATTGTGGGTGATCTGCTTCCATTGTTGTGTTGTATAGTTGGAGAAATAGAAGGCAGAATTAAAGGCCTGGACTGAAAAAAGAAGGAAGTGCAAATCACAGGTGTACACACATTTATATGTATATGTGCATATACATACATACATCCTGTGAGCGGAACACTTCTATACACAGTTTGATTGGTAATGACTACCAAACGTCAGGGCTTAATGCTGTATTTGTTGAATTGTTCACCCCACGTATAGGGTTTTCTTATTTACAATATAGAAGAACGCTTATTGAAAATTTCATGTAAAATCTGAAAGTGTTAGTGTTTAACATTGTGAGAACAGACTGGTTTTCTTTGCTTTGAACTGGTCTGGTTCATTGTATTGTAATTTACCATTGTTAGGTGACAATGAACTTTTGGCTTACTACCATCACACATGTGAAGAGCTCAGTAAATTACCCTGAAAGTGTTTGATAAGTGTCTTAGTCAGTGTTAGTTTGCTGTGAAGGGACACCATGACCATGGCAACAATAAGAAAAGAAAGCATCCAACTGTGGCTTGCTAAATGGTTCAGAGAGTTAGTCCAGTATCAGCAAGGAGCATGGTGACAAGAGGCAGATGTGGTGCTGGAGAAATAGTTGAGAGGTCTACATCCAGACTTGCAGGTAGCAGGAAGAGAGGGCCACTAGACCAGGCTTAGGCTTTTGAAACCTCAAAATCCACCCCCAGTAACATAGTTCCTCTAACAAAGCCACACCTACTCCAACAAGACCATACCTCCTAGTTCTTCTCAAGTACTATCACTCCCTGATGACTAAGCATTCAAATATATGAGCCTATGGGCACTTATCCACCCACCACAGTAAATCCATCTCAGAGATCTTCAGCTCTACAGATGACAAGTGATCCTTTAATATAGCCATCTATTCTTTGTTGAAGAGTCAGTAGAAACACACTATAGTTGTTAAGTTACTCTTTCAATTCCTCAATAGATATTTTTTTTAAAAACCCTTTATAGTAATTAAATGATAGACACTGGCCTGGATAAAAGTGAGTAATATTCTGATACATATAAGTCAGGAAAGAGCATTATTGTCTAGGAATAAAATTTGTTAAGAATTTATGTCAAAAACCAATGTTTAAGACAAGAAATTAACCTTATTTAGTCATCAATACCAGTAGTCAGTGTTCCTTATTCTTGTGAAATGTGATTTTAGTTACCTCTCCAGGTAAGTAAAGATTTCATGGCTGGAGAAAATCAAGGAATAAGTTTATTTATCTAGTTCAGTTACCAATTGGCTAATTTACTCCTGGCCACCACAGATCCATGCTAATTTTGCTCATGTAATTATGTGAAATAGGAGGTTATAGAAGAGAACACAAGGATGTCTTTGCTGGCAAATTTGACAGGACCTTTCTCTCTTTCATCTGGTAGACCAGCAGTCTGAATTCTAGTAGTCATTTCATAATATAAATTGCTCTTTGGCTCAAAATATAATGGCAGTAGAGATGGTTTCTCAATGATACCAGCACTGCCTAATTGCAGTTTCTGTCAAATGCTTAGAGAAACCATTTTCCTCCCACAAAACAGTTTAAAATTTTTTCTACCTATTATAAATGTGCAATCAGGTAAGGAATTGTATTGTTATTTCTGTCAGGCTGGATGTAATTTTGAATACAATGATAAAATAGTGGATTAATTCCCTAGGTTGAAGAGGTAAAATTCAGAATGACTTTCTACTGTATTTTGTGATTATTTATAATAATAATATATAGTATTATATAATTATAACACTTTTCACTTCCCTTTCCTTTCCTCAAAGCTTTCCCCATTCTCCTTCAAATCATGGGCTCTTTCTTTCACTCTTATTGAACCATATATGTGTACTCACATATATTTTTAAATATGGCCTAATTAGTGCATATAATGTTATTTGTTTACATGTTATCAAGGCTAAACCATTTTCATTGGACAACCATTTGGCTTGTTCTTCCCTAGGGAAGACTGTCTCGCCCTCTCCCAGGTTTTCTCTGTTGACTATAGATCTTTATGTAGGGACATATATGTGTGTGTGTGTGTGTGTGTGTGTGTGTGTGTGTGTGTGTGTGTGTGTGTGTGTAGTCTCAGTGCACACTACTCCAGGTAGCTGATTTTAACTGAGGAGAAATGAATAAGTTAAAGTACGTTATCAATATTAACTTGATGTTTAATTGGATATTGCTGGGGTTCTAACTGGGCTTAATTATCTTGAATCATTTTATTATCAGTATAGGTGATTTAACTAGGATAAAAATGAAGAAGCAGAAATATTCCAGAAAGAGAAATGTCATGGTCATCATCCAGGAAATTAGAAGACAAAGATGTAGACCAAACAACAAGGAAGAAACAGACTGGAGAATTGAGGGAGCAAGGGCAAGTTATCCAACAGGGAAAAAAGTAGACAAATGAATGCATCTAAGATGAAATGGACCAGATAATATATATATAATTTTCTCTACTAAAGAACTCAAATGTTCCACCTTCAAGGCCATGTTCATGTTCTGAATATTTTGGAGCTTTGCAGCACTTTGAATTTCATATTTTCAGAAAAGGCATTGCTCAGATTCACTGCTGTTTAGAATTGTTATTATATTTCTATGTTCAACTATTCTTAGATTTAAAAAAAAAAGTTTTCCAAAGTTTTGGATACTTTTCTTTCTTTCCTCATTATCTTCCCCCAGCATGCTCACCATGAAGTTCTTAAGAAAATGGAAGTCAGCAGAAGGAAACGCTTAACTTCTCAGTATAAGGGAAGCACCCATGTTTGCTACCGTTTTCATCCATTTTATTCCCTATAACAAAGAAGAGTTTTTTTCTTCTTTCCCAGAGTAAAGTCATGCTCTACTTCTATTTTATTTCACCTCATCAGGAACTTAAAAAAAATTCTTAATGTTTTCCCTGTACTCTTAACTCTTTTAATATAAAATTCTTACTATGAAACTATAAAATTATTCTTATGAAATGTGAATCTTGAAACTTTGAGGATCCTCATTGCACTATAATTGAAATTTTGCAGAATTATTTTGTGTTAAATGTGTTTGTGAAAAATAAAGGAATTATCTGTTCAGTTGGAGTTGAAACTTATCTCTCCTGGATATCTCATTCCATATGAGCAAATATTCCAAATCCAGAAAAGCCACCAAATTACTGTTGGTGTTAAGCTCTTTAGATATATGTATATCATACTATGTCCATAGCTCAAGCTGTACTGTTTAGACAATATTTTGCCATTTGAGACTTACCTAGTATTCGTTGCTACCTACTGTCCAGACAAAGTTAGATATTCAGATATTCCTAATTATTGCATGATTATTTTCAGTAAAAAGTTATAACTCTTAGTTATATTAATACTTATATTATTTTGTAAAACATAACCTGTAAATATTTTGCTCATTGGTGCAATCTCAGTGTTTATACCTGAAACAAAATGTTGGCTTAGATACTAGTTTATGAATGAATGAATGAGTGAGTGAATTAAAAGGGATACAAGGATGTTGCTGGCCAGATGGTAATGTGGTTTATTTCATTGCTCTTGGCTTAACTTGATCTAAAACTCCCAGATACAGTTTTCATTTACTTCTATATCTAGTTCTTTAGACAACTGTGTTATTTAGTATCATGGACATACCTGATGTTATCAATGAGTTTATTTCACAGAGGAAATCCATAGATTTTGCTGAATTCACAGATATAAGTGGAATATAAGGCAGTTTCACAGGTAAATAATCACAATGACTCAGACACAATTGGCTTAATTTGTAAGAGTGAGCATAAGATAAAAAAGAAAATAATATTGCTCTAAATACAATGGAAGTACATCAGTAAGAGGGCTTTAACATTCAGCTCATTAGTTGTTTTGTCTTCATGATCTCTATTAGAGTTTTCTATGTTTTCAAAAGATATTGAAAGAAAACAATTTGAAAGGAAAAGTACATTTTGAGAAGGAGAGCAGTTGGATGAATTCTCCACATGCAACTGTTAGGCACTTTTCTGGTTACTGTTGGATGTGGTAGGAGCTCATTCTCTGAAGACTGTTAAGAATTGATGACAGTTTAGGTATAGTTCTGCCTAGAGCCATAAAAACTAATTGGGTGACCCCTCTACTTATCAGCTTCCACTGTGAAAAGTCCTACATGAATTTTCCCTGGAGATGGCCCATAGCAACCAAGACGATGTAGTCACACATCCAGGAACTTCAATAATCAGCTGTCATAAGATGTATGGCAGAGAAGAGCTTGTTAGTAATCCATAGTAGTTAAAGACTCTGAAAATGTGTATATAATTCAGTTGTCTTTTAAAATATTATTAAACTATTATTAGAATAATGGACATACTTAGTCCTTGGATTGATATAAATCAGTCAGCTATTTGTGGAGTGGCCATGGGGTATCTAACATAGCATTGGTGCTTAGAATGAGTAGCTGTTTTCATTTTATTTCATTTCATTTTATTTTATTTTATTTTTAATTTTCTAGTATTCAGCAACTAACAGGATAGATAAAATTGGTAAAAAGAAATTCTTTACAGATACATAAGCAAAACTATAGAGAGAAAAAAATAAGTGCAAACATAGGATAGGTGAACATGAAATTCTGGAAGCTCCAGGAAAATAGTTATGTAAATATTAATGAAGAAAAGCTTAGATGCTATGTAGAGAGAAAAATGGTGTGTTTGCTAGACAGATGAGAAATTTAGTTCCAACAGTCAGAAAGGCCTGGGAAACAAATATTTAAAAGAATTAGGAGAACGATTAACTGATGATACAAGAGGAAAATAGATGAGATTAATAGAGATGGTACATATTTGGTTTCTATGCATTCAAGAAATAGATCAATCCATCCAGATGTCTGTTGAGGATCCATTAATATGTACGGGATGTTTTTGTTTAGGTTAAATCCATTGTACTTAGGAGCACCATTTCAATTTGATACTGCCTGTATCATAGCTTCTGTGTTGGCATTTAATAACATAGAGTTGGCTCCAAATTATACATTTGTAATTTAGCTGAGCTGGGCAACTTCCTGGAAGTTACTTACATTCCTTATTATACCTCAGTCTCCTCATCCCTAAAACTAACATGTTGAATTAGACACAGGTTTCCCAAAGTAACAGCCATACCCCAAGGGAATCTTAAAATTTTGTAGGAATCATATTTGGTTTCAGAAGGCTTGGGTACTCTATATCAGCTAGTGTGAAAATGTCTGGAATATTAAGTATATAATAAGGTAGAAGACATTGTGTCAGGGAGTTGAAGTGGTTTTACGTCTTTATTTTTTCTAATTAATTTAATGTTTATTCACTTTACTGCTCAATCGCAACCCTGTCTGGAGGGTAGAAACCTAACTTGCTTCAATGCTGAAAGAATTCATTTTATGGACTAGCTCTATTATATGCAAAATTT
>LR749646.1:1154189-1159189 GCA_902729485.2 Mus minutoides | reverse complement strand
TGGAGCCATGCATACTCCTTGGTTGATGCCTTAGTCCCTGGGAGCTCTGGGAGGTCTGGTTGATTGATATTATTTTTCTTCCTATGGGATTGTAAACCATTCAACTCCTTCAGTCCTTTCTTTAACTTCTCTATTGGGGACCCTGCACTCAGTTAAATGGTTGGCTAGAACATCTGCCTCTGTATTTGTAAGACTCTGGCAGGCCTCTCAGGAGAACCATACCAGGCTCCTTTCAGCATGCACTTCTTGGCATCCACCATAGTGTCTGGATTTGGTAACTGTATATGGGATGAATCCCCAGGTGGGATAGTCTCTGGGTGGCCTTTCCTTCAGTCTCTGCTCAACACTTTATCTCCATATTTACTCCTGTGAATATTTTGTTCTCCTTTTAAGAAGGACCAAAGCACCCACAAATTGGTCTTCCTTTTTTTTTGAACTTCATGTGATCTGTGAATAGTATCCTGGTTATTAGGAGCTTTTGGGCTAAAAGACACTGTCCATAGGACGAAAGGCAACCAACAGATTGGGAAATGATCTTTACCAATTCTACATCTGATAGAGGGCTAATATCCAATGTATACAAAGAACTCAAGAAGTTACACTCCAGAGAAGGAAATAATCCTATTAAAATGGGGTACAGAGCTAAACAAAGAATTTTTAACTGAGGAATATCGAATGGCTAAGAAGCACCTAAAGAAATGTTCAATATCCTTAGTCACCAGGGAAATGCAAATCAAAACAACCCTGAGATTCCATCTCATACCAGTCAGAATGGCTAAAATAAAAAAAAAACTCAGGTTATACCAGATGCTGTCAAGGATGTGGAAAAAAGGAACACTCCTCCATTGCTGGTGGGATTTCAAGCTGGTACAACTACTCTGGAAATCAGTTAGGTGGTTCCTCAGAAAACTGGACATAGTATTGCCTTAGGACCCAGCTATACCACTCCTGGGCATATACCCAGAAGATGATCCAAGATGTAATAAGGACACATGCCCCACTATGTTCATAGCATCCTTATTTACATTAGCCAGAAGCTGAAAAGAACCCAGATGTCCTTCAACAGAACAATGGATACAGAAAATGTCGTAAATTTATACAATGGTGTACTACTCAGCTATTAAAAATGATGAATTCATGAAATTCTTAGGCAAATGGATAGAACTAGAAAATACCATCCTGAGAAAACTTAAGAGATAATAAATGGTTAAAGAAGAGGGTAGAAAGCTGGGGAGACTTTAATGAGTTCATCCCATTTCCAGAACATTTCCTAAGAAGGTTTAATGTTTAAATGGCAGCATTAAGCAATGGCCACATATACAGTCAGTACAAATAAATATGTGAATAAGCACCGTCACACTGTATTTACAGGGCCATTGGCTTCAAACTCTAAAGTGTTATGTGTAACATTTCAAAAATAACATGATGGAGGTCCATTGGTTAAACACAAAGTATAATGTAAATTCATTCCCATCATAAAAATAATTTTGATACAACTGTTTCTAAAAGAATTAATTTAGTAAGAGTATTAATAATACTAATATATGATGTATCATTATAGAATATATAAAACTTAATGAAGAAAGGCATTTATTATATTCAATATAAACAGCAAATGAAAACATTATCTCAAGCAAACTAAAGTTGTCAAAGATAAGTAACTGTTAATTTAAAATTATAGTTTGAATTACAAATTACATCATTGAAATATTTTTTCGAATTTGATTGTCACAGTATTTTTTTTTTTTTTTTTTGAGACAGGATTTCTCCATATAGTCCTGTCTATACTGGAACTCAGTCTGTAGACCAGGCTGGCCTTGAACTCAGAAATCTACCTGCCTCTGCCTCCCGAGTGCTGGGATTAAAGGTATGTGCTACCATGCCCTGCTTGTCACAATATTCTTAGAGGGTTAAGTTATTAATACCATTACTCAGGGAACACATCTATATGTTGACTTGAAAAATAAACAAAACTTCTCACAAATTTTAAGATGTTAAGATAAAATAGTTCTTAGAATGCTTATTGTTAATATAAAAAATAGATAAAATAAGTGATTAATACTTACAGAAACTCTAGTCTTCAGAAGAATTTACATATATCCCCAGCCTGCAAATTAACAACACAAACAAAATCTTAGATGCTTTTATACTCAGACCAGTTAATTTTAAAAGGGAGAAATTAATTGTTTGATTTTTTTGATTCAATTATATACTTTTATAGCATGGGATAATACTAGATCATAGTAATATGAAAACTTAATTTCACTAATGATCAACTAAAGCATATCATCAGTAGTCTCCCTGTGTGTGTGAGTGCTTGTGTTGGTGGAAATTTATGCAGATGGAAATTTATGCAGGTGTATATGAAGGCTAAAGGTCAACTTCATTCATTTTTCTGAATTACATTGCACCTTATTTTTTTTGAGATAGGTGTGGGAAACCAGGCTGATGGAAAGCAGGCCTTTAACAGCTCCCACTTGAGAGCCAATTAACCATTTGTTGGGAGCTGAGTCACCTTCCTCTTTCACACAAGGCTGCTCCTCAGAACCAGATGGTCTTTTTGCCCTGAATTGACACATAGGACTCTTAAGAAAGAACCGGCATTCCAAGATATGCAGGCGCCAGGACTCGGAAATGAATCAAAGGACTTCTCAAGCCTGCCATTTACACCCTCCCATATGCCCTTCACCTTGAAGTCTTTGTTCTCCCTCCTCAGTTCCCCTCCTCCCCGCCCCCCACCGCCCCTTTTGCTGTGTGTATATAACTGGGTATTGTGCCTTAGTAAAATGAGACCGTGACAAAAACTTCACAACGCATGGTCTCCGCTTCTTTCTCTCCCTGCCTGTCCTATCTTACAGACAAAAGGTTATCCTTGACCCAAGGAAATAACTTAGTCCCGCGGGTTTGGGGCAGAGATAGGATTCCTCATTGGAACCCAATAAGAGTGGCTAATCCTCAAGTCTTAGGGATCCTGACTCTGATACCCTCAGTCTGAGATTCTATAGCTAGCCCCCAATGCCCACGTTTGCTGAAGATACAAACTCATGACTACACAGACAGCATTTTATATACTCTTCAGCCTCTGTCTTTTAATATTCATGACACATAACAAACAACTCAAGCTGCCAATCCAGTTGCATAGCTGCTGGGTAAAACAACTAGAGATCAGTAGAATAACAAAACTTATTAACAGTGTAGAGTTGTATTCTTAACTGGTATCAGTGTATATGTACAGACTCAGTCAAGACCACAGCAAAAAAATGACATATTGTTTCCTTGTACTATCATAACTAGTTTTTATAAGTCATTTTGTCTAGTTGCTAATACAGGGACTCTACAGCCCTTCCGCTGCAGCCACTGATGTGATAGGTGTAGCTTGGTTTTCAGGAAGCCTCTGGGGTATCTCACTGATGTTAGCTCTGCTGTTCATTCTACCCAGATGCTCTCATCTTTGCTTCAGTGACTAAGAACTCAATCTGAATGCAGGAGTAAATAGAGATCTGGGTGGGGGAAGGTTGGGTGGCAATGGACACACCACTTATAGTGAATTTCTGTCTGAGAACTGGTGTGAAAACTGCGCAGTGGCCTTGGTTGTTCACTCATGTGGCCACAGCCATTTGGGACCCGAGGATATGGGTGTTTCTCTTAATATCTTTTCTATAATACAATGCTTTTTATGTAATGTTTTGGGGAAAAGATACTGTCAATATAGATAATCTTTCAGAGCATTATCTGACATCCATCTAAATATGTGATTACATATTTATAAAATGCAATGTATTTGGATTGACCTAAATATATTGCCAGAAAGTTTAATGTTGGTATTGCATTTGTTTACGTTTCTTGTCAACACTGTTTACAGAGGTACTACAAATCTTTAATCTAGGAGGAGTCTTCCAACACTAACATGGGTTGTAAATGAAGAGTAGCTTTTGTGCAAGCTGTATATCAAGATACTTGACAGGCTAAAGTCATTGAATTGTAAAGTTAAATAATAGAAGGGAGAGATGTTGAGAGGCAAAGTAAAGATAGAAAATTCATGTTTTCAGGTTAGATCTACAAGATGGAGGAGAGTCATCTGAGGAGAGAGACACAAAATCCTCTATAGTTAAGAGAACCTGAAGAGAAATTGATTTGAAAAGAATAGAGTCATAATCATGGCATTGAATAGCACATTGTGCAATGAGCCTGATTCTTAGAAGTGCTGATCTGAAGGTGGGACCCAATAACACAGAGACTGACATACACCATAATTTCTGCAAAAATAGAGCTAGCCTAGAGTTCGGGAACAGGTGGTGTGGAATAGTCTCAGAAGGTGGATTGAGAATTAACATCAAGGTAAGAGATGAAGTCATGCATCTGAGGTGTACACAGAAATGATGGAATTATGGGAGATTAGTTGACAGCCATGGAAACACACCCTTGTTGAGAGTGAGTAGGATAATCTGTGATGGATAATACTGTAGAAAACTATCTGTGCAGAAAAGCATCTGGATAGTGTTATAGTCTGGAAAGATGTCCATTATCATGTCTCTAACAAAGGGAAAGGATAAGTTAAAAAAAAAACAAAAAACAAAAAGCAAACTAAAATTGCAGACAGTTTGAATCCATCACAGTAAATAGGAAATGGTTTTGGTTGAGTAATGATGTATGTTTAACATATATGAGGTAAGAAGTTAGTAGGTATATCCGTTTTGGAGTCACTTTCAAAATGAAATATTTATTTTCCCTGATCAGAGATCACAGAGATCTTCAGTATCATCCCCATGTTTGAGTCAGGTGAAGAATTCTACATTGCACAATATTGAACATTACAGTAGACAGTGCAGTGATGTGACTAAACCCCATACTTAGTTGGCAAACTGGAGAATCATCAGCCCTTCTGCAATCTGCCTCTGCATTTCTTCTAGTCACTCAAAGCCCAGTTCTCCTGGTCCTCAGTTACTTTCCAATTTATATCTCCTTCTGTTCTCTGTTCTTACTAGAGTTTTCTATGAGTC
>LR749646.1:1099225-1154089 GCA_902729485.2 Mus minutoides | reverse complement strand
CACACACACACACACACACACACACACACACACACACAGTCTAAAGTAATCCAAGTTTATATCTAAAATATTTTGTTTTTATTTTGTGTGCATGAGTATTTTTCTGAACACATAGCCATGGACATATGCATACAGTATCCTTGAAGGCTGGGAGAGGGTGGCAGATCCCCTATGACTTAAATTACAGATGGTTGAGATCTGCCATGTGGGTCCTGGAAAATAATGACCCATTTCTCCAGCCCCCCAAATGATATTATTCTGAAATGAAGCCATCGGAAATTAGCCTATTTAAGTTTACCTTCTGTTCAGAATTGTTTTATGTAACCTTTAGCCATGAAAGAATCAACTGAAGTGGGAACATTTGTGTGATAGAGAAAAGAGCACAATCTATCTTGGGTCTGTTGTTTGTCTCAATTGCTTAGATTGTTTCCATTTTTTTAAATTAACAGAAAAATGTCTGGCATCTGTCAAATATAGCACTGACAAATGGGAAGACTTGAATAAAGGAAGCTGGCATGCTGATGGAATAGTGAATTCGTTGGTGGCAAATACATTCCCTGTGGATAACATGCTGCTGTCGGGACTCCCCATATTAGGTGCTTGCAACTCATTTGCATGAATCTTTGATTGAATATTACTAATCTTCGAATAGAGTCTATGGAACTATTCCTCTGCCCCCTTGGCCTATAAATGCCATTATTCTCTAACTCAATTACACATCTGATGTACTTACTATTCAGCAGTGTTTCTAACACTGAACATGCTTAGGTGACAGGAAACACTCATTTCTTTTTTCTTTAACATGAGTTTTCTAACCAGTTTGTGAATCAAATAGTTTTTCTTATGGAAATATTTTAAAAGGTCCAAATGCCACATGAATGGCATATGCTTACAGTGACTGAGTAGACACAAATGTCAGCATAGAGAAGTTTATGTATTCGTTGCTCCAAACTAGAACTATAGAGGTTAAGAGAAAGGACAAGTCATTGTAATTTAGAGTATTTCATTCATTTATTCATGAATTCATTCATTTGGTACAAATGTAAACTGTCTGCCATTCTTCTTGGTGCTGTGAATGCTGAAGTGGAAAAGAAGACACAGCGCAAAGATTTCAGTTAGAGAAGTGTGTGTGGAATCCATAAGATAGCAATGCATGTTAGGATGAAAATAATTCATGTGAGTATAATAAAAATAGTTGGGGAGAAGTTTCAAGTTCAAGGGGAAGATCTAGGTATTGGGAGATCACTGAGATGGCAACTTTTGGTTCAAATTGTAAAGATGAGAAAATGAATCATATGAACTAACAGAGTCCAGGTTCACAAATGTTGTGAATGTGGTACGCATAGACTATCAAAAACCCAACCTAAAGCATGAGGATCTCTGAGTGAACAAGAGATAAAGAGCAGTAGAAGCTAAATTATCAGAAGACTGGTTCTTACCCCAGTGATGCTAATGGGTCAAGGTAAAAATGGTGTCTCTTATTTCTAGCCAGATCAGCTTGGATAGCTTTAAACAGAAAGGGAAAATTATCTGAGAATAATTTGATAGGATCATCATGGCTGGTATATTGATTGTAAAAATAGGATAGGATTGATAGGGAAAGAATGTCATTCATAAGGCTATTTCATTTTTCAGCAAGGATATGTTGGTGGTAGCCATAGAAAAACAAAAGTATCTTTCAGGTGATGGTTGATATTTCACTGACTGGATATAGGATTAGGGAAAAATAGACAGCCTAAGTATTTGGGAAGCTAGAGAAGTTGAGATATGCTAGATATGCTTTGACTGTGCCTGGTTAGAACTAGGGAAGAGCAGGTTATTCACTAATAGCCTGTCCAGAGTTTTGCCACAGTTGGACTTGAAATTGTAAAAGTAGAACTAGGAAATATATTTAAGCATATATCATTTGACAGTCTAGTATACCCTACCTGGTATTTTTTAGACCCATAAAGATATTCTTTGTAACAACACCCTTTACCTGTATAACAGGAATAAAAATATACTGACATTGTAAAGAGAATGCAAAATTTAATAAAAAAGCAAGTATAAAATATTTGGTTTGGCCGATTCTGTATTGAGACACTACAAATAAAAATACATTAGAAGAAATAGCAAAACAAACAGGTTGGGAAAAACCAACGACAAAGGCAAGAGAATCTTAAGATGTGCTCATGGGTTAAAAACAAGAAGAACTGGGTTTGTCTATGAGAGGATTTGGCTTCAGCTAAGACCTGGGACTGGCAAGAACAAGGGTAGAAAACACACACAGTTGGAATGCAGGTGTGTGAATGGTGAGGGAATGGGAACCCATACAACTTCCCTTTTGATTACTCCAGTTGTTTTCCCCTGTGCATTGGAAAATAAGCTCAGTTACAGTTGCTGGGGATATAAAATTTGCATTGGACCTCAGCATACTTTAGGTTAAATTAAACAGAAGGAGGAGCTCAATGGAGTAAAAAAAAAAATGAAATAGAAGTAACAAAACAGATAAAAATAAAGTCAATATTATTTTCTCATACAGAGAATGTAACAAAGATAAGTTTGGCTCATTTAGAATTCTTGCTGGGGACTAGTACAAGTTGCTGTAGTTTGGGTCTTAAATGTTTCCCTAGGGTTTCAGTGGTTGAAGGCTTGTTCTTCAGCCCCCATTTCTACTGGGATATTATAGAACCTTAAGTAATTGTGTTCTAACTGAAAGAAGTTGTTACAAGGTTGTTCATGAAGGGGAATGCTGAAAATTTGTCCTCCCCTCTTCTCTCATTGCTTCCTAGATGACATGAGACAAACATCCACCCACCATGTGCTGCCTGCATAATGTACTGTCCTTTCAGATCCAGAACAATGCTAAGTGAACAAAGACTGGTACTTCTTAATCCATGAGTCAAAACAACATTTTTTTCTTATTCTAATTTCATTATCTCAAGTATTTTGTCACCATGGAGAAAGCAGACATAAAGGTAAAGAAGTTATATAAAGCAGAGTTAGGTTGTAGAAAGTCCTTCAGGGCCAGTGGATTTCCAAGATGGCACAACAAAAAAGGTAGTCCAAAGATCAAAGGTTCTGACTCCTGCACTCCGCTCTTGTTACTAAGCGTCAGTTTTTCAGAAACTGAGGTGTTTGATGAGGGTCAAAGTAATTTTCAGGTGAATTGTGAAAGTATAAATAATCTTGCAGTATTTAATTAATTCCATGATTAAAAAGAAGTATTGTAGCCTCTACGTAGTGTATTGAATGTATTAAAGTTGATATTTGAATTCTGTCTAGAAGGGTTTCATTGATGTTTTGTTTCATTCCTGTGTCAAAGCATTTCCTCAATTCTACTTAGTCAATACTGTTGATGCAAAACTTACATTCCTCAGATTTATTATACACACACACACACACACACACACACACACACACACACACACACACACATATATATATACAGCATTTATATATCCTATTGGCCACTTTGTGTGTTGTCTTTTTTCTTGTTAATGTTGTTTTGTGTGGACTTCAATCAAGCAGGATACATGCTGGGATTTGTGTGAAAGTATTGGAAACAAAATTTCCATTTCTATTGGAGTTGAAGGGACAAAAATCATGGTGGTAGGGGGACTTTAGCATCTGTCTGTTCCACCCAGGAAAAGACTGTTCTGAGGATCATGCTTCAGGTACACAGTGAAAGAAGACATTAAATTTTTGATGGGATGTTTTGAACACCTGCAAAAAGCATGTGTATCTAAATTACCCTTTATAAAAGCATCAGAAGAAACTGTACTGTCTTCCCGTTTTAAAAACTTTGCTTCCAACATTTTGACCTACAATTTTTCACTGTTGTGATAGAAAATATGAATTAAAACAATGAACAAAACTGCTTTAATAAGGCATCTCAGGGCTCATTTTTAGCAGGGAGAGCAGAGAAGGGAGACTTGAGAGATGTGACAGAGGGATAGGCTGACCTGCTTTCTGTGAGCATGCTGGCTGCAGGGATGAGAAGTGGTTATATTGAGGAAGAAGTTTGGGCACAGATAAATGTTTGGATACAGGATAAATCATAGATGACCCAGAGCCTTGCATCTAGCCACTTGGGAAATGTATCTGAAAGAAGGAGGATTATGTTATGAGACAAAAGCCCAGGTGGCCAGATAAAGGATGGCCAGTGAAACCCAGGAGAGTTGAGGGAGGACGTCTGAGTGGTAATATTCCATGCCTGCCAAACATAGAAAAAAATCAGCCTTAATGCCTTTGGGGATTCATTAAAGACATGCAGAATAATTTTGTGAATTCTTTAAGAGAATGTGTGTGTGTGTGTGTGTGTGTGTGTGTGTGTCAAGAAACTTTCAATGTTTAATATTCCTCTATTTTCCATTTTTCTTTTAAAAAGTTGTCATGATAATACATTTATTGTCTAAAAAGTTTCATAGAAGATTGGTTTGATTTATCTCTTAGATGTGGAACCCTGAGACCTGAGGTAGCTTCTCTTCTTCTGAAGAATCTTATCTTCTGGACAAAGAATGCTTTTCAGCAATACCACCCAACCCTTCTTTAAACATTTTCCCTTGAGATTCTTATTATTGATGAGTTCTTTCATATATTTCTCATATACCCACTCCACGATGTCAATAATTACATTTCATAGATGTAGAAAAATAATCAACACTAGCCTTTTTTTTTTTTCCTACTAGGTTTCACAGCTACTTCACAATCGACTGACTTATAGTAGGGATGAAATAGGCTTCCTAATTGTAATCCTTGGTTTTGGAATCATAATTGGTGATCATTTGAGAATACAAATGATAGAGAAATGTATAATCATAGTTCCCTTCGGGACCCCACCACCGTTGTTTGTAGTTGTAGTCCTGAAAATGTATACAGCCAAGCAGCAATAGAAGGTACCAGGCTGACTGCTGATTTCCACATTGTATTGCTGTTACTTCCACTTGGACTTTGCAGATCTTTTCAATGCTAAACTTATCTATAAGCCTATGGGCCAACATTACACCAGTGAATTATGCTACAGAAACTTCTTATGTCAACTTTCATACTGCATTTGGATGCATCACTGCACACAATACCACATCCTGGAGAATAAATGCATAAGACACCTGACAAAGGATATGTTACTTTTCATCCTGTGTTTGGGTATGCTGCTATCTTTTGATCACCTAACCTTTCCAAATACAGCATTCACTTTCCCCCATCTTCTTTTTTTCTTTCCTTCTTCATTTCATTTCAGGTGGTATCTTTTAAAGTAGACCCTCTTCTCAACAATTGTGACTCAGTGCTGTGGCATGACCTGAAAGGTCAGCACCAGTACTGGGGGCAAGGCAGATGCTAGTGTTCTTAAGGTCACTGGCAGTTGAATGCTCTCCCAAGTAAGATAGAAAAATACAGGTCTCATTTACATATATGTTAAAAGCATTCAACATTGCCCTGGCCTGCTTCCAGCTTCGATTGCAATTTACCCTGTGAACTAGATATCTCTCCAATGATTATTTTGTTATGTCTATTCCCTGAAAGCATCAGCACCAACTCATCTTTTTCATGTTGAAGCATCTCAGTGGGATCCTATTTTTTTCCTGATATCCTACTTCTCAAGAAGTACGTGTTCTGGTATGCTTTAACATTTTGTGCCCTACTCCCTGAAATGAGAACGTAATTATATACATAGACCACTTCCCATGTAGAGAAAACATCATATAATTATGCTCAAATAGTGCTTTATTATTTTCTCTTACTTTCTTTCAACCAATCAGACTATAATTCTTATTTCCTATATTATAATATTCTCTTATTTCATAAGAAATAATTCATGATAATTCCTTATCATGTCCTATCAAGAAGACATGATAAGGACATCTTTCAGAATATTGTTTGTCTGTAACCCAGACTAAATTCTCCTCATTCTTCCCATGTCTTTGGTAATATTTCTATCAACAGGGACTCCTCTTTCTTGGGGTTTGAAATGACTCTCTGCTATGTTAATGCAGATTTGACTCAAAACATGGAAGAGGTCTTAAGAGAGATGAAGCCAACCTGTACAGGGGCATGCAAATTACCCAGTGTGATGCCATCAGGAATGAATGTATGCCCTCTAAGTGAGATGTGAGAAGTGATATCTTTGGCAAAATCTGAGGGCTCGGAGAGAGTCAGGAAATAAAGCAAGAATGGGCTGGATGACATAAAATTTTGTTGGTGAATCTGTTACAATTAGTTTTCAGGCTTTATGGAAGCGTCGTGAAACCATGATCTCTTCAAAAGCTGCCATTCTCTGAGCATTTGTAAAACACCAAGGTATTAGAAGGCTTTGCTAGGTTTTGAAAAGTAGAGGAAACTCTAGAAACTGCTATAAAAGAAAGGAAGAAGACTTCTAGAGCAAGAGGAGACATATCAGATATAAAATAAGGGGAAGAGGGAAAACTGCGATAACATTAGGAAAATATTGTTAAGGAGAAAGGAAATTCTGTAGTCAAAGGCAAGTTTTATTATATTGTCTGTTACTTGTGGGAAATAAATAACAGAGAACAATTTATTTTGACTGAGTTGACATATTGTTAACATGAATCCTTTAAAGTTAGATAAGAACATTCTATTATGTATACAATCAAGTGCATAAAACATATTTGGTGTTGACTAAATTAGCTCATTTGCCTTCTATTTGTCTCAAAGTGCTTGAGACAGATTCACCATAGAACTTCAGTATTTATCAATGCTTATTGAGAATAAAACTTAATCATTAAATATAAGATTGTATAGCCTCTTAGATAACCTTTACTATAGTTGTTAACAAAGTATCAGTTTCTCCTTAGTCTAAGAGTCAAGAAAAAATATTTCTCCATGTTAAAACAGTTTTGTTAAATGGCCATAACTTAGAACTATATGATTCTTCTATTCCCCCTGTGTCTCTTTTATAAAGGTAGGAGGAATAGTTTGCTGATAAAGTAATGATTATTAAGGAAAAGGGCTTTAGTTGTGTTTGCCTAACTAATCTAACCTGGAATTTGAGGTAGAATATAATCCACTCTATTATTTTAAGGTAAGAGAAGTGCCTTATCATAAGATGTTGCAATGTGGACGATCCTGCTGAAATGTTCAGTAAAATAGCTATGCTGGCTAATTTCATGCCAACTGGATATAAGATAGAGTCATTTTGGAAGAAGGAATCTCCATTGAGAAAATGTCCACATCAGATGTGCCTGTGGGCAATCTTGTAATGCACTTCTCTGGACTGATGTGGGAAGGCCCAACTCACTTATGAACTGGGCCGGGCCTGGGCTGGTTGTCCTGGATGCTACAAGGATGCAAACTGAATTAAACACGAGTAACACAGTAGTAACAGGATCCATCCAGGGCCTGTTCGTAAACTCTCACCACTGTGTTCCTTCCTTGAGTACCTTCTCTAACTTCCTCTACTACCAATAGTGCCATCTGAGATTTATACAAGCTGAAAGAAGCCATTTCCTCTCAAAGTTGATGTTGATCATGTCATTTTGCAATAGCAATAGACACCCTGATTAAGACAATCGCCAAGTAAAAGGGTCACTTGTGACTTGAAGGCAGTCACTTAATTTTGATGAGCACCATGTGTGTGTGTGTGTGTGTGTGTGTGTGTGTGTGTGTGTGTGTGTGTGTATTAACAACCTATGCATTCGTTTTAGACACCACTTGAGAGAGGTTTTATGAAGTTTATCAAGGTAATATTTATAAACTCCACTCAAATCCCAAGCTGAAAGACAAAATGTCAAGTAATATTACTTGTCTAAAAATGAGACCTTTGTAAGCCTTAATTATAATTTTAAATTCCCTTACATTAAGGAATCAATCAAATATAATGAGCAGTGACTATTTGTACATTTTAAGTTCTTTAGGGCCAAAGGAATGGAATCCCTCATTTTTTCCCACAACAAATGACTATTCAAATCATTGGTGATGATAATAATGGCTATATTATATGGAATCTGAATAGTGGAAATAGTATGATTACCTAGTCTTTGGTAGAACGCACAACTTTCTCTCTCTCTCTCTCTCTCTCTCTCTCTCTCTCTCTCTCTCTCTCTGTGTGTGTGTGTGTGTGTGTGTGTGTGTGTGTGTGTGTGAGTGTGAATTGTTAAGTAAGGGGAAGTCATCCTGACTGATAGAGATCAGGACATCAAAAAACAAATAAAAGAGAAAATAAAGAATCAGGTTTTACATCCAGATTGCAGCACCTCCACCCTCTTCCCAGTCCCAGAGGCAAGATCTGAAAAGTCATTTATTTTAGTGGTAAATAAACAACAACAACAACAACAAAAGAGTGATTCTATTTGTTCCTAAAGAGCTTAAAATGTACAAATGCTCATTATACATTTTCTATACATTTATATAGGAAGAGAGTCTAAAGGAGAAGGCAGAAGAGCCAGTGAACAGTAAGGAGGCAGAGCCTTACAGACATTGGCAATGATATTAACTAATTTATGCTTTGCTCCTTATTTACTTATTATTTTTGACTATTCACAGTGCAATAAGTTAATATTCATCATACTCAAGAAAGCTCCTTAGAATTTCCAAGAGATGAGCATTTCCCATGCCTTAAACAGGCATCTTTCTTATGCTATGTGAAATCACCTTACAGACACAGCAGTGACATTTGGGTAAAAAGTGCTCACTGTGATACGTGTTCTTGAGAACATTCTGAAAACATCAGGGATATAAACAGTATTCTGGATATTCATATCTGAATTCCCACCATTGATACAGCAGGAAAATCACACAGAGCAGTAAGTACATGGAACATTTGACGAGGTCCTTTGTTACATTCACTCTTGTCGTGTGTGTGTGTGTGTGTGTGTGTGTGTGTGTGTGTGAAAATGTCATTCTGGATGACATATTTTCTTTGTAAATCCTGTTTTAAACTAATAATCTCATTAATCTAACTTTGTTTAATAATGTAAGCTTCAGTTTTGTCTTAGTACAGAGTGAGCACTTAAGTTTTTGTTTACTTGAGAAGCAAAAGACTGTTTAAGAGAGAAAATAGGATTTATTATCAGTGTGCCAAGGCTGTATGCAACCTTGCCTTGGGTCAACACACTTATGAATAACATCTGATGCCCGCTGATGGTATTTTAGGAGGGAGGCTTGGATATGCTGTTGGGTGTTCTTTCCTAATGCTTAAAGTAGAGAGATTTTACTTATGTTCCTGAGTAATTCTTTCTAAATGGATTTTATAGTAATTGAATCACACTTTAACTGCACTAAGGATCTTGCTACTTAAAGGAATTGTGTGGTTATGTCTGTTGCAAATTGGATAATGGTAACCCCAAATTTCTCTTTTATAAACATTTGTATAGGTTGAAATTACTTAGCTCTCTGTTCGTCTTTATAATCACCTCTAATAGCTCTGCAAAATACATGTATGTTAACTAATTCCCTAAAAATAAATTAAAGTCATCCTGTGCTCTCTCATTCCAATCTCACACCCAACCCCTCAGCAGATCTGGTTGGCCATTCCTTTGGCTTCTATCCTGAATCCAGCTGTTGTTTGCTACACATCAACTACCAAGACTTCTCAACTTATCTACTACAATAGCATATTGGTGGGTCTCATTGAAGACTAGTCCTCAAAGAATATTTTGATTATAGTGAAGCACTTCTCAGTTCCCATTCCATATCAGTAGAATAGAAAGTTGCTCTTGCCTGCAAGCCTTCACCTACCTCATCTTATCTGTACTTCTTTCAGAACTACATACTTTCCACCTATTTCCACCTGAGCATCCCAATTCAACTTTAGATCCGTGTACCGGGTGATTTTCCCAGAAGTTTATATTGCTTACCTCTTTGGTTTCATTTTTTTTCCTCTGTTCAAATATCATCTATTTGGGTAAATGAATACCAAAGATTATTGTAAAAGTTACATACCTCAGGGTATACCTGCTTCATAACTTTTACTTGCTTCCAAAGCTACATTCCGTGTGTTCACTCTCTGTCTTCCTAAGGCAGGAGTTTGTTCCTCCTGTTTTCTGTGATATTTGAAGGATGCAGAGAAATGTTTTTATGGAATGAACACTCACATCATTGTTTGATTAATAAAGGAATGTGTATAAGGGTAATCACATTGCTATCAGAGTTCAGGTTATAAATTTAAAATTTAAGTTCATGTCTCAACTCTGCCATCTGTATGTGTGTGTGAGATGTGATTGCGTGTGTGTGTGTGTGTGTGAGAGAGAGAGAGAGAGAGAGAGAGAGAGAGAGAGAGAGAGAAGAAGAAGAAGAAGAAGAAGAAGAAGAAGAAGAAGAAGAAGAAGAAGAAGAAGAAGAAGAAAACTGAGAGGGACAAGAGGGAGATGAAGGGGCAAGAAAGGAGAGAGGGAGGGGGAGAGGGAGCAGAGAGGGAAGGGAGAGCAGGGAGGAGAAGAGCAAGAGGAAGAGGGAGGGGAGGGAGGGGGAGAGAACCAGTGCACTTTCACAGTCTTGTTAAGCTTTATAGAATTGAGCTACTTCCAGAGCCTTCTTTTAGTTTCTAAGTAGAATGAGACCAGTGAAAACCCTGCCAAATAGGAAAGAATGAGAGGCAGAGGCAACCATGGAAGTCTTGAAGCCAGAAAGGCACAGTGTGTCTGCTCAGGGATGTCTTTACAACCATCACTGGAAAGTTTCAACAGATTTAAGGAACTACTCTCTGAATAAACTACTCTTTTCAAAAAAAAAAAAAAAAAAAAAAAAAAGTACAGATTTCCTGCTTAACAACTCTGCCATGATGAAAAAGGTTCCTAGATTTCTAGGTTTTGGCTACTGAAGGTAAGCTATATCTCACTTGCACACAGACCTTCCTTGTAAGGTTCCTTGCTTCTGGTACCCTGGAGATGCAAGCTAGAAATACAAGCGGACCTCCAGCTGATCTCAATGGCCTCAAAGTTGCCCCGGGAGAAAGGCTGATCTCTATCTAAATGGTGAAGGCCCAGCCATTTAGTGCTTTATTGACCATGGCCTATTGCACTCAGGAGCACAAAGGCAGGAGGTAGAGACTTCGACTTTGGAGCTTGACTTTGGAGCTCAGATGCAATGAGCTGCCTGCTGTTCTTCATCCAAGCAGCAGCCAAACTACCCTAGTGCTGCCCTCTCTGAAGCTATGGATGTCTTCCAAGGGAGAATGACCGCTTAACTGAAATAACGAAATGAAGTTGTGTCATGCCAGGCACAACTTTTAAATTGAAACCATACTTAGTTCAGGACCAGCTTTTAGACAGGAATCATTAAGAAATTATTTTTAATCATGATGCCTCCCTGCCAAGAATCGAGATTATTAATAATGCTGTATACTTTCCAAATAAAATTTTGACAACTTTGTGATTTTTTTTAAATAAAAAATAAAAAAAATAAAAAGCTTAGAAATGTTACTGGTGGTAATGTTTCAACAGAGATTTTAAAATAAATTGAAAGATACAGTTTTTACTAAGGGCCCGGGTGATGTTTTACTCTAAAACTTCTCCAAGCACATTTCAGCTTACTAATTGATATTCTCTCTCCCTCCCTCCCTTCTTTCCTCCCTCCCTTCTTTCCTCCCTCCCTCCACCTATTTCTTGCTTTTGCTTCAACACTACACACCAGTGGGTTTTTAACACAGCAGTGGTTTCCATTGCAGCCCAGCTGTCAGTGCAGACACACTTCTTTCCTCAGGCTGGGCTAG
Organism: Mus minutoides; assembly: GCA_902729485.2. NCBI lineage: Eukaryota > Metazoa > Chordata > Mammalia > Rodentia > Muridae > Mus > Mus minutoides. The sequence goes on along the minus strand of LR749646.1, from coordinate 1,142,442 downwards.
ACATTCAGTCTCTCCTTCCCTGTTGGTTTCCTAAACGTTGGGATAACCAGCATGAGCCATCATATGACATCTGGCTTTTAATATGCAGTTTCTCTTCATGCCGCTAATATTTGTCTTTGCTTTTGTATGTTGAAAACAAATATCCATGTGTTTGTGGTGTGGTGTTTAAGTCTGGCTTTGAGGACAGGTCAAAAGTGAAGGGTTGTTTTGCTAAACGGGAAGAGTTTAAAATGTGGCCTTTTCACAACCAAGAAAATTGTCTACAATAATCCAGGTCCCAATAGCCAGCACCTTCTTTGGAAGTAGGAGTCTATCAGTGATGAATGACAGTATCATTCCCTTATCTGAAAGTTTCTTTGTAACTTTGTTGCATGTAAGTGGTTACATGCTGCCTTCATAGTGCCCTTGGTATGGTCAACCTTTGTTGATAAAGAAGGACACTTAGAGGCAGAGAGTTGAAATAATTAAGCCGTACATATTAATTTAATGATGGTAGTGCTAGTAGGCTGCAACTCATCTACCCATTCTTCTCTGTGCCTAATCTTACCTTCATGCCATTGTGCTCCTGAGTGATTTTTCTAACACTGGTACACCTCTTCTATTTCCTTCTGGGGCCAAGTGTGTTGTGTAAATAATAATCAGATTTACAACTCATTACAATTAACTTTAAATCTCAATATTAGAACACAGAAATAGTAAGTTCCCCCCCCAAAGGAATATAGCACTAACATTGAAAAAAAAATCTAAGAGATTGAGAAAAAAATATCTAAATATGTAAGTGTAAATCTCTAAGTAATTTTTAATAAGGAAAAGTCTTATTGAAGGCATTTCCTTTTCCGATGACTCTCACTGTAGTACTAGGAGAAGAGAAGTGAATATTTAGACACCATAAGCAAACATTCTTATTTTATGCATGCTATATGAATGTATCAATGAAATCCTTTTCTAGATTATTTAGAAACATTAACTTAAAGAAGAATAATCTAGAACTGTGTTGTCCAGTACAGTGGTCATCTGGGAAGCTCTTGAGCATTTGAAATCTGGCTCATTGAGATATGAGACATGCTGTGGATGTAAAATCCACGTCCAATTCTGAGGGCTTCATAAAAAAGAACACAATGGGTACAATGACTCATGCTGCTAAGCCCAGCACGTAGGAGGTAGAAGCAGGATATTGTTATACTTTTGAGGCAAGTCTGGATCTCAGTGTGCGATCCTGTCCCTGAAAACAAATACAGCACAAGGATGTAAATCATTTCACTAATAAAAATTATCCTGATAATATATTGAAATATTATTTTAGGTATTTGACTTCAGTATGGTATATTGTTAGTTTTTAAAAATAAACAAATATAACTACTAGAAAAATTAAATTACAGTGTATCCCTATATTAGGATACTGTTCTAGAATATCATCAATATTTAACCTAGTTTTTGTCCTTGCTGAAAGAGGATATGCTTACATATGTGATCAGTGGCCAGTGTCAGGGTATGTCTGTTTAAATGAAAAATGATTGGTTAAAGAAAATAATGCCCCCAATAAGGTCAAGAATAAGTAACTCTGTGAGGTTCTCAGTGCTAGAAACAATGGGATCTTAGAGTTTGGGAAATTCTGGATGACACTGGAAAAGAGGGTAACCACCCAGTGGAAAACAGAGGAAAGATACAGCAAAGTAAAAATGAAAAGTGTTAGAGTTACCCCAAGATATTTTATCTTATTTGCGACTATTGTGAAGGGTGTTGTTTCCCTAATTTCTTTCACAGCCTGTTTATCACTTATATAAAGAAAGGCTACTGATTTGAGTTAACTTTATGTCCAGCCACTTTACAGGCAAATAGATGGAACTAGAAAATACATCCTGTGTGAGGTAACTCAGACCCAAAAGGGCATGCATGCTAGGTACTCCCTAATAAGTGGATATTAACCAAAATAGTAGAGAATACCCAGGATACAATCCAAAGAACTCAAGAAGGTTTACAAGTCAAAGTTTCCAAGTGTGGATGCCTCAATCCCACTTGGGAGGGAGAAGAAAACAATCCTGGAGGTGGGGCAGAGGGAGGGAGGGACCTGGGTGGAAAGGGGACAGGGAAGGAAAGGGGGAACATGATCAGGAATTGGGGGGGGAGACTGAAGCCCCAAGGGCCAGCAGAAAGAATAGAAATAGGAAACCTCAGGAAGTAGGAGGTAGGGAAACCCTCTAGAATGTACCAGAGACCTGGGGGGTGGGAAAATTGTAGATTATACACCTCCAGTGGAAAACAAGACATCAAGGGTAGGGGCAGGGATGCTATCCCACAGTCAAAAGCTCTGAAAAAGAATTATTCCTGTCTAAAGGAACTGCAGAGACAAAAATGGAGTAAAGCCTGAGAGAAGGGAGGTCCAGCAATAGACCCAAGTTAGAATCCAGCTCAAGGGGAGGCCCAAGGGCCTGACACTGCTACTGATGCTGTGGTGTGCTTGCAGACATGAGCCTAGCATGGCTGCCCTCTGAGAGGCCCAACAAGCATCTGAAAGAGTCAGATGCTGATAATAGCACCCAACTAATGGACAGAATGACAGAACTGCTGACCCATGTGCTTGAATTGGGGAAAGGCTGGGAGAAGCTTGGAAGACCAGCAGTCTCAACTTATCTGGACCCTCAAGATTGCTCAGACACTGAGCCACCAACCAGGCAGCATACACCAGGTTATATGAGGCCCTGACCCATATACAGCAGAGGACTGCCTGGTCTGGCCTCAGTGAGAGAAGATGCACCTAACCTTGGGGCTACAGGGAGTTGGGAGGTCTGGTGGGGAGGGGGTTTGGAGTGAGGTAAACAGGGAAGGGGATAAAGACTAGACTGTAAAAAAGGATTAAAGAATAAAAAAAAAATACAAGAAGTGTGCTTCCCCCGAGTCCAGGAAAGATGATGCCTGCTTATGAATTATGAACTTTTTCTGATTTGCTCATCAAATCTGTATTAATGTTATTTTGTCAAGTAAAACACACCTTTTAGAAAGCCATGTGATATGATTTCTATTTCCTGAGAGATGTTTGTTAGCCACAAATTATATTTTTAATGCTTGTTTCTCTCCTCCAAGTTCAATTTACCCTTTTTATTTCTACCAAATCACCCTGTATGAGACAGCTTTGAGAATCATTATGGGCTCTCAATGTTACATAGCTCACTGCTCCATGCATTTGTCAAAATTTCTGTGTGTGGAAAGATAACCTAAGGACATAGAAAAATTAACACATGTAAATTAATCACTCATTCTGGTGTGGGGTATGAAATCAATAAGAAAAAATACATTCATTTCTAAACTTAAATTAAAAAAGGCATACCCAGAAGTGGTATAACTGATAATCTGGCTGGTTTCAATGAGAACATGTGCTGAAACCATATGTCAAAGAGAACACCAGAAACATAATTCCCGAGAGATGATTTGTTGTAAAATTTGGAATCAGAACGGTAAAGTGAAAGCTTTATATTTTTTTTTCCTACTCAGGGTAGTCTAATTTATATAAAACACTAAAATAACAAAGTTGTTTCTGGGTTATTGGCCTCTTAATCTTGTATATTAATTCAGGTAATGCACCAGTACCACTCTCTTCTATTTAATTATTTTTATTTATGTACCATTAAGCTCCATTCCCATTACTTTTGCAGAAAAAAAAAAAAAAAAAGCAAGAAGGACAAACCCAGGGTATTTGGGCAGTGCTAAGAGCCTCATTCTTAATCCACAGGAGACCTCTTTCTTGCTGCAGAATAAAAATGACAATCTTCGACATTATTTAAAAGCATTCTTTACTTCTTTAATTAGTAGTTTCAGGCAAGCTGTTCTACTTGAACCTTTAACATTTGCAGACACTCCTGCCTCACTCCTCAGCAACTCTTCTCAAGTTGGTGTTGAATACATTCTTGATTTGTAGGAAAGCTAGTTTCAGGCCCTTTCATACTCTGCTATAATCCCTTGGTAATTACCAAGTCTCTCTCTGCAACAATAGGCAAATCTGGGAGGAATTCGGTAGTTATGCTTCACATGTGAAATTGTATGTGGCCATCTTATCTGAACTCACACCCTGGGGACCCTCACTTAGGAAACAGTCCTGTTAGGAATGCCAAAACTGAGACGCTCAAAGGAAGTATAGAAAATAACTCTGCACCAGTGGAAAGCACTTAAAAAAAAAAAAAAAAAAGGATGCATCAAATTTCAATACCTCGATAGTGCATGAATTTTAACTATAAAAGATCCAGTTTTAATGTAGTATATCCCAGGCACTGTTACAATCCAAGGATAACAATGTCTCTTTCTAATGTTTTTAAGGCCATTGGGGATCTATACTTCCTTTTCTTTCCTCTAATTATTTACACCCATTTCTTCTTTGTTACTTTGATTTACTGGCATTAAGAACCATATTAGAAACTCATTAGTATGACTAAATCACAATTTGCAAAATAATATTTCTCTAATTACTCTCTTTGGCTATTTGTGACAATTTATTTTGTGACTAAGCAGCAGTAATTGGTCAAAATTATTGACTGAGTTTCAAGATTTACAACAGTCATTTCTCTTTTCTTTTTCTTCTTCTTGGCTATAAGTCACAATGAACATTTCCTAGCATTTCAACACATTGTAATTTGGGAAAGTTTTAAGTCTTCATTCTCCAAAATAATGTAAGATATCCCTACTTAGTTTTGTCTAATGGCAAGCATGGCATGTTTCCTATAAATATCTTGAAAACTTATGAATGAGGTAGCATAGATCCGTGGTTAGGAAAAAAAAAAAAGTATATGGTATTTGGTTCTTACATCCAAGGACACTGCACCCATAATATAGAAGACTGTCAAAATCAAGGGGTAAAATCTAAGCAATAGATGTTCATTGCCTCATTCTTCACAAGCAAACTGAATTTCTTGAGGAATTGGTTAGTATGGGACGCCAGAGTAACCACTGAGCTAAGATGGCGCCCAGCTTAGTGCCAAGCCTTGTAACCCCATCCTGTTTACTAAAACTCCTGAAAACGGCAAGCTGAGTCATCCGTGCCTACCGCATGATCTGAAATGTCATATAGCCTTACCATAGTGTTAGCCAATGATCTGTTGTCCTGCCTGGGCGTGCAACTCGTGCTAGGGGCGGGATGATGCTGTTTGGAGAGCAATGAGTGGAGAGAGATGATGCAAGAGGGTCTGGATATATATATTGAACTGCCGGAATAAGAGAGATCTGTTGGAGAACCTACCTTGGCGAGAGTGTCGTTATTCCCAGTCTCTGCTGGTCAGAGATTGGGGTCGCTGCAGGTTAATACCCCTTTCTATTTTGCTGTATAAGACATCTGTACACTGAGCATTGAGACACAACACTGCTTCTTGCTTTCTGCCACCAGGGACTTCAACTGAATGAGATTTCTAACCTCTTTGCATGCACATACCAAAACCATACTTTGTATAGGACAACAGCCAAACACATAAGAATAATATATGCCTGTGGGAACTCAGAAGAGGCTTGCTTCTGCTTCACTATGAATACTGAGATTTAAGACTGATGATGAACTGAGCTTAGAATTTCAGGAATCTTGAACATGTCATAGGTATTCTAATAATGACGATAGAATTAGGAGGGCTATCGAAGAGCATGAAGCCATACAGTTGTCAGAGAGATGACCTTTTGTGTTTTGTTTTATTTGTAGGGAGTCCAACAATGAACTCCAGGTAAGTCTGCATATTTGCAACCCTTGTGCCCCTGTCTTTCTGCCTCTGCCCTGTGTCTATCCCTATCACGGTCTCTGTCCCTGCCTCCTTCCTTCTTACTGTTGATAATAAATGTAAGGCCTGGCAAGAACTCATTCCTTTAGATTATTTGTACCAGTGGAATTTCTGGGCTACCATGACAGATTTGTAAAAGGATCTTAAGACAAACTAGAAAGTAGAAGATACTAACTAATCCTAGATGACTCAGCCAGACTCAGAAATCATCCAGGTCCTTAGTTCTAAAAGTCTCCACTGGGAAGATAAATAACTACAGGCCAATGATATCTCTAGGGTAAGGTGTGTACCTTTTCAGCAATTAAGGTGACATGTAAAGAGGGGAACAGAGAAGGTCAAGGGAAAAGAGCACAGAAGGCATGGAGGACAATGCATAGGAGGAAGACTAGGATGAGGATAGGGATCTCAAGCAACAGTCTGGAGAGATGGCTCAGGGCTTAAGAGCACTGGCTGCTCTTCCAGAGGTCCTGAGTTCAAGTCCCAGCAACCACATGGTGTCTCACAACCATCTGTAAGGGAATCTAATTCTCTCATCTGGTACATCTGAAGAAAGCAACAGTGTACTTACATTTATAAAATAAATACATCTTTTAAAAAAAGTCTCAAATAACTTTAATTCCAAAGAAAGAGTAGAATGGAACCATTCACCTTCCAATAATTTAATGTACATAGCAAAGAGAAGATAGTTTCCTGTAAGCATTTATATGTTCAACACTCTGGGCTTTTCAAGAAATCATTCCTTGGTGGAAAAAATAATAAAAAACATTTTCCATTGGCAAATGCTTGTTAAATTTCCTAAAGCAACTTTTTCTTCCCCCCTGCCTCTAGAGCACTCAGCTCCAACTATAAATTGGTTGAGGTGGGGAAAAAATTAGTTCCTTAGGTCCTTGTAAACATTTCACCTTTATTTTTAGAAAAAAAATGGAGATTATTTTTCAAAAAGTGCAGGTATGAGGAAAATAATATTGAAAGTCTCTTGTGAACAGTTTTATACTTCACCCCATCAGAGTGCCCACGGACTAAAACAAATTGGATGAGAAACACAAACCTTGTAACTTCAAATACTCAGATGCTTATTACAGACAGAAATGAGTTCAGAATTGTAGTCACCTTACTTATTAGAATAGAGAACAGCTCTACCTGGTGCTCAGAGGTAAAAGTCGCCCACTGCAGTTTCTGGAAGCAGGCAGACTTGTGCTCCAGGTTTTGACTTTGATTCTTATTGGACTCACAGATTAAAATGAAGTCTTGGGTCTCAATTGCAATTACTGGCTACAGAATAAAGAAAGTCTTTGTTCTCAGGGTAAAGTGGTTGATATAGAAGAAAATTTTATTGAATTAAATTTTGTATTCATATGTAAATAACACAATGTCTTTTAAAATGCCATAAATGCCTTTAAATTTCAGTCAAGAACTTATTACTAAAATCACTAAATATTCCAAAACTAGCACTAAGAGGTGCCTCCATTTCTCTAGATCTACAAGACACAGATTTATCTGGTTTGTTTTATTGAGAGCTCACAAACTGTAACTTTTTCAATTAAACAATAAAATGCAATATATATATATATATATATATATATATATATATATATATATATATATATATATATTCGTACTTATATGTTTTCACATATTGGGGACAAGGTATGATCACAGTTAAAGCACAATGTTAATAACTTTTGTCTTAGTACTATAAATATAAACTATGAAATGCCAAGATAAATGCCTACAGGGACACATTCACTCCCAGAAACACCCTTTATACATATTCTTTTAAATAAATAAGCATATGAATGATGATAAAAATGATACTTGATTATTTCTGCTCAGGTTTGTGTTTTACTTTTACAATAATTATTTTATTGGTTTAAGATATTCATGGCTAAAAAGTCATAAAGATCTAATTGTGCTTTCAAGTTCTACTTATGGATTTATTAGATTCTCTACAGTTTTGAAAGCCTGTTAATTTTGAGATGATTTTAGAATTTTAGCAGATAGTTTTCTGAATGTTGCATAACAAACTTCACATATTTACTTTATACCATTTGATATAATTTTACATATATGTCCCAGCAACTTATTTCAAATGTTGAAGATACCCATTACTCCAAAATTTCTCATGTGTGTTTTTCATTGTGATTTCCACATATCTCTCCATAAGCCATATTTTATTGTCATTGTAAATTAGTTTGAATTTCTTATTTTTAGCTTGAACTAGATAAAATTTATAAAACTAAAATTATAAAAGAAATACCTTTTAAGCCTGTCTCTTCTCACATGATTATTAATATGCAGAACTATTTTATATTCAATAGCTGTAGAGAAGGGAAGACAACATACTGTTGGTATTTACTTGGAAGCCTGGCTTATTAACAAACTGGCTGGTTATTCTCCAACTTGTACTGGGGCAAACTACCAAGAAAGGTTAAAGGACCAAAAAGGAGTGGAGTCCTTTCTGCTCAGGTTTGTTGCAGGCAACTTAAGAAAGATAAACAGAGTAAAGTACCAAAGTTAAGTTCTAGCATGTCAGCCAAACTCCATCTTTTATATTTATAAAGACTGCTCAGGGATCTGTGTGAAAGTGGATGCAGAAAGATTGGAAGACCAGAGTTGTCAGGTGTCTCCAAGGAAAAAGTATTCTCGAGACACAGCAGGGTGGCTGCACATAAGAAATCACGGAGACTGTGGCAGGATGCACAGGACCTATGCAAATTCAGACAGGACAACATCCTACTCCTGAGAAGTGAAAGTAGATACAAAGTCCCACGTTAAAAGGGAGCTATTTACAATTGATACATGATAGGAAAGGGAAAACTATTGACAATGGAGTATCACTGCATATATTAACCACATTGGAATCATTTGCATATCATCAGGGTGAGAAGTCAATGATAACATTGCAATTGCATCTCACAAACTATGGCCTCATGGGCAAATGAGATCTTTTATTTCTTTGGCAATTTTCCCCACTACCTCTGAAAGGAAATCAACGGTGTGGTGTTTTTCACTTGAGTGTTATTTGCCAATATGTTTGCTCATTATTTACTGCATCACATGTCAGATTTACTACCAGGAGAGGGAGGAGCAGATATGGCTGAGGAATTGATAAAAAAAAATTTTTTTTCTAGACAGAATCTCTAAGGAAAAGCTCTATTAGTGCAAACGAGACAGTGTCAAAGGTTAGATCCAGAGTTCCTTTGCTTTAAGGTGAGGTAAAGCTTGAAGTGAAATCCAAAGACTGTGTGAAGAGTTAAGGGGCTGAAAACCAAGAAAGATAACTGGAAAAAGAGACTAGAAGGGCAATCGAGCAAAACTTTAAAGCAAATAACCCTCTGGTGAATCATTTTCTTGTTCTTTCAGCAAGTTAGTAGAGTGTTTCATCCAATTGGAGACTCTGGATGGGTCTCCATAGAAACACAGAAGAATAAAATACCGATTTCAGCTTAGCAGTGGAGGAAGCAGAATGGGGAAGCCAACCACTATGTACCAGCAGAGAACCAGAGGCAGAACCTGGTGCATAGATAATAATGTTGGGGAACCAGCATGAAGTGGAAACTCGTAGCAAGTATTCTTGTGTTAGTATGTCATTGTTTTGGCAACAAGTTTAGACTTTAGGAACAGCACACATTGTTTATCCTTGCAGATAAGAGGCAAATAAGTAGAAATTGGAAGTATGTCTTACTGGGGAAAAATCAAGAGTTTGACAGGGTTACATGTCTCTCAAGAGACTATAGTTCAATCATTTCTTGTGCCTTCTATGACTTTAAGAGTTACCTGCCTTTAAGTATGTGGCTCCTTTCTACCAATGAACCAACAGTTCTGACAATCTTTTCACTTCTCCCCATTCTGTATCTGATCTCTTTCTGTACACCTTTTACCAATAAGGACCTTTATAGTTACATGAGGTCCAAGCAAGTAATTCCACATAATGTTTCAATCTTAAGAAACTTGCCTAAATCTCATCTGTTAAACCAAACCACCAACCATAGAAAACATTCACATGTTTGAAGGAACCAGCCTGGGGATGTCTCTTTCTCTACAGTATTAGTTAAAATTTAGGCATCCTAAGAAGATTTTGTATGAGATGCAGTAGTATCACACATGTTGAGTAGGAGATTTTCACACAGAATGTGTTTATTTTGTATTTACTTGAAGAGAGTAGAAGATGGATTACAGAAGAGGAAGACTTGGAAGTCTTGTATTATGCGCAGAAATATTGTCCTAGCATTCTGAGTCATATTGCTCATTACAAGTCTAATACTCTCCTGGGTAGTATTTCTGTATGTAGCCATATTATATTTTTGTTTCTAGGCAACTACTAAGAATAAGCCAGATGACATAGTCAAAAGCTTCATCCTTTTCTCTTCCTTTTAAAAGACAGTTTCTCTTGTTTAGAGTCCAAACAATCTTTCACTATGCACAAAGACTGAACACCATCACAATGAGAAATCCCGTTTAAATACAACCTGACTCCTACTTCAAACAAACAAGGGCTTTCATCATCTGGTCTTGTTTATTCATAAATACTGTTTACAAAGTAAACACTTCTTTAATTGGCATATTATATGATAAAGGCATGGAACACTACCAACTTTGATTTGTCTCTTATGGTCAACATTCACCAGAGAAGGTAAAGGCATATATGAAAATGAATTAAATGGATTAACATGATGAATATAGAGTATAAGTTAATATTGTTGATAGTAAATACATAGATAGAGGTAATAAATATATATTAATAGTAAATATATAGATAATGAATATATATGTTGAAATATTTATATATTTTTATAAATTATATTTATTTATATTATCTATATATTTATATATTACCTATATCTTATGTATATCTACCTCTCTCTCTCTCTCTCTCTCTCTATATATATATATATATATATATATATATATATATGATCTATTCATATAGCTACATATACATCTTTCTTTCTTTCTTTCTTTCTTTCTTTCTTTCTTTCTTTCTTTCTTTCTTTCTTTCTTTCATCTCTATCTATCAATCTATCTATCTTACTGGATGCCTCATCAGATTTCTGTGTCCAGTCAAGATTCAAGGAAACTTCTATTCACTCTCATGCACCAAAATGGATATGTCAATGCTTGCCTTGCAGATAAATATGATATGATTTTTTTCACCCACAATACAACTAAACTGCCTTTATTAGATATATCAAAACCACTTATTGAGAATGCTCCTGTCTGAAATTGATTTAGGATATACGGGTGGTTTCAGGTTCTCTAAAGTCTATTTTTGTAGATTTCTGAACCTGAGTGGTCCACGGAGTTTTGTTGTCATTTAACAGTCTGAAGGAAGTTAGATAATAGCAATGGTTCCCTCAGAAAGGTGATGGCTTCTACTAAGTTTAAATCCATCTATGTTTAAAGATCTCTCAGGCCTTCACAAGTCACCAATTTATCTAAACATCAAGATTACATGAATAAACTGATGGAGATACAATCACATGGTGAGGTTGATTATAATATCTCCAAACTTTCTTTTAGACATTTCTTTAAATGCATCATAATTTTGATTTTTTTTACAGAAAATATATACTAGGTATATATTAAGATTATTTTAAGTTGAAAATTAGATTCTTCTCTCCTATAATAGCTCCTAACCAAAATTTCCCATTCATACCTCCTCCCATTTCTCAATTCTCTTCTCTCTCAGATTCACTCCCCCTCTATTTCCTTTCAGTAAGGAGAAGGCTTATAGGACACAATAGTCAGCTGATCACTACAAAACAAGATACAATAAGACAAGGCAAAAGTCTTCATATTGAGGCTGGACACATCAACCCAATAGGAGGAAGAGTCTCAAGAGTAGGCAAAAGAGTAAGAGACACAATATCTCCCACCCTTAGGAGTTCTACAAAACTCTAATCTAAACAGACATAATATATATGCAGAGGACCTGATGCAGACCTATGTGGGCCCTGTAGTGCTTGTCACTTCAGTCTCTTGTGAGCCCTTATGAGACCTGCTTGGTGGATTTGATGGGCAATGATTTCTGTATATTCTCCATTCCCTCTGACTCCTGTATTCTTCCTTCTTCTGATCCTTTCTCACTGACCTAGACTACTTTTTGAGCTGATTATATCTCCACTTGATCTTCAAGATTCTTTTTGATCTGATCTTTGTAACATTTTAATTTTTCTATAATTTAAGCTTTGTCTATGCATTGAGAACTTCCAGCATAGAATTTTCCTTCAAAAGCAAAAGTGTCGAAAGGAAAGATTTTGCCTAAAGTATCATTCATAATTGTTTGTAAAATAAATCCAATAGTTATTTGCCACGCAAATGTACAGGTGCCATCTATTGACACTTAAGAATCTTAGGCTTTTAAAAAAACAACTAATATATCTATAGTGCCTGCTGCAAGCCAAGTACTGTTGAAGGACCAGGATGTGGCTGTGAGAAGACGTACTTATAATTGAGAAAGATGCGGTCACTGCCATCAAGGAAAAAGTTTCAGAAAGGACACAGATATGCAAATAGTTCTCATGCAATGTGATAAGCGCTTTTACAAATGTATGAACTAGCTCCTTTGGGAACTTACATAAAGGTGCAATTAATTCAACTCAAAGAAATTCATGGAGGCTTCTGATAAGAGGTCACATTTCATCTGGGCTTTGAATAAAGAAGAACGGGACTTCTCAGGGAAATTAAGGGTATTTGAGATGATGGAGAAAGAAAAGGGGAAAGTACATAAGAGGAAGGATAAACATAAACAGGTTCATAAAAGTTCATGGCTGGCCTCCTAGGATATGATAAGCTCCAGTAATTATTTTTGAATAAAAAATTAAGTAATTAAAGAGATATCTGAAACCAGTATAATTCTAATGCCTTCTATATTTCAAGGTGTGCACTGCCGGCTCTAAGAATTAAACTTTATTGCTACCAATAGCAAGCATTATTAATCCAAGTTCCTCTGTGATGGTTACCATGATGCCCATTTTCTTTCAAATTTTTCCATTTCTTTTAATTTTTGAAAAGTAATATTTGGCCTGGTGCTAAGTTATGACAGCCTTGGTGTTCCATAGCTACCACTCTCTGACCTTGTTCTCTTTGGCAACTAAAGGACAGTCAATGTCTTGATTGTGTGGTCAGATTTTATTAACTTGCTAAATATTAAGGAGTTAAAAATTATTTCAGATGTTCAAAATAGGAGTTAAAATATCCCCTGAACAAGGTAGCCCATAGTATAGTGATGGTGGTAGACTTTGGCGAATAATAGACAAGTTACCTATAAAAATTCCAGAACAAGAATCCAATATAGAAAACCAGGCCTGAGACATCATAGAACATATTAAAAATAAAATATTATGAAAGATGTGGGAATTAAAATTGGGTATGTTTAATATAAGATGCTCCCTATGTTAGTCATAAACTATGGCAAAATCAAGCTTGAAATGACGCAGAAATTTCATCTCTAGTAGGTATCCTTCTTTGTGCTGGAAGATGCTAGATGCACTAATGGCTAAGAAAGGCAACCATCATACAAATCTGTGAATCCTGGGAGCTAAAATAATGACTGGCCTGGCAGACATTTCCACTGCTGTAATAGGTACATCAACTTTATGGAAGTAATCAGCCATTTCAGATTAAATTTAAGTCTTGATCCACAAGATAAAACCCCATACCTGCTATCACTATCAGACCAACAACCTATGGCAAGGCAGATCATAGGTCTTTTGGAGAACTTGCTAACAATACTCTCCAAATGGATATGGAAATAATATGATCCCTAATGACTCATCATTAGAAGCCTAGATTGTTATGCCTTACAACTCTCAATGGAGAAGATCCTATTTGTAGTTGTAAATGTAGCTTCTATTTGTCTAATGTAATTGTTGTCTCAGAATCTTACTACTGAATGAGCTCATCATTTCTAGTTCTTTTGGAACTCTGGCTTCCTTGTTCAACTCAGCTGTGCTGGCTCAAACTCCTCTCCAAGCTGACTGATTTGATCTGTTTTCTCTTGGCTTCTCACTGAATTGCCCTGCTTGACCTCAGACTAACTCTGGCAATTTGTTCCAGTCTCCTGGGTTCTTCTTATTCTCTGGCTTCAACTGCCTCTGCATGAACTGATGAAAAAAATAAGCTCCACAGTTGTATTCATTCAACTCAACTCAACTCAACTCAACTCAACTCAACTGAATGCTGATCTCGTTCTGTGTGCTATTCTTAAATAGCTTCTCATTATTGTGCTGTTCTTGTTGGAGTTGGGCAAATCCTTTATCTCTGACTCATTCTCTCAAACTTTCTCTGATTTGTCAGTTTGCCTGTCCTTCAATTAGACATCACTATCAAACATGGCTGTTTCCTTCTACAAACTGAATTTTTTTAAAAGGTACATCCTCCTGCCTTTGCCTCCTTCAGCAAATGCTACCGGTGTGCGCCACCACATCCTAAGAGCATATCTGTATTCTTAGCCAGAAGAGTTAATGATGTATGGAATGTCTGCATTCCAGCTAGATCACATAGATCTCTGTCTTTGGATGTAATCCCTTGACAGAGTAGCCATGCTGCTGGATTGAAATTCCTCTACAGTAGTAGATGATAATTGTAATAGTAATAGAAACTCACAAATGGCCAGTGTTCAGAGAGTAAGAGACTATGGCATGGAAAAAGCAAGACAGCTGCACATATGACCTTAAAGCATCTGTGACAACATGTAAAAAGCTGTGCAAATTCAAGCCAGGTGAAGTGCCAGCATGCACATGGTAGTGAGGCAAGCAATTCAATCTGTCCCCTCGGTGCTAGTGAAAATTGCTAGCTGCAAAGAGGGAGGGACATAGTTTACTTGAAGAGGTCATCTCCTGTTAAGTCAGCCATGTTTTACTGGAACACCAGACATCCCAAAAGAACTTAAGCAGCACAAATTGTTCTTGATGTGTTATGTATGTATTAATTGGTATTGCATACATACATATCCCTCAATATAACCTGCTCAGTCTGTACAATGTTACTTGTATGTATGCCTTCAGAGCTGAAAACTTTAGATTTGATAAGCAATTGTTGCATTGTTCCCTAGGGGTAGAATAATTCCCCCACTCCTGGCGAGCTTTGTTCTTTGTGTAAGGTTGAAGCCTCATGAGCTTTCATCCTTTCCACATTTCAATGTCTGTTCTTGTTCACCTCATGTTTGGGCAGTCACATTGGTGAGACTTTGAGGATGTAGCTTCTGAACATACTAAGGGACACAATCTCACAGTAAATGCTCTGATCCTCTGGATCTTACAGTCTTTCTTCCACATTGTCTGCAGTATTCTATCAGCCTTTGGTGGGGAGTTTTGTAGATGCATTGATTGGGACCTGGTTCCACAGCTCTTTTTTTTATTGGTTCTGTTTTTATATAGTGGTCCTTAGGTATTACAAAGAGAAGTTTGCTTGATGAGGGGTGAAAACTACACTTATCTTTGTGATAAGTATTTAAAGTGTAGTTAGGGATTATGCTGGGTTTTAAAAGAGAAGGTAAGTTTGAAAGAGATCAAGAAAAGATAGATGGGAAGCATTGGGGATAGGAAAAGGGAGGCTCATAATTCATTGTTCTCAAGGAACTACTAATTATTTTTTAAAACTTTATATTTCAAAGTAAAAGTAGTTGTGCTTTGTATATGAAGGACTATGGACTAAAAATATTTCTAGAAGCTGTAATTCAATGGCTATAGAAATCAGAATCAATGATATTTCTTTGATCAAAATGAATGGTATTGTGGAATAGATGGCCCCAGAAGAGTTATAGAGAAATGCCAGCTGTCTGAATGATACAGAAGGTAAAATAGAGCTAGAAATATAACTCAATTGAGATTTTAACACAATATAAACATGATTATAAACACTGTTGATTTTAACACTTGTCTATGTCTCCTACCTATGTTTACTTCCTCAGTGACACAGCATGTAGAAGAGAAAGACTCTTGTTTTGCTTCCTTTGCCCTCAGGGACAAACAGGCTGCAAAGTTGCTTTGAAAAAAATTTAAAAAGCAAAATGTAATTGAAATAATTTTCAATACCTACCACATCAATCCTTCCTAAAAGGTTTTTATATAAAACCAAATTATACTTGAAACTGATTAAGGCTTTGTTATCTATTTCTCCCTTTTATTATTTTTATAATTTCTTTGAGAATTTTGTACAATATTTTTATATATTCATGGCCACTCTTTCAACTATTCCCACTCCAATGCTCTCTTCCTACCCACCAATATTTGTCCAGTTTTCTTTAAACCTGTCAAGTAAAATCTATGCTGCTCATATACTCTTGGAGGAGTCTTTCACTGGAACATTGTGGTCAGCCTATGAGAGGACACATCTTTAAACAAAACTTTTGTTCCAGAAACCATCAATTACCAATAGTTTCTTAGCTAGGGGGTAGAACTTAATTTCTATCTCCCATATACCAGAATGGAGTTTTGTTTGGGTTAGGCTTGTATACATCTTGTGCTTGATAGCACATCTGTTGTAAGTTTATATATATAGCTACCCTCCTGTGTTCAGAAAACATTGTTTCACTGAAGTCATCCACTATAGCTGGCTCTTACAAATTTTCTGTTCTATCTTCCATTATGCTTTCTGTGTCTTAGGAGGAGATATCTTGATACAAATGCCTACTTAGGGCTGAAAATTCTGTAGTCTCTTCCTCTACATACTTTGACCAGTGATAGTTCTCCAATGTTAATCACCATCTCCTGAAATAGAGCATTCTCTGGTGAGACTTGTGAGGTGCTTTAATCTATGGGTATAAGTCACTATGTGCCAGTTTAATTCCATGTATCAGAGTGAAAGCAGTATGCTCTCCACAAAGGCCAACAACTTGTCTAGACATGTAAGTTCTTGGCCTGATGACGATGCCACAATGGAGTTCATTTTGTAGAATAGAATTAAGTTTAATCAGAAATGTGTGGTCATGTTTCCATGGTTTTTGTGCCACTATTATGTCTATGCATATATGATTATTGCAGCTCATATGATTTGGAGCTATGAATGATTTATGATTACTTTCCTCTCTTGGTAGTATACATAATCCTTCATAGCACAAAGAACAAGAACTAGCCAATAGGGATAAAGCTTCCTGGGGACAACCAGCTGAATAGATACACTCTCTATATCTCAAGTATATGTACCATCAGCAAGTGTGTGTGTGTGTGTGTGTGTGTGTGTGTGTGTGTGTGTGTGTAATTACATATTTACTTTTACTTTTGTTCCTCCCATGTATGTTCCCTACACATTGTTCATTCTCAGATTCATGGCCTGTGTTTCTTTAATTAATATCACAGAGAAATAGAGTATTAATATCAAATTCTACAGTGTAACAAGGAGTATTGTTAAATAGTCTCTAATATTTGAGGAATCATGGGACTTCACTGTTCATTGACTTCAAAAGGGATAACACATTGCTGGTCCTGGAATTTTTATTTGCTAGCATGGGGTGTCTAAAAGGAACAATGTTGTCCCATGATAGAATAGCTCCATTAAAACTGTTTTTATGTGTATAATTTCAAATCAAAAGTACTGTGAAATTTCATATTACCCCATTCAGAAGGACTACAGTTAAAAAAAAAAAAGATCTCTGTAACTCTTTCAATGTGTGCTTTGTTCTTAATTCTAGGAAGGGGTGACATGTCCACATTTTCATCTTCCTTCTTCTTGAGTTTCATGTGTTTAGTAAATTGTATCTTGGGTAGTCTAGGTTTCTGGGCTAATATCCACATATTAGTGAGTACATGTTATGTGAGTTCTTTTGTGATTGGGTTACTTCACTCAGTATGATGGCCTCCAGATCCATCCATTTGCCTAGGAATTTCATATATTTATTGTTTTGAATAGCTGAGTAGTACTCCATTGTGTAAATATACCAAATTTTTTTGTATCCATTCCTCTGTTGAGGGACATCTGGGTTCTTTCCAGTTTCTGGCTATTATGAATAAGGCATCATGTGTGAAGCTGAATCGAAAGGATGGACCCAATGACTGCGGCTGCCAGGGATCCATCCCACAATCAGCCACCAAACATAGACACTATAGCATATGCCAGGAAGATAGCGCTGAAAGGGCCCTGATATAGCTGTCTCGTGGGAGACTATACCAATGCCTATCAAACATGGAGGTGGAAGCTCATAGTCAGCTATTAGATGGAACACAGGGTTCCCAAGGAAGGAGCTAGAGAAAGTACCCAAGGAGCTGAAGGGGTCTTCAACCCTATAGGTGGAAGAATAACCATGAACTAACTAGTACCCCCTGAGCTCATGTCTCTAGCTGCATATATAGAAGAGGATGGCCTAGTTGGCCATCATTGGGAAGAGAGGTCCCTTGGTCATGCAGACTTTATATGCCCCAGTACAGGGGAATGCCAGGGCCACGATGTGGGTGGGAGCGGGTGGGTAGGGGAGCAGGGCCGGGAGGGGGGAGGGTATAGGGAACTTTCTGGATAACTCTTGAAATGTAAATGAAGAAAATATCTAATAAAAGTTGGAAAAATTACTAGCAAAAAAACCCACAGTTTATAATATAGAAACTATGATATTGATGATATTGGGGGATGCATTAAGTAATATATTTTTAGTTAATAAGTTAATAGTGTATCAGTGAGGATAAGGCTATAGATTAAGAAATAGAATTCTATTATATTATTCTTTAAATGTACTACTTGGATGTATGTTTACATTTAAAATATATTAAACTCATGATACCAAAAAAAAAAAAAAAAAAAAAAAAGAGCAAATGATGTCATGATGGTGGGAAAAGCAAAACAGTACTCAGAGATGGAGAAAGGTAAACCATTGCAGTAATTTCTATACATGAAACTTAGTGTGGAAGATCGTCAAAGTAGATCTATTGCAAGTACCAGCTATACAATTTTAGGCATATATGCAAAGAACTCTGTATCCTGCTATAGAGATATCTGTTTATTCATATTCATTGCTATTCTAGTCCTAGTAGCAAAAATAAATGAGTCTAGGTGCTCATTGACTGTTGAATGGATAATGAACACTTGGCATGATTATAATGTGTAGTGTTATTTATCCATAAAAAGTAAAATTACTAATCTTGCAAGTAAATTGATGGAGCTGGAAACAGAAAGAAACAGAAAGAAACAGAAAGAGGCAGAAAATATGACATGGTTTCTCTTATTTATCAATGATATATATGTAACTTCAGATGTGAGTCTTCCATCTGGAATTCCCATAGAGGTCAGCAAATTAGTAAAGGATCTTGGAGATGGGGGTTAGAGAAGAAGAGGTTGGGCATAGTGGTATAAAAGGGTTAATTGGGAATGGAGCAGGACTGTTAAAGGTGATATGGTAGGGGTTGAAGGGTTGGGTAGAGAGGGAAATGGAAAACATTAAAAACTCATTATAGTAGAAGCATTCTAAAAATCCATACAATTTAAAAAAATATAAAATTCATGGGTTATCACTACTTAATATGGAAAGCTGAACACATTAAAATTAGTTATAGTAAAGTTTTAATTTATAGAAGAACTGACATCTAGAGAGGCACTTTTTCAACAGGTCAGATTGTTATGTCTCTGCCAATATGTTTATCAATTTGTTTTGATCAATTCCTTTGTTAAATTTATTCTTTGTTGAAATCTAGAAAACATGGTTAATATTAGGGACCACTGTTATTGTAATTTTTTGAAGTTTGAAATGTGCAACAGATAAAGGTCTTTATAATTCTGTGTATACCACAGTATTTATTGTGTGATATTTTTATGGACAGAGAAACATTTGTAAACATTGAGCATATACGAGATAGCATCCTAGAATACAATAAAATTGTCTGGCTCTGGTCTGTAATGTTGCCTCTGCTGTTCATTCTAATTTGCCATGTTCTTGTAGAGAAGGGATCAGAAGCCTTGAGGGAAAAGAACAACATACAAATGCTATTAGCGTACACATTTTTGAGCAGCAGGAAGCCAGCAGTAAGTGTCAGAGATTGATCAGGACACTGTTCTAAATATAAACAATTGCCATCAGGTGTAGCCTGGCATGAGGTCAGCCATGCACCCGAGCAGGAATTTGAGCAATTTAGATTTGTAGGCAGCCTGGAGAGGGAATAAATGATTGAAAAGCTTAACATCAAGTGTAAAATGGGTCTTTATGTCAGATTTCTCAAAGAAACTGATTTCGTGCTCTCATAGAAAATCGGTAGGTGGATCAGAAAACTGAAACATTTATTTGCAAACACATAATGATATGTTAGAATACCATTAGTTTTGCAAACAAAGAATATAACCCAAAATTGACAAAAGATATATTTGGTGATTTTCCCCCCCCGAAACATTCAATAAAATAAAAAGTAAAGAAATTTTGTTTACACAAAATTTTCTATTTTTTAATTTAAACTTTTGAAATAAAATTAAACCTAATAAATAGGTTTGTTGATTTAAAAATTACATGAAATTTTATACCTAGGCAGCTATTCTAAAAAACACTCTATTTACTGAAAACTGGTTTAGACTTAATTTTAGGACATAGATTCTCAAACAAATTATGTCTTTATTAATTTCAGACACAGTCACACCATGTGCAAACACACACACACACACACACACACACACACACACACCACATACACAGCACAAATATACACACATAAACCACACACATACACAATATAAACAAACACACGTACCACAGACACATACATACACCACATTGAGACACATACCATAGAGACACCACAAACATATCTCACAGACATACATATTTTGTGTGTTTGCATATGTGTTGTTTGTTGTGTGTGGTATGTGTGAGTGGTGATATGTGTTTGTGTGTGTGTCTGTGCGTTAGTGTGTGTGTGTCTGTGTCATATGTGTATGTACTTGTGTGGGGTCTATGTGTACTTTTATGTTTAAAGTATGTGGATCTCATTGTGTGTGGTAGGTATGTATGAGTGTCCATGGTGTGTGTGTGTGTGGGGGGGTGGTGTGTCTCTATGGTGCTGAGTCTGTGTGGTGGATTTGTCTGTGTCGTGTGTGTTTGTTTATAGTGCTGTGTGTGTGTATCTGTGGTGTGTATGTGGTAGGTCTGTATACAGTGTATGTGCATGTGCACTGTGTATCTGTGTCTGTATTGTAGTGTGTTGTGTATGTCTGTGTCTGTAGTGTATACATAGTGTGTCTGCATGGTGTATGTGTACATGTGTGGTGTGTACATGTATGTGTTTCTGTAGTGTTGTGTGTGTGTCTGTGATATGTATGCGATGTGTCTGTATAATGTGTGTCTAAGTGTGTGTGAATATGTGTGTGATGTGTGTAATATAAGCATAGATGTTGTGTGTGTGATGTGAGTGTATGTGGTGTGTATGTGGCTATGGTGTATGTGTGTGTGTTGTTTGCATATCTGTGTTTGTGGTGTGCATATGTCTGTGTTGTTTGTGTATTTGTATGTCTGTTCTGTTGTTTTGTTTGTTTGTTTGTGTTTTTCGAGACAGGGTTTCTCTGTATAGCCCTGGCTGTCCTGGAGCTCACTTTGTAGACCAGTCTGGCCTCGAACTCAGAAATCCACCTGCTTCTGCCTCCCGAGGGCTGGGATTAAAGGCGTGTGCCACCACCGCCCGGCTGTGTGTGTTTTTGTATGTGGTGTGTGTGTATTGTTGTGGATGTGTTTGTCTGGTGTGTGGTGTGGTGTGGTGTGTGTGTGTGTGTGTGTGTGTGTGTGTGTGTGTGTGAATATGTGTGTTGTGTGAGTATATGTTGTGTGAGTGTTTGTGGTGTAAGTGTATGTGGTATGAATGTGTGAGTTTGTGTGTGTGTGTGTGTGTGTTAAAATGCTCTTGTGGAAGTCAGAGGCCAATATGTAGGAGACTGCTCTCTCCTACCATTGGTGTCTTTGGCATGGACCTCAGGTCTTCAGGTTTTGTGGCATGCATCTTTACGGAGTGAGCATTCTATGGCTTCTAATGGAACATTATTCACATGAAAACAATTCCATGGCAGAACTTGCCATTATGCCTTTCCTTTTTCTTTTAAAGTTTTAGAGCTGTGGTTTTCAATCTGTGGGTTGTGATGCTTTGGGAGTCGCAAACAAATATTCTGCATATCAGATAACTTATATTATAAGCCTTAACAATAGCAAAATTACAGCTCTGGAGTAGCAATGAAATAACTTTGTGGGTTGGGTCATCACAATTTGATGAACTATCTGAAAATGTCACAGCATTAGGAAGGTGGAGAACCATTGCTCTAGAGTCATAGACTACATGGTGATTTCATTAAACTTCCTTTGAAATTGTGGCCAATATAAAATCATGTGATGGATGTTACCTATAGGTGGCATTTCTTCGGTGATTATGTCTGCACTGTCTTATTCCCATTGATGGGGATGCAGAAGTTGGTTCTTTCTGTAGCTGCAACAGCCACTTGAAGGCAATGTTTACAGGAAATAGCAGAGTAATATTGTTGGTCACATAGAATCTTACTGTTTGGTTTAAAATGGAACAACCTGAATAATTAGCTAATCGAATTATTCCATCATTACATCAAACCTGAAAGTGAGCATCAGATAAATGATACAGAAGCACATTTTTTCATAGTGTATATGAACCGATTCCTATGAGCCCTTGATTGCTGGCTGGGTGAGATACCTATTAACTCACATCTTTTTCCTATTTTGCTTAGGAAACTCCTTTAGAAGTATTCATTCTGCACCCTCATAATATGATTACTATAATTAGTCAGTCATCTATCCTATCTTTAAGTGTCTCGGTGTTATAGTTAAGAAATTATCTATTTTGTTAGAAATGAAATTTAATATACTTATTGGAATTGCTAAATTATATATAAATTTTTTCTTATATCTCAAAACCAAATGGATGTTCATGGTTTTAAAAGTGGAAACCCACCTTCTCTCGGTGATGATTGTGGGTATAAGTTGGTCATAGAAATAAGCGTACAGCTCCACTGAATGACTCAAATTACAAGAGGATATGTTAGATATTCAGACTGCCAGTGTGTCATTAGAGATCTTTTTTTTTTTTTTTTTTTTTTTTGGTTTTTCGAGACAGGGTTTCTCTGTGTAGCCCTGGCTGTCCTGGAGCTCACTTTGTAGACCAGGCTGGCCTCGAACTCAGAAATCCGACTGCCTCTGCCTCCCGAGTGCTGGGATTAAAGGCATGCGCCACCATGCCCGGCTCTCGTTAGAGATCTTTAAAACCACAAATACTTTCAAGTGGTTCTTTTAACTACCACATTTTTGACCAAAATTTGTAAACAATTAGGGACAAACCAGACAGAGCTAAGAAAGAAATGTAATTATTACCCAAAGTAAATGAGTTAAATATACAGTTAAATATACATTAAAATATACAGTGATATGACATTACTGTAAAAATCATATTATGATCATAAGAATAAAACTTCATTCTGCCAATTTGCTTTTGAGAATACAAACTCTAGGTGTGGAGAGACTATGTCTATATCACTGACCTCCATATACCTAGTGTCTAGGACAATTTGAAGGAATTTATACACGATTGGTACAAGATCAAGTAAAAACACATATTAATACAATATTACCTACTAGATCTATTTTATCAGTCCATGTTCTGAAGATTGGAATTATGAGAGAGGAATAGAATATGAGGATATGCAAAACATTTTGAGGTTCACAACGTGGAGTGATGATTTAACTCACTTCATGTGACAATATGTGGAGAGAAGACAATATTTACAAGAAATAGCACAGTAATATTCTTGGTCACATAGGATCTTACTGTTTGGTTTAAAATGGAACAACCTGAATAATTAGCTAATCAAATGATTCTGTCATTTTATCAAACCTGAAAATGAGCATCAGATAGATGATACACAAGCACATATTTTCATAGATGTATATTCACAATAGTTAATGTTTGGAAACAAACAACATGTTATTAGTGGAAGAAAAAAAAACCCAAAATGTGGCATTTACAAGGGACAGTTCATAAACTTACCATGGCTTATTATTTAGAGAGAAAGGATTAAAATACAGTAAAAGTCAAAGCATGGATGAATATTAAAAAATATTGCATTAAAATGAAGAAGGACCAGCAGTTGGGAGGCAGAGGCAGGCGAATTTCTGAGTTTGAGGCCAGCCTGTTCTATAGAGTGAGTTCTAGGACAGCCAGGACTAAACAGAGAAACCCTGTATAGGGAAACAAGAAGAAGAAGAAGAAGAAAGAAGAAGAAAGAAGAAGAAGAAGAAGAAGAAGAAGAAGAAGAAGAAGAAGAAGAAGAAGAAGAAGAAGAAGAAGAAGAAGAAGAAGAAAGCAAATGTGGAAGTTTACACATCATGCTTCCATTTGTAGGGATGATTCAGAAGAGATAACTCTGGAGAAAAGTGTAGCATGGTCAAGTGTAAAGGACTGAAGGGAGTGAGGAGAAGCCACGTGCTAGGTAAAGGTTTCACTTAACAGTAATGCAGGTGTTTAGAAGCAAGTGTGGTCATGGTACAATATGCATGTACAAAAACTCCACTTTGTTCAGGATATAGTGGATAACTCCATATTCTGTGAAATTCATCTAAATAAAAAAACCTAAAAAGATAATTCAATCAATATCTTCAATATCTTAGAATTCATCATTTGCTTTTGAAAGTGAACTTTAAAATTAACCTTGTAGCAAATCTATTCTCTCCCCACTTCACCTTCTCTCCCTTACTCTCTCATGTCCAGGCCACATTTTCGTCTATTCTGCTTTACCTTAAGCCCTGTCACTGTGCTTATGACAGTAGAGAAGCTAATAAACAATATCCAGAGACCTCTGAAGCTATGAATCCAAATCAGATATTTTTCTCTATAAGTTGACTAACATTGGTATAATGTTAGAGAGACATTAGGTTAACACAATGGGACTGAAAATAAAGAAAATCCTATTGCTCCTCTTGAAAGGTAGTGAATTACATAGAGTACATAGACACAGGGCTGCCCTCTTGGAGCTCTTATTGAGTAGACAATGTGGGCAGCACCCAGAACAGGGCCCCAACAGGGCTTCCTTGGATTAGGTGCTGCACTTTCTGTGGCTATGGGACCTTTTCTATCCTGATTTATTGCAGGTCACTGTGTCCTCTACCCCTAGAATTCAGGCAAGGTTTCTTTCTCTGTAATTCACAAAGAGGAGCTGTAAGATGCAGTTCACTTTCAAAGAAAGAGGCAGCTCATAAATTTTCATTACATGCATAGATGCAGATACAGGTCAAAGGGAGTTCCACTGAGTGTCCAAGGCAGTTTCTACACCTTCTACTCCCTGCGGCAAAGATGGAAAAGGGGGCACTTGTAAGTTTCACATTCTCAGTAAAGCTGTCACAGTGAATTAAGCATAGTAGGCTAAGGGAAGCAAGGGCTTTGGAGTTGAATCTTAAATATAAACAACTATCAAGACCAGTTATACAATTATAAATAAATTTAACAATAGAATTTATATATTTACACAAATAATTTATACAATACCAAATAACATGGAGAGAAGGATGTGAGTTGCTGGAGACATTGCCTATACAACCAGTTTCTATA
Source organism: Mus minutoides (assembly GCA_902729485.2). Lineage (NCBI taxonomy): Eukaryota > Metazoa > Chordata > Mammalia > Rodentia > Muridae > Mus > Mus minutoides. The sequence continues at coordinate 1,117,178 of LR749646.1, read as the reverse complement.
TACTTTATAGCAGAGGAGAAATTATTTCTGTTGTGTGTTCTTATGATCAAGGATGCAGTGATGCGTAATTAAAAAGAAGTTATTCACTGAGAGGACACTGGGAATTGTAGACAACAGGGTCTATGGTGAAAATACACTATGTACAACTATGATAACAGTTAAGGCTGCTGGATCGCAGTGTTTGAGTGTTCATGTAAATAGAGGTTTCTTGGATAGCATGGTGCTTAAGGAAACAAATCCTGGAGCTAGCCAACTTGTACTGAGAGCTCAGCAGCAGTCCTACCTAGATAGTATCTCTCCATGAAGTTTTCCTCTGTAGAATTAGAATGCCACCTATACCTGAGAGGATTAAAGGATTAAATGAGCACATGGCCCACACTGGGATGTCATGATTATGGTCATCACTCCTTAAATAAATTCATGTTGACAAATTTACCAAGTCTTGATATCATATATACTAGTCAAATTATGTTTGGAAAGTTTTGAGATAGAAAGTTTCCAATGTTCTGCATGTTCACTTATCATCTGATATGACTTTACTATAGCCTTCTGCTAAAGTGAACTGGGCAGCTCACAAGAGGAATGATCAAGCTGTCCTTTTAGACTAAGAATTCACTCCCCCCAAACAACTTGCAGACAAGGAGAAAACCCCGGACTTTTATGAGATGTACTTTTTGTCTTCAATTGCAGATGTCATTTCTACAGATTTTCATTTTGGTCTGTGGGCCCATGCGTGTGATTTGACAGCCCATGTGCTGGCTGTGGCTGGGACATTCATTGGAGACTGCTTCACACAAATTAGGTGAGAACTCATCTTTGTAAAGGAATGTCTGTCACTGACAATTACGGTGATCCTCAACCTATGGCCACAGTGTGAATGCAGAATGTCAACATGTATTTCTCAAGTTTTATGATTCAAGAAGCAAACAACAGCCTTGAAAGAATAAAATAAATAAATAGAAAAGGACAGGCAAGTCTGTTTCCCAGCTGCCATAATTGTGCCCCATTAGAAATGGCAGTGTTTGGACTTCATTAGTTAGTGTAAGCCACATTTGATTAAGGAGGTCAACAAGCTGTACTCTAGCACCATAAAGTGGGTCACTAACATAATAAAAGAGGGCCTTTTTATTAATTTACTTGGTACCCAAAACAAATTACGTAGTGTTACAGACTTTCTATTTTGAAGATATCATCAAGGTTTTCATTGCTTTGGAAAGTCTTGCAAGAGAGAACTGTTCAGCTGAATTTCCTTATTAAGAAATATCCAGGACATGTATGCCCACACGCCAGCTTTGTGTATACTTTCCTTTTTTGATATTTTTACAACATGTGTTTAGTGTTTTGAGATGGAGATTAATGCTGAATGTTAAGGGAAGAGCTATTTTATGGTTAGCCATAGTAACAATGTCTACATTTTTTTTTCCTGTTTTCTGGATATAAACCTTGAACGTTCTACTTTCAGATTGTTGTTGTAAACTACAATCCTGAAATCAAATGCTTGCAATAAGATCACAGAAAACCCCATTATTGCTAACATTCCCTCTGCAACTCCTCATAAAATATGTGAAGCGATAATAAAATATATGTATATATAACATCTATATGCATATATATATATATATATACATATTATGAACAACAAGTTGTTTTTTGTTGCATAACTAATACAATGTGTGTGAAATAAGTCAATAGGAATTATGAACCTGTAAGATATTAAATATGATATTTTAATTATTACTAATGAAGCCCTGGGAAACCCTGGCCTACCTAGTGAAGCAAAAGTATGAATTGTGAAAACATGCTTATGAAGGTTTACATATAGAATAAAATTTCAATATCTGCTGTTTTGCGTAGTTTTTCTGTTTCTGTTGAATGTGATAATCACCTGTGGAACTCGAGGGCTCAAGCAACCTGTGTCTTCTTCCCTAGACAATGTCCATTATCCATGCATATGTAAAGATGATGTCAGTGGCTTCACAAAATAATGCAAACCAAAGACGGTTGTGAAAGGCTGTTTGCACAAGCTCTATCCTGCAGTAAAATCCCAGCTAATACTAGCTAACAGTAATTGAGCATTAACCCTCCGATAAGTGCTTTGCTTGTATTATTTCATCCAATCCTTGCACAATTAGCGATTCCATTCCACTTCCAGCCTGAAACAACTCTAAATCACAGCGATGCAGTAGCTGATATTTATTAAGTACTTACTATGCACTAAATATATTACATGCATTATCTTAGAGCAATGCTCCAGTCTTGTAATCACAGATAATTTTAGTTCATGGTGACTTATTTGGAGATTATTCTCTTTTGAACCGCTTGTATTCTCTTCTGCAACTCACACAAATCTCATTCACTCTTGCCTGAAATTTAAAACTGAGATGGCTCTGGAGGAATTGCATAAAATAATTCAAAGAAATATTTAAGAGCCAGAAGACCAGGGCACATGCAGTAAGATAGCATCACCCTGATATGACAGAGAAAACATGACCACGACATTTCAGTGTAAGGTTTCCTGAATAAGACTGTTTATAAACAGCACCATTGGACTTTCTAGCACAGACACGAAAATTTCTCACAAGGCTGCACTCAGTACTCACTGACTCTTAGAGAGGGAGAAGGATCCTTGTACAGCTTGACCAGTCCAAAGTGGTCATCCAGGGTCACATGCACATAAAAGCAATGCTAAATAAACTCAGACAGCTTTACATAAGTTCATGTATGTGCATGCATGCATGTGTGTGTATGAGTGTATGTGCATGCACATGCATGCAATATATAACAATAGTAACTGAAGAGAAAGAGGCCATGGGAAAATAGCAAGTCATGAGAGGAAACGGAGTGGGGAGGTAGATGTGGGAATGGTGTAGATTTGCAGGTCATATATAAAGTTCTCAAAAAAATCTTTAATATAGGGAAAGAGACAAATAGAGGAGAAAGAAAGCTGCTATGCTTGGTGCTTATGAGGGAAGAGGACTTAACTTTCACTGTAATCATGAAAGAAGTGTTTATTTTGTCATTTTAAATATGGAAAAAAATGAGAGGCTTGTGGGGCCAATAACTCCATCAATCTCATGTGTTTTGGGACCCTGGCTTGATACTGGTGTTCATAAGCCTGGCAGATACAGGGTTATTGGCAACCACATGAAGAAGCAGAGTGAGGGCTATTGTGTGCTTTGTTGTAAGGTAAGAAACTCAGCTATTGAACATGACAGCAGCCAGAGGAGGATCCTTTCTATTCAAACACCACTTCAGTTTGCTGGAGCATAGCATTCCCAGGAGAGAAGAGTTACATGCCATGAGACAGTTCATTGCACAAAACGCACCGCTGCTTTTTTACACAGCTTTAGAAATCTGCATGATCAACTAGGACTTAAAGAGTAAGGACCACACTGACCATTGTGTACAGCACAACCACCATACCCCTTTGTTATGTTTATTTTAATTATGTCATTTTTGCACCCCCTTAGTATTTAACAGGCCTCTATTCTCCATAGGGTGAAAGAGTATACCTGAGATATACGGAGAGAGTTGCAGAGTATAAAAATATCACATTGTCCTTGATTCTTTAGCTCCACTATTTTTTTTCCCTTAGACAATGAGCTTCCTAAAATCAGGGATTTATTTTACTTATTAATGAACTTCCAGTGCTGTTTCAAGGGCCTCGGTTATTCTTTATAAATGTCGCAGAACTGTCTAATTAATAACATTAAGTTCTAGTCCAAACAGTCTGTATGGGGAAAAAAAAACACAATGGAGAACAGAAGAGTGGTAGATTCAGAGATGAGCATCATAGGGAAAAACATGCTGCTTGTACTGAACTTTGAACATATATTTTTCTTCAAGTCCTATTCTTCTTATGCTTCCTGGAAGGGGGTGACCTTTTAATGTGTCTAGCTTTGACACTTTCCCCTTAGGTATCCCAGGTACAACCAGGAACACTGCTGCCTTACTCCCCACAGTGTCTTAGGGCATGTTATTCATAATTTAAAATAGGATGCCGTTTATGGTTTTTTTATTTTACAGCCACATCATAAAAGATCGCTTAACTTTGAGTAGACTCTCTATTGCTGTCTATATTATCATCTTATAAGATTGAAAGCAAGAAATTGTAAAAAAAAATGTTTTAAAAGCCAAGCATAGCTATGGTCTAATTTAGAGTGAGTGAATCTATTTAGTTAAAACATCTACCACCAAACACAGAGGTGATGGCTTTGAATTTCTGAAACTTAAGTGGCTGCCTCTAATAACAGGTTAAAATTAGAGACTTTTAAACAAATATCCAGTATGTTTATGAAGGCTAGGGAAAAATTTTAAAAGAGAGATTTAAATATTTTTTTAAACATGGCTGATGCCGAGGAAAAGATTTCATTTTCTCCTTAGAGTTACTGAGGCGCAAGAAAAGACTGGGAAAGTTCACCCGGCCATGTATATTCTACAGCAAACATGTCATTTTAGACATCTCTCAAAATGTATCTGGAATATGGAAAGCAATCCTAGTGGGCAATTGTTTGGTATAGCTCATTGACATATTTATGTTTGTGAAGTCAGTCAGATCAGGGCAAAGATGAGTTTGGGAGTTTTATTTCTATCTGAGTGAAGGGAGTCTGGAAAATTTCAAAACATAAGAAAATAAAAAGAATGTGTGCTGCCTTTTGTCTATTATTTAGTTCTTAACTGCTCTTTTTAATGAGCAAGAGAAAAGAAATCATTTAAGGACTATATCTGCAGTCCCAGGTTTTATAAACATTGCGGAAAAATGACCATCGTGTTACGATTTCAAACAATGGTGTGCATCCCAGAGGCTTGGCTTCAAGGCCATGTTGTCTCTCATCCTGTATACGGCCAATTTTCATAAAGTCAATAGCTAATCAAGAGCTCAGATATCACCTTAAACAGTGACAGTTAACATAGCTCGCTGTTTCTTGGAATGATAATAAGGAATAAGCAACAGACTCAACACAAAAACACTTGAAAGCCTAACAAACCACAAGTTTTTCATAAGTAGGAGACACTTAGTAATGATGTGGCAAGTATTTAATTAGAACAAGCTATTGTCTAGAACTTCACTATAATTTAAACCTGTCTCAATTGATTATATCCTTATTATCTTTACTCCAGGGAAAGAGAAACATATGTCTGATTGGAAAGTTTTAGAAAATGATACTAGAATTAAATGTATCTTACAGCCCAATGGTGGTAGCTTTTGTTGGACATGGGGCGAGGTGGAAGCAGTGGGTGGAGTAGCTGAACAAAAACAGTCTTCCTTAAAAAAAAAAAAAAAAATCAGAATCTCCAAGGCATTGGTTATTTTTTATTCTATAATCATTGCAGTTCTTAGCCAAGATATAATTTTAACAACATAGGGTACAAAAGAAGACTATGAGAATCATTATGGAAGAGAATCTCCAGAAGACTTTGTTGTAAAACAATGAACAATTGATGATTTGTTTCCCAGGAGTAAAAAGTCGCATCAAACTATATGCTGAGAAAGTTCATTTTCCAGTCTATGTCTTTACCTTCTAAAAAGTCTTCTGGTATATCATTTCCAGCAATATTTTGGCAGCCTAAAATTATACCATCCTGACCTTGACATTAGTATTCAACAGCACCGATGATAGACTCACAGATTCCCCATCCTAGTGGGTGATCTTACAAGCTTTTACTTTCATGACTATGGAGTTTCTGTCAAATGTGCTTCCAACTGAATGATCACATTCTCCTGAATTATGAAGTGGCTGCAAACTGTGCTAATTGTGCCCACACTGATGTCACTGATAAGGATTATATAGCTGTGTGCATAATCTAAGGTCACAAACATATGCAATTTATATATATATATATATATACATATATATTAAATATATATAATATGTGTATATATATATACACACATGCACACAGACATATATTTATGTATGTATGCATATATATATATATATATATATATATATATATATATATATATATTCTTTCTGTGTGATCCATAACTATGACAATAAAGAATTGTTTTATTTAATTAAAGTAGACATTAAAGACATTAAGATGAATTAGAGGCATATCATAAAGAGATGACTGTAATAGCAGAGAAGAACTATGAGAGGTTAAATGCTGTGATGATTTTTATTATTTCTGAAGTGTAAATGCTATACTTAGGTCTGTATAAAAATATTAAAGACTATTTCCTCATTGTCCAGAAGAACAAACAGTATATGAAACAGAACAAATTTCTGGTACGATGCCAAAGAGTTGATGAGGAATGATGCCTGTTGTATATTAAAATCCATTTCCAAATTTAAAGGCTCCTTAAACAGTAAAGCATCTCAAAATCAGGGACGGGGAAATAAGAGTTTTATAGTATAGCTGGGACAGTGGTATATGCACATAGATATTTATCAATAAATTACTTTATGTTGTAAATGTAAGATCCAACATAATTCTAGTATACAGAAACAGAGTAGTATGGCATAGTTTAATGTTCAGTAGCCACACAGTATACTGATATTTTATACAAAAGAATTTGAATTGAGTAGCTGACAATTACTATAGAATTAACAGTCACTAATCTACAAAAAAATCAAAGAATAATAAATTACTGTAGTTTATTATTGGAACAAATTTTTCTAGAGTTGCTACATCAGTTTAATGTGGTCACATGAGCAGTCTTATTAAATAATTTGTCATGAAATGTTTTCTATGGAAAGATATTGTCCACAGCACAATATATGGATTTTAAATTTCATAATATTTCACATTATTGCCTTCAAATCATATTCATGAATACAGTTTTATTTGTGCTTTCTGGTCTTATGTACTCTACTCTTATCCCAGCAATAACTGCTTTTCTGAATCCAGGAGTCCTTACTTCATTTTGATATTTATTAAATTTGTATATTACATATATATATATATATATATGTTACATATATATATATATATATTACATATATATATATATATATATATATATATATATATATATATATATATATACATTCATATACAAATAATCTACATTCATAAGAAATGTTTTTATGTGTTCTTAATTTTAAATCAATATTTATAAAGTTACTTGTATTGCAAGTTGATTTTTAGCTCAATGTCAATTTTGGGGGAATTGATGCTAACATTGTTTGTTTTTAGATTCTTTGGAAAATACTCATTTTTGTAATATTCATATAATCAATCAATTGTCAGACAAAGAAGTTATACTTCTGACTCATGTATCTTTGGGAATAGACTCTAATGAATGTCTCTTTACGTGTACTAAACTTTGAAATGTTCATTCTGGCAAGGAGAGATATAACACATAATCTTATTAGTATTATATGTGCATTTGTCTGAGAGAAATAAATAAAATTGTATAATAGCAGATCTGCATCTTAGGTATATCTTTAATATTTCCACTTTTCATTGCATAAAATAGTTTGCTAGGATGCATATATCCAACAAGGCTGTAAGTTAAGGTCCATTTATCTGTATTACTGCTATGTTAATGTGTAGTACCCTTAACTCTCCTTGCTTTCTTCCCATGCATGTAATAATAAGCATACTACATACTCTATAGCTTCTCACTTATCTCTTGAACTGGCCACTTACAATAACTGTCGATATTTACTGATTTAAAATCTCTGTAAGTGGGTTTATTCTGGGTCATATGATTTTTTTTTCTCTTAGGATATGGTTTGTACTTTTTGAACACATTTTTGCCTTTTCTTGGTGATTTCTGGTAGTCTTACAACCAAAAGTCTTATGGGATTGCCTTACACAGAAAAGACTTACCTCCTGGATGTTTCTTCACTTTCAATCCATAGCAACAACTATCTTAAGATACTATAACTAAAAATGCTGCATTTCTCTAGTTACAATTATTGCAAAATATTATTACGAAATTGAGGTTCCCAGGTCCCAACAGGGAGCACATTAGTCAAAATACCCAACAAAGGGGAGACAGAACCTGTATATCCATTGGATAGGCATGACACCCAGTTGAGGAATGGGGCCACCCACCCACATCAAAAATATTAACCCAGAATTCCTCTTGTCAAAAGGAAATGCAGGGAAAAAGAATGGAGCAGAAACTGAAAGAAAGTCCATCTAGAGACTGCCCAACCTATGGATTCATTCCATTTGTTGATATCAAACCTAGACACTATTGCTGATGCCAAGAAGTGCTTAGTGACAGGAGGCCAGTGTAGCTGTCCTCTGGGAGGCTCTACCAGGGCAGGACTAATACAGATGTGTATGTATACAGCTATACATTGGAATGAGAGTAGGGAACCCAATGGGGAAGTTAGGAAAAGCTCTGTAGAAGCTGAAGGGGGTTGCAACCTCATAGGAAGTACAATATCAAGCAACTAGATCCCCCCCACCCGCCACCCAGCCACACATACACACCCAAAGCTCCGAGAGATTAAATCACCAAGCAAAGAGTACACATGAGCTACCCATGGCTCCATCTGGATATATAGCTGAGTATTGTCTAATCTAGCATCACTGGGAGGGGAGCTCCTTGGTCCTGTGGAGGCTTGATGACCCAGGATAGGGGAACATTAGGCCACTGAAGCAGGAGTGGGTGGGAGGGTGAGGGAGCACCCTCATGGAGGCACTGGAGGGAGGAGGGCATAGTTGCCTTGCAGAGGGCAAATTGGGAGGGGGAAAACATTTGAAATGCCAATAAATAAAATAGTCAATAAAGATGAAGAAAAAAAAAGAAATTGAGAAAAAAAATGTTGGATATATCACAATTCCTACTGTTTAAATTGTACTTCTGAACCATTAGTTATATATTGCCGACCAATAGAACAAAGTGCTGGAATCAGAAATGAACCCAACAAGATGTACCCAAGGTGTACATTGGAGAAAGACAGCATATCCAACAAAGGATTTTTGGAAATGTGGCTATCTATAAATGGAAGATTGAAAGTAGGTTCTAGTTGCTGCTTATCAGAAATACCTATTCAAGGTAAAATATCAGAAAAAATGAGCAAAAACTTTGAAAGTGGTAGAGGAAAACAGAAATATTTATAGGTATAGGCAGAGGAAACAATGAAAGAATTGAGGAAAAGAACTGCGCTAAGAAATGAAGCTACTGTGGCTAAGTGACTAAGTGCATACCACGGTGGAACACTGATCATTAGTTCAAGACGCCCAGCTCTTAGAAAGCATCCTAGAAGAGGAGGTGATAAAAACGAAAGATGCAGAGAGGAGTAGAATCTGGTTAAATGCTGTCTTCTATACGTGGCACAGGGGTCACAAACATAAACTCATGCCAGCTTTATTTATCTTCATGATACTTATAAAAGACCAAAACATCCAAAATCCCAGAGTCATACATGATCAAATATGGGGCCTATACTCCACACTAAGGAACTATTGACAATGGATTGTTACTAGGAGAAAGAGAATCATTCTGTATGAAGGTGTGGCCGTAGGTACAGTTTCCCAGCCTAGTGCATGCCTCATCACATATAAACTTACAGGCAGCATTAACTTAGTGGATTATCAAATAATTGTAAGAGACACGGACTTGGGAGTAGTTATTTTGCAGTGATATGGGAGTAATGGGAGAAGGCAATGACATTTTAGTTTGTGTATGTGTGTGTGTGTACATGTATGTATGTGTGTATATATCTATGTATACATATATATACACACATGTATATATATATATATATATATATATATATATATATATATATATATATACAAATATATGTGTATATATTATTCAAAGAAATAAGTAGCCAACTGCTTTGCCCAGTAAAGGAGGATAACTCATTGAAGTTTTACAAATTTTGAGGTTTTACAGATAACATTAGAAGTTAAGAAACTTTCATCTTAGCTCCAAACTTTCATCTTAGCTCCAAACTTTGTCTCTGTAACTCCTCCTATGGGTGTTTTGTTCCCTATTCTTTGGAGCTAAGATGAAAGGATGGACCATCCAGAATCTACCCCACCTGGGGAACCATCCCATAATCAGCCACCAAACCCAGACACTATTGCATTTGCCAGCAAGATTTTGCTGAAAGGACCCTGATATAGCTGTCTCAAGTGAGGCTATGCCAGTGCCTGGCAAATACAGAAGTGGATGCTCACAGTCATGTATAGAATGGAACACAGAGCCCCCAATAGATGAGTTAGAGAAAGTACCCAAGGAGCTGAAGTGGTCTGCAACCCTATAGATGGAACAACAATATGAACTAACAAGTACCCCCAGAGCTCTTGTCTTTAGCTGCATATGTAGCAGAAGATGGCCTTGTTGGCCATCAATGTGAAGAGGGGCCCCTTGGTCTTGCAAACTTTATATGCCCCAGTACAGTGGAATTCCAAGGCCAAGAAGTGGAAGTGGGTGGGTAGGGGATCATGGCGGGCAGAGAGGTATAGGGAACTTTCAGGATAGCATTTTAAATGTAAATAAAGAAAATATCTAATTTTTTAAAAAGTAGTTTAGAAACTGACTATTAAGAGTAATTATTGACATTCTAACAACATCGACATCAACATCACCATTACTATTATTCTGGTGATGATGCTGAGAAAATCCCCTGCCACTTGCAATGCTTCCCAGCCTAAGAAACTATCTTATCTATACAAATTAAATTAATCTCAAAGCAAGTAATATTTCACCAGCTTTATTGACTTCATTGCTTACTAAGAGGATAGTAACCTGACAGCATCCTGTTGGTATAACAGCATGTTTCTCCATTTTAAAATTGGGAAAATTAAAAATTTCCCACTCAGTTGTACATCTTAAACCTTTCACACTGGATGGCTGAACCCAGACGAGATGCGTGGAATCAAATGTGTTAATACAAATTCTAAAAATTTGGTAATGGTTCTATTTAATTTAAAAAATATTAAATATCTCCCTCATAGATTATTACCAATAATGCTATTTACTTCAAAACAAAGCAAATAACTTTTATTTTTTTGTAAATTGTAAGCCAATATATCTAACCTTCTCTTTTAATTTCAGAGTAATAGAAATAATGCTATATTTGAAGTTGACATTTTAAGTTGTTAAATAATAAGCAAGATGTAGTTATTAAAAATTAAGTTGAGGACAGTTGAAATATAAGTCAATAAAAGATGAAAGAATTTCCTAGTGATTAAATTAAAAGAGTAAGGGATAAAAATTCATCATAAGAACCAGCTAATGGTGTTGATTGTACAGGTCTCATTATTCCATGAATTATGAATTCATTTTTAAATAAGGAAACTGCAGATCTTAATTAGTTTTTACAAAATATTTGATGACATTATTAGATGAAGTGTGGATCAATATTATCAATTTAATATTCAATGTGATTACAGCTTTTCTTAAAGCTACTTTGTTTGGACATCACTTTTAAAATAACATTTATGCTAACTTTTACAGGCTTGTCTGTGTTGGTGAGAAATAAACATGAATCACTATCACTATCAATATTGCGTATTAAGCTAATCAAAAATTATTTCATAACAAGATATATTGTCCTGAACATGATTTATAAATATTTTTAAACTACTACATTTGCTACAAAAACTGACTAAAATAAACAAACTATGAATTATAGTTCATAATTAGTATTATTTTACACTTTTCAAATTAATTCCAGAGGCATCATGATATTGAATGTTAGCAAACCTTCTGGATTTAGAAAGATACTGATCCCTTGATCGGCTTTGTCAATGTGATGTAGTCCTAGGTACAACTGGGAAGAGGAGATTTTAATTGAGCAAATGCCACTGTAAAATTGATCCGTGGGCAAGGAAGTAAGACTTATTTTTAGTGATGAATGTGGGAGGACCTAGCCCTGCCTACTGGGGAATGGTGCTACCTGTTGGCCCATTGTCCTGGATTATACAAGAAAGCAGGCTGACCAAGGCATGAGAAGTTAGACAGTAAACAACACTCCTACATGGCCTCTGATTTGGTTCCTGCCTCAATGTTCCTGTCCATTGTGTTCCTTCCCTGACTTCCTGCAGTGATGGCCCGAAAACTTTAAGAAGTCATTAGGGTGTTTTATCACCATCATAGAAACCCTAATTAAGACAACGGAGTACAGTTTTGTGGCTAGGCAAACATATACCCGGGATTTGTCTTATGAATAAGAACTGAGAAGTGTTCCTAATGTTTATACATCCATATTTTCCCAGAATGCTGCTTCAGTGATAAAGTCATTGCATCATAAGTTTCTTCATCAGTTTCTGGTAGGTCACAGAATATGGTGCCTATTAGTAGTTAGAATTTAATATCATCTCAAAATTAATGACAGGAGTATGCAAATGTGTGTGTGTATGCTCTATGCATGCATGTTTGTATATTATCTTTGCTCATGAACAAAATCAAGCATCACATTTAATATCTCACAAGTTTTAAAGCAGTTATATTTATTACAGTTTTAAAATGAAGTCTTTGAAAACCAACAAAGGTGAACTCAATTGGTAAGCTGGAGTAAGTGAGATTAAAAATTCAACTTTACTCATGATTGTTCATTGACTGTACTTTATCTTCATATCATACTATGGAATGTAAAGGGGAGGACATAGAGGTAAAGACTATTTTCCCCAAGTCCCCTCAAATTCATATTGTGGAATAGGTGGAAAGTGATGTTTTTTTGTCACTAAGGAAAATATGTATGGAAATATTTTTATTGAACCAAAATATTTTTGAGTGACTATTGTTTGTATTTAAGTCAGAACAAGATAAAGACATTTCTAAATGTGATACATAGAAAACCTTCATATAGCACCTAAGCATTGTTTACTAGGAGATTCAAGATATTAAGGGTATAGGGACTACAAAAGAAGTTCGGAAAAGGCACTTCCTGAAAGGTACCATGATTAATATTAACAGCATGGCAATGACATTGTTTTAAAAAATTCTGAAACTTTTAATGTTTATATCTCTGTGAAGTGTGGAATGGTTTATATATCATCTCTGCTTATACTGAAATAACTTTAATCATTATAAACATCAAATATGAAGCTTCTCTTTATCTTTCATTGATGTTAGATTATTAGAAATATAAACTATATTCACTGCCTTAGCGTTGCAAAGGTCATGTTTATAGAATCCCTTCCATTATGAAAATATTCTTCACATAATACAGACCTCTCTCTAAAAATATCATTATTGAGTATTTCTCATTATTTCAATGAGACAACTTCATAATGATAATTTGTTAATGATATAATTACACCTTGAAAATTCTTTCCTATCTGTGATCACTAAATGGTGCTTCTAATAGATCACATTAATAATTGGCCCCTCAGAACTTGTATTGGAATGGGAATTCAGCCAGATCATAAATACTCATTTTGGAAAAGACACAAGAAAGATTATCATTGGTGGCCATGTAAATAGCCCAAGAATCACTTTATTTATTTCTACATGTTAATTATGTCGATTATAAATATTCTAGTTTTACCTTTACAACTCAGTATCACTTAACATTAGTTAAACCTTAAAAAACAGAAATAAACCAAAAGTATTAAAATAAAACAAGCATCTCTAATTAGGGTATTGGACCTTAGGGTTGTTTACTAGAAAACCTTAGAAAGTGGATTTTATAAGAATAATGGAAGGTTTTCCAACCATCCTTATTCATCACTTTGGTGAGCACATAGGTTTGATAAAAAGAGTAGTGTTGGGCCTAGAGAGATGGCTTTATGGTTAAGAGCAGTGACTGTTCCTCCAGAGGATCCAGGTTCAATCTACAGTATCCCTATGGTAACTCACAACTGCCTATAACTCCAGTTCCATGGGTTGTTACACCAATGCACATGAAATAAAATTAACTAAATTATAGAGAAAGAATTGTTTCAAAACAGATATTGTTATCAATGTTTGTCCTCATAAATATGCATAGAGAGTAGTGAAGCTGCTTTAGGCTGCCTTTCAATGATGAGGGATGACACGCCTAACCAAGCTCTTGTCCTCGCAGGAAGAATGTCTGAAACTGTACCACCATTAGCATTTGCTCTTTCAGAGATGGCAATTATAATGCTAGCCAATGACTTATTTAAATATATTTGCTGGCATGGCTTCTTCTAGGTGAAGTTTCTGTGATAAGTGGGATGGGATAGCTTAGATCAAACTGAACGCTGTTGAGAGATCTGATGCACTTAGAGCTAAAATTAATTAGGATCCTGTTCATGCCACTTTATCACGGTGACATGGGAACACTTCTTTAAAATACATCTGCAGAGTCTGCTTTAGCATAAAATGAAGAGCTTCCTGTTCACTAAAAGTTACAGAATTCAAACAGCGAGTTAGTGAGAGAAAGGGGCTAACAGCAAAGAAGAGAAAACATTCGGTGAGGATCTACTGGCAGGCTAGATGGAAAAAGGGAGAGGGAGTTAATGGAGGCTTTTGAACCAGATGAGACGTTTCAGGATACAAGGGGGTCATATCAAAAAGGACAAGCAATGAACAGGTTCAAGGAGGCGGAAAGGTGGGATTATGGAGGTGAAAAAGGAAAACCATCCAGGCAGCCTCATGCTGGAGAGAGATGATGACAGGGAAGCCAGGGGGACAGCCAGGATCAGTGTCCACCTGTCAGTCAATAATTTCCATAAAGAAGCTTTGGTAGAATCAACATGGATCAAATAACCAAAGCCTGGCAATTCTGTGATGGACTCTTATTTGAGGAATATATTCAGTTTCTTTGTCAATGAAGACAAGTTTAGGATTTTTGTCAGAAACTTTAAGTCTGCGTGATTATATTACAAAATCATTAACAGGAACATGTCTGCAAACCTTGGGGGGATAAAAACAAACCTATGGTAGTTATAATAACATATATTTGCTCTTTTTGTTTGGGGGGGAAATGATTACTTTTAAAAAATATATTATAGGAAACTTCTGAATGTCAGAAAAAGAACTCCAACTAAGGTCCATGGCTGCATTAATTAAAGGCCAATTTGATTTATATTTCTGAAAAAAGAGAAAAAAAAAAAAGAAACAGGAAGCAAAGTGCCAGTGATCAGAACACGGACCACCCTGAATTGAGAACAAAACCTTAGCCCTTCAATACTGCCTTGTGAGGCATTAAGCTACTCAAATCACCAACAGCTTAAGTTACTAGGATGTAAAATGAGGTGATAATAATCATCATTTATTCATTGACAGAATGAAAAAAAGTTAATACCAACAAAGCATGGGGAAGTCCACACTGCTCTTAGTAGCAGCTGATTCCAGACACGAATAAATTTATAATTCAAACTACTGATTCTGCATTGAAGTTTTAACTCTTATTAACAAAGTAATGAACGAATGTAGTGAGGGTACAGATATGAGTATGACTATAACAAAATGGGCTGTATGATTTAATATAATAAACTCTTATTCTCACTGTTATCCTGAAGAATGTGAGGCTTAGAGGAGTACTTACATACGTGTTTTCACGTCATGATTCAATGCATCATCTTCTCCTTTTGATGAGAACAAAACCCCAAAATCAGTCACACGAGTCATTCATTATCAGTTTTCAACGTAATATTAAAGGCCACAGTTGCTAAGCAAGTTCTTGGCATGAGAATAGTCAATTTAAATAGCACAATATGGATAGGATAGATAAAAGAGAGCACATTGCCGCTGGCCATCTTAATTCGTTCTTTCCTTTGAATTAAATCCTTGAGTCAGAAAGTAGAAGATGGAATGGTGGGAAAATTCTGTTCTAATGTCAACCAGTTAAAGGGCCTGCATGGAGAATTCCTACCTGAAACTTCAGAAGTCTTTATGGATGCAACTGAAACTCGTGAATAGAATCCTTATGAATATCTTACTTTTCCTTCAGCATGGTGGGTCTTGATAAAATCCTACAGTCTGCATGTTTCTTCTTTGCTACATGACTCCTTCCATTTCAAAGGGATCACTGTGTTTATTAAACGTCTGCATTTTCTGTAGTTGAAACTGCTGTAGACTGCTAAACCATGCCACCGCTCTGGGCTCTGGGTAAATAGCCACTCTATGAGTATTGCTTAATTTTTAACTGCTTGGTTGTCATTGCCCTAAGTCTGGAAGACCTAATGAAATGAGGAGCTATGAAACCTTTGCATGTGTTAATAGTGCTCTTGTAAATCTCCCATGGAGAAGTTGCAAGAAATTGGTATGGTCCAGAGGAGACCCCAAGGGAAGTATGGAAAGGAAAACAAAACTATGAAATAGGAGGCAAAGGAACTCATGCAAATAAAATATTATAGTTGCGGAGAAGCAACCAGAATCACATAGCCATAAGGCTGACGGATTCCATTAAGAACAACACCAACAACCAGTGACTAAAGTTGCAGGTCATTTTCAAGACATGAAGAGAAAAGAGCTTGGACTATTACCATGCTTTAGAAAATCATATAGAATGCCTTATGATGTATGTACATAGGATACTAAATGAGAGGTATTTATTTGGCCCTGTCTTCATGTCCACACGCCCTTTATACTGGGAGACAATATTCATTGGGTACTTTTATGCTTGCTAGACTTTTCACCTCACAGATGTGGGGCAAGATATGAGTATTGCTATCAACTATGCACACAGTGGCTAAATATTACTCTGTCATGAATTGTGTTTCTAAGTCAGACATGTCAGTGTTATATACTGATGAAGTACATAGTGATTAAGGCCAAGGGGAGCTTGTTAATTCAGCAGCAAATTAAAATAATGTGAATACAATGGTAAATTCTTATCCAAATTATTTGGGAATTCATTTGAATCACAGTGCTACATTAGTTCATAATGACTAATATTATTATAATTAATATTAAGTGATAATATAATGAATGAATTCTTGTTCCGAGATCACATCTTAGTGAAAGCATGAATTCCTGAAAGCGTGTGCTAGCTTTGGACTTGGGAGCGATGGGAGGGAACAAAACCACTGACAAAAACAAAACCAATCCTACTGTTTCTTTATAACTCAGCATTTTCCTTTTGAATTGCTTGGCTAGCTTCCTATGTGTTTAGACCAAGACATTTTCCGTTATGCTATGATGTTCCAAAAGAACAGAGGTGAGTGTAATAATCTCCTAAAGTGAGTTCTAAGGTTTTGAAGTCCAAAATGTACACGAGGCAATAACATGTTTGCTTTAAGAGCTTTTGAAACCTAAGTACTGACCTCTGTGTGCCCACTAATGCCTGATAATTGAATGTAGACACTGAGGATTGGAAAATAAGGTACTTAGAAGGCAAGGATCATATTCAAACCTGCCCTTGTAATAGAGGAGCACAGTTTATCTGAGAGTGTATGTCCTGCCTCAAAGAACCTCAATAATCATAAGCAGTGGGAGATTCCCACTTTCCATAGTGAGGGCAGTACAAATCTTGCTGTAGGTCACAGGAAAGAGAAATAAGAAACAAGGGTGCTGAAGGGGTTCATATGGCAGTTGCTCCTGGGAAATGGGTACCAACTCACATCTTGAAGTTTAATGATAAGCTGTGACTTTTTTTCTTGCTTACTGCATGTAGTATTTTATTGTATTTGCCTTAGGCCAGTTTGGATGGACTCTTTCCACTATGAAGATGGCATGTTTATTGCTTAACCTTGACAGTTTGTACATGGTATTTTCTGTGACATATTTCTTCTGAGGGTTATCTAAGGCAGAATATGAACTTTTTACTATACATAAAAGCAATGTGATATTGTGGTTCAATTGTTTTAGATTTTAATTTTTGAGACATTGTCTCACAATTTAGCCGAAGGTTAACCTCAAATCATGACAATCCCCTAGTCTCAGGCATCTGAATCCAAGGATTATAGATAGAAGCCAGTTTGCCTGTGTAGTTTAAAATTACAACTGCCTCTGGTGACAAACATGTAATATGACAGGATTGTTAAGGTATTTTTCCAAAAACTTTATGATCTAAGGAATGACTGCTGATGGAGGTACAAAAGAAATGGGTACTTGAAATGGGATATAATCTTGGTACATATCTTATGAGCACTAGTGCAATAATAACTAATAACTGTT
>LR749646.1:1045768-1099125 GCA_902729485.2 Mus minutoides | reverse complement strand
GAGAGAGAGAGAGAGAGAGAGAGAGAGAGAGAGAGAGAGAGAGAGAGAGAGAGAGATTCAAAGATTCAAAACTAGAATGAGATGAAACTTAGCAGAAATGGTTGAACTGGTTGAAAACAAAGAAGTGTGGATCCTGTCCAGCTATCATGAATGGAAAGGAGAGGTACGTTTTTCCTCTGTAATAGTGAAATTGGCCTTCGCTCTTTTTGATCTCTGAAGTAGAAACTGACAGTGTACAATGATTTGTTTGTTTAATGACTATGATTTACCACTTTTCAATGAGTCATTTTTTTACTGTGACATTTTTAGGTCAAGAGATGTGCGCCCTCAGTTCAAATGTAGGTCGCTGTCCTTTAGTGAACCTCTGCAACAGATCTTACACATTCAGCAATTTTAAACCTCAAGATATTAACAGCAGTTCCAGCCACAAGTCTCATATTCCATCCACATCCTTTTGCTGAGTGTACCTTCTATTTCACCCCTTCGGGGCATCTCAAATGTTTCCGCTTTCATTTAAAACAAATGGATGAACTTATAGGTGGGGTCAGTTTTTAGGCAAATTTCTTTTTTCCATTTACCTATCCTGTTTTCTACTTTCAAAAATATCAACTGAGTAGTACCACCTGACAATTTCATTGAATTCTGCTAAAATAATAATAATAATAATAATAATAATAATAATAATAATAATAATAATAGTGCCTAGAATTCTGAGGTACATTTTTTTGGGAACTACAATGTGTAAAAAACTTTTTAAAGATCTTTGACCTCCTCAGCAGCATTCTCAGGTAATTGAGCCATAGTTTTGAGCTGTGAGCTTGACACCATAGGTGGTTTTGCTTTTAAAAAGAACAACATCATGTTTCTTTTAGGTACAGTAACAAACTCATATTCTGCCTTTGTAGAACACCAGGTGAAGCATGTCTGAGCATCACTGTGCACAGATTGATGAGATAATTATGGTAATGACTTGCTGTGGTTGTAGTTGGTATAGCATAATCTTTCATAAGAATTTGGCTAAAGTGAAGTAAATGCCAAAGTTACTTGGCATGAAAGAGCATATCTTTATATTAATCATTAGAGGCAGACAATGAAAAAAGAGGTTTATTTCTTTTCTATATTAAAAATGCTTCTGCACATTGCAAATTATTCTACAAACTGAATATGTGTTTTAAAATAATTTTACAAGGTAAGAGTAAAATTGGGATACTCTTGAGTAACGATATCTAATGAGAAGATATTATTTAAAATATTTGTTCAGAGAGGTATTAAACAAAAATAGAGAAGTTTACATGTGACTGTCTTCAAATGAATGAGTAATTTCATGGTGATTTCCAAAATACCAATTCTTTAGTTTCTTTAGTTACAACCTTTAGGATGCTAAACATCCAGAACAAGGACAAAGGTCTAGGCAGTGGTCAAAAGGCACTGAAGAATGTAGATCTCAGTAGATATTATATGCCCTAGTACAGGGGAACACCGGGGACAAGATGTGGGAATGGGTGGGGAGGGGAATGGGGGAGGGTTTAGGGGACTTTCGGGATAACATTTGAAATGTAAATGAGGAAAATATCTAATAAAAAATTGGAAAAAAAAGAAATGTCACATGGTTAATATTAGATAGATGGATAGATGAGAGATTCATAAAGAAAGAAAGATGGATGGATGGGAGGAAGGAAGGAGGGAGGGAAGGAAAGAAAGGAGGGAGGGAGGGAGGCAGGGAGGGAGGGAGGTAGATTTCATAATTGTGCTAACTTTACCTCAGCTTAGAGAAGAGTAAAGGTGTGCCTCTTGTCAGGGAATATCAAGATTAGAGCATCTCTCTATATGATGAATAGAGAAGGCCACGATGACAAAGACCTTTGAGATGACGATGCAGAAAGTGGAAATGAAAGCCAGGCAGAGATATAAAGGAGGAACTTTCTAGGAGATATGAAACAGGTCTGAAATCTAAGATATGCTTAGTCTATTCTAAGAGTATCAGTTTGACAGGCGCTACAAGAATACAAGGAATGCATGTTTCAGAGAGGAGGCTATAGTCTATGTTAGCTGCCCAGTCCTGATTGCCTGATCACATCAAAGGACATGCTGAAATTTGATGATGCTTGGTATCTTTCTTTCTATCTATCTATCTATCTATCTATCTATCTATCTATCTATCTATCTATCTATCTATCTATCTATCTATCCTTTTCTTTCTTCCTTTCTTTCTTTCTTTCTTTCTTTCTTTCTTTCTTTCTTTCTTTCTTTCCATTCATTTATTGGTTATGGGACCCACAGAATGTCCAGAACAAAATTACATAATCTGGAGGCAGAGGCAGGTGGATTTCTGAGTTTGAGGCCAGCCTGGTCTACAAAGTGAGTTCCAGGTCAGCCAGGGCTATACAAAGAAACCCTGTCTCAATAAATAAATAAATAAATAAACAAAAAAACATAACCTATTTTAAATGTATCATTCTGACTACTGTGGAACAGGCTAAGAATTCTAAAAGAAAATGCAAATAATCCCACTTAAAGAATACTGAAAACCATTCAAAGGTTGATGGGAACTTAATGCAAGAAAAAGAAAGAAGAATGTGGATATTAGATTCTTTCTGAAACATAAAGCAATGGGATTTGCTGATACTCAGGGTTTGAGATGTAAGTGAGGAGAGTTTGAGGTGCATCTCTACCTTCTAACTGCGGAATCTTCCAATTATGCCAGTATGTATATAAGATAAATTTAGAGTTTAAAATACAGGTAAAAAATGGGATTCCTAAGCTTAAGTGTGACTTTAAGTCATGAGACTGGATAAACTTACATTGTGAGTGTTTTACCATAGAGACAGAAGCAATGTTTGTGTTCCAGGACACTAATCAGAATGAAGGGGAGGTAACTGTTAATGAAAATTAACTTATGAAGGACATAGGAGGCTGGAAGCAAACCATGAATAAATGCTGCGCAGGGTACCAAACAAAGATAGTACTGAGAGAAAGAATTGCCTACTTACACAAAGTTTTGCTTATAAAGTAAGATGAGGATCTCTGGGTGACATAGATTTGCATAAATGAGCTATTAGTAGCTTTGCCCAGAAAGATATTATGAGGTACCAAGCATACTCTAATACCAGTACTTATGAATTTAAAGTCATCCTGATCTACATAGAGAGTTGCAGACCACCCAGGGATATAAGGGGATATCAGTTTTCTTGAATTCAATGTCATTAGGTATATCAATCACACTACAGAGCAAACCCTAGTCATAGGAGTGGTTGACGTGCAGAACAAACTCCATGAGCAAACCCTAGTCATAGGAGTGGTTGACGTGCAGAACAAACTCCATGTTTTATTTTGTTTTTGTTGGAAGGGGGCCAGGGCTGTGTTTGTTTATGCATTTTTTGTCTTACTGTTATTCTATTTAATTTTCATTTTTTTTTAAATTTTCATTTGTTTTTTTCTTTACATGGTGTGAGGAAGAGAGAAGTAGCGGGGAGATCATGAACCTGGGAATATTTAGGGAGGTGAAGAGCCTGATCCAAATACATTGTATTTAAAAAATAAATGGAAAATTTAAAAAGAATTTATGACATGTTAGAAGCAAAATTAGATGTTTATTTATTCAAAATAAGAGAATAAACTTGGTGTTAGAGAAAGAAATGGGGAAAATATTTCTTTTTTAACTTTTTTTCCATTTTCTATTAGATATTTTCTTAATTTACATTTCAAATGCTATTCTGAAAGTCTCCTCCTCCCTCCCCCCTCCCTGCTCCCCTCTCCACCCACACCCACTTCTTGGCCCTGGCATTCCCCTGTATTGGGGCATATAAAGATTGCAGTACCAAGGGGCCTCTCTTCCCACTGATGACCGACTAGGCCATCTTCTGCTACATATGGAGCTAGAGACACGAGTTCTGGGGGTTCTGGTTAGTTCATATTGTTGATCCTCTTCTAGGGTTGCAGACCCCTTCAGCTCTTGGGGTTCTATCTCTAGCTTCTTCATTGTGGGCCCTGTGTTCCCTCTTATAGATGATTATGAGCATCCACTTCTGTACAAGACAGCTATATCAGGGTCCCTTAAGTAGGCACTAGCTGTCCTATGCCGTAGTGTCTGAGTTTAATGACTGATTATGGGATGGATCCCCCGTGGTGGGGTAGTCTCTGTATGGTCCATCCTTTCATCTTAGCTCTAAACTTTGTCTCTGTAACTCCTTTCATGGGTATTTTGTTTCCTCTTCACAGGAGAAATGAAGAATCCACGAGCTGGTCTTCCTTCTTGATATTCTTGTGTTTTGCAAATTGTATCTTGGATATTCTGTTCTGGGCTAATATCCATTTATCAGTGAGTGCATACCCAATGACTTCTTTTGTGATTGGGTTACCTCACTAAGGATTATATCCTCCAGATACATCTATTTGCCCAAGAATTTCATAAATTCATTTTTTTAATAGCAGAATAGTACTCCATTGTGTAAATGTACCACATTTTCTGTATCCATTCCTCTGTTGAGGGACATCTGTGTTCTTTCCAGCTTCTGGCTATTATAAATAAGGCTGCTATGAACATAGTGGAACATGTGCCCTTTTTACCAGTTGGAACATCTTCTGGGTATGCCCAGGAGAGGTATTGCTGGATCCTCTGGTAGTACTATGTCCAATTTTCTGAGATAATGCCAGACTGACTTCCAGAGTGGTTGTACAAGCTTGCATTCCTGCCAGCAATGGAGGAGTGTTCCTCTTTCTCCACATCCTCGCCAGCATCTGTTGTCCCCTGAATTTTTGATCTTAGCCATTCTGACTGGTGTGACATGGAATCTCAGGGTTGTTTTGATTTGCATTTCCCTGATGATTAAGGATGTTGAACATTTTTTCAGATGTTTCTCAGCCATTCTGAATTCCTCAGTTGAGAATTCTTTGTTTAGCTCTGTACCCCATTTTTTAATGGGGTTATTCATTTTTCTGGAGTCCAGTTTCTTTAGCTCTTTGTAGGTGTTGGATATTAATCCCCTATCATATGACATTGAAATTGAAGTTAACAGAGAACTGAGTAGAGATAATTAGGAATGGATAACCAACACTAATGAAATTTGAAACAAACAAACAAACAAACAAACAAACCTCAAAAACTAAAACAAAGAAACATGCTATTGTATAAGCTTCTTTAAATATTTACATAAACATATACATAAAGAGTTTAAATGAAGTCAACTTAAAGCAGTAACATTGCCTTAGAAAATACCATAAGCTAACAAGTAATAAACAAATTACCTGGTTTGGAGTTGTTGGCAGCTGAGATCCAATAGCTTCCTAAACATCACAGACTATTTCTCTTAGTTACATACCAGAAACTTAAGGTAAGGCTCCATTGCTGAAGACACTACATGCTTTAGTCATAGAACACGCAGCAATGATGGCACTGACTAGAGGCTTCATCCCTATTCGCTGTTTTTCATAGTGCTTGAAAGTACTTTGCACTCTTTGGAGGAGTAAACTCATTGCCAGTCCTAACTGTCTGTGACCGTTTCAAGTTACACTAACAGCTGACCTGGTAAACCTGGAACTGGATGTAAAAGTGGCATAATGTAGCAGGAGTAACAAATACGTTCTGATTGGATTTAATGGCCACTCCCAAATAAAAATACTAGGAAACCTAGATTGAGCCTCAAACCAGTGGCTGGACAGGAGAACTGACAACAGTTAATCTGCTGGGTGAGCACATAATGGAACTATTAATAACTTACCACTGTACCCCAAAATTTAGCCTCATCTAGAGAAGCTTCTTTTTTCAATAGATGTCCATGAACCCAGAGATCCATAACTGATGGAGGTGCAGAATATGAGACGATGCTACAGAGTGCTCAATTTTAATTGGAGCATCTATATCATATTCTCTCCTTCTAAGACACTGTAATTACTGTAGACGAGTGGGTGGTAAGATTGTAGGAGCTGAAGTTGGTCGGTAACTACAGCAAAACAATTCTTTTTGGACACAGCAGAACTGCACATAGGAATGCAGAGAAGTGCAGAAAACTTGCACAAGTTCAAACCAGAGAACACTCCAGCCTGGAGCCGGGAGTTAGGTATAAAACTCCATTTCTAGCTAAGAAGTTACTTAAGCAATTGATAGCTCTTGGGATAGTGGAAGTCATTTTTCTAGGTATGCGGTCCCTGATAGGTTGAATCATGTACCAGTGGAAGACCACACATTCAAAAGTATATGTGCAACATAGACTGTATTTGATAGGAAGAAATTGACTTACATGGATAAGAAAACACCAACTGATTACACAATACCAAATGGTTAGAATTAAGAGCATAGATAAAACTAATACTTTACAGATAGAGCAAATTATATTTATGCATTTAAGATATTTATAAATATATATTATAAATATGTAAAATTAATAAAATAGAGTCAATCTGTTTTAAAGGAGATAGCAAGGAGAGGACGTGGCGGGGTTTAGGGAGGGTAGAAGAGGAAGGTAAAATGATGAGATTATATTCTAATGTCAGAAAAAATAAGAATGAAAAGAAGAGAGAAAGTTTTGTGAGAAGGGAAGAGGTGTGGATCTGGGAGAAGTCTCAGGAAGGACATTGAACATAATCAAATTACATTGTACAAAATTCTCAAAGAACTAATAAAAATGAAGAATAAAAGATTTGATATTAATCTCGATCTTAAAATTTAAAGAGAACATCAAGAGCCATCTGTGCTAGGACGCACAGTGCTTCAAGGATATCGAGCTGATTGAAAAATTACTGGTGGGAAATTCAAGACAGGTTTTAGTGATGGATCATAGATTGCTGTGAATGGAGGCAGAGGGTCACATGGTTAGAGAGGACAATTGAAACACAGAAAAATGAAGGCCCTGTCGTGGATTTGGGTTATATTTCCTGATGAGGTACTTGTAGAGAAAAGGTGTTGCTCTTTTTTTGGGGGGAATCTGAGACTGTTTGACAAATTTTCTAAGCCCTGAGATGCAAAGGAGAAGAGCAAAACATTTCAACCTTACCATGGTTTTTTATTATTATTATTATTATTTTTGTGTGTGTGTGAAATAGATGTCTCATTTAGTGTTGTGCATTCTGCCTTCTCATTCTCTGAACCTTGAATTACTGTTGTTCTCTGTGTTCATCTTTATAGGAGATGATAGCTCAGACAGAACTGCTAGCAAATCTCCTGTCTTTCTGTTTTGTTTTGTTTTGTTTTTTGTTTTTTGTTTTTTTCTTATCTCAACCCAACACCCTTCTGCTCAGTGTCATCAAAAACAAAGCAAGGAACTAGATCCTGAGATACATGTAATTGTAACAATTAATGATTTTATCAATGACATGCAGACTTTTAGTCTATAAATATGAGGTATCATTAACAAATCAATGTGTGTACATTCAAAGGACAGATAAAAAAGGAACTAAGGACAATGTTCAAGATTGGTCCAGACACTTAGTTGAAGATTAAGCAAATCTAGTGTTGAAGGATCTGATTGATTTGGCTCTTGGCTCTGTTGGAGAAGCTCTACACAGTGTAGGTTTTCTGGAGCTAGAAATGGATTTGTGCCTGGCAGCTAGAAACAACCCCTGAGCCTCCAGTAGCATGAAGTCATGTTTCTTTTCCAGGGCTTGATGTCTCACCAGTATACACAGAGAGACACTTGGTTCCACCTTGGTTCGTTTGCACTTCCATGGATGCCTACACACACAGAGGTGGGCTGACATGCTTTGAAGTGCTTCCCTCCAGCTTTGAAGATCCAGTAGACTCCCTGCTTGCCCATTTTGCAATCTGTCTGAATCCATGCAAATTTCTTCTGCTAATTCTAATAGGGTAAGTGTACCTATAGGTTTGATGCCTGGAAAATAATAGATGCCCAGCAAACTCATGTGCTATCTTGGAAAGATTGATCTAATGAGGTGGACACTCTGAGTACAAGCATATTTCTCCTTGCACACTTTCAAGGGAGGATCAAAATAAATGTGCTAAAAATTAAAAGTAAGTAAACATAGGTGATTCTCTACTTTTACACATAACACTTTCTAGATAATATATGTATAGGATCCAACATTAGGTATATAGAGTCACCGATTAGAAGTTGAGGATTTTAAAACATACAACTGTATAAACACCGGCACAACACAACATTCAGTTGCTTTCTAACTAGATTTCTCATTTAGGTATGATTTCATGTTTGAACTAGTATGCTCTATATTTTATTTAATCTTATTTTCTATTTTCATTCATATTTTTAACTTTATTTGGAACATTAAGAAGCATAACCTTAAGGTTTTCCCCTTAAAACACACCTAAGCATTGGATTATGTAGATTACATCAGGTTTATTAAAACAATTCTTTTTTTGATTCTAGTTCTTTAAAAAATTTCATTAGTTTTCTTGGACTATTTCATTGCTGAAACTCTATTAAATAATTTTACCCCTCTCCCACATGTAATTCTTCCTTTGTCTCCTATCTAATTATCTTTCCTTTAATTATTGTTATATATATCTTATATACACAACATACACACACACACAAACACCCATACAAATATCCATTACCTACACAGACCTTGTATTATCTTATTATGCATTTAATGTAGATATAGATGATGTAGATGTAGATGATGTAGATGCAGATGATGCAGATGATGTATATGTAGTATATATAGTATTTGTTGTATATAATATATATGCATATATGTATGTATATATAAATACAGCATGCTACATCCATGTATTTTAGCACTCCACATCTACCTCTAAAAAAGAACATCTATCTGAACATTTCAAACCAGGAACTCTTGTATAAATGAACATGTGCTGCTGAGAAAGAGAGAGAGAGAGAGATCACTGTGGTTGACAGCTCTACCAATATTTTATTTTATCTTTGCTTATGTGTTTATGTACAAAATTCCAAATATGCCCAACAATTATGCCTAAGGTATCAAGGTCTAATGAGGACAACTATTCTAAAGACACAGCATCAAAGTTCGGGCTTTTGTTAGGAAATAATGTGATGTTTCTGAAAACAATTGTGAGATTGAGGCAGAGTGCTAATATGTGTTACACATTCAATCAGGCAGCAAGCACTACACACACACACACACACACACACACACACACACACACACACACACAGACAGACAAATATCCATTACCTACACAGATCTTGTATAAACTTATTATGCATTTAATTTTTCGTATTGTAAGAATGAGGTTCAAACGCATGAGTTATTTGCCCTGGGTCATAAAGACAACCCCTGGTGAATACAGTGGCCCAGTTCTCTGTTCAGGCACCAACAACTACAAGGTATTTTGGGTGATCTATAACATAACCTGAAGGCAACACAAATTGACTACAGGGGTTCTCATCTTCAGGCACTTTGATCCTTGGGATATTGTCATGCTGTAGCAATTTCCTGGCAGGGAAGAACAATTAGGTTCCCATGAAATACCCTGGCACCTGTCCATCCCTCATGAATGGAGCATGACATACCCCTCCACAGTCATCACAGAAGACACGCTGGGTTAAGGCTAATATGTTCTTTTAATAGTTGCTTCTGGAAGCCAACCAAGAGCAGCCATCATTTGAATTTGGCATGATTTCATCAATGCTTGTTGCTCATAATTTCATTATTCTCCAGATGTTAACATATTTTTCTGTGATACTAATTTTTCTTTTGCCAATTAATTCTTGTCAGATTTGTGAGGCAGTTCTCTCTTGGATTATTTATTTGCACATTGATTGTCTAAGATGTAAGCTTCCAGGGGAGATTGAATCTTCAATGGACCAAATATGGTGACTCTGGAAGAGTATATTGTTATCAACACTGGCATGTCTAATGAATATGTAAAAGTATGTATATATATATATATATATATATATATATATATATATAGATAGATAGATATAGATATAATAGAGTGTAAGATATTAAACCAGGCTATCTAAATATATATTTTAGTAATTAGAGAATAACAGTAGAAGTTAATTCTTATGTTTCCTCTAGCAAGTTTATGTAGTAAAAACTGAATTTCAAAAGCCATTTATTCATATCAGGATCTAATAAAACAAATAATTTTAAAAATATTAATATCAGTGTACAAAAAAGCACTTTCTAAAAATCTTCCTATTTTTCTTTTTAATTAAAAATAGTACTCTGAATAATCCTCTTATTATAAATTTCAACGCTTGGGTCTGTGTGCTTCATTAACTGTCAATTTGTTACCTTAATTTTAATCACTCCCTATAAAATAGAATTAAATTTTTAGTCTTCTTTCATTTCTTTTTTACTAGACTCCTATATCTTTGGTGATTTAAAATTGTAACTCCTGTTAGCCTGTCTTCCTTTTGAAGTGTTGAATGTTAAGTAGACATCTTTTGGGGGGTTAGGAGTGGCACCAGCAGGCATTGTGGTATGTCTGGTACATATTGAAACTGTCCTCTTGTTGTCTGTCTGAGTAACTGAAGGCCACAGAAGCGTGGCATGAAATGTGTAGGAAATACTGTCTGTAGCTGCTGTTGACTGGAGGTTGGACAATGATATTATGTAAAGCGCCTCTGTTCTATGCAAATAGGAAACCCCTTTTCAATCCAAGCTTAAAGGGCGACCCTTCCCTGCCAAAGCAGGTTCAGCATTCCTCACTGATATAATTTACAGTAAGAAAAGGCAGCTATTGCCAAAGAGGACCCTGAGCCCTAACTGAAAGAGAGTTAGAAAGGGCCACAGTGCATACTAACGGCTAATGTGGTCAACAAAAGAAAGCAACAGCCCTCAGTTGAATAAACTGCAATGAAAAGATTTAAAATGTCACAAACTAAGAAGTGGTCAGCTCTACCCAGTAGCTGGGGTGGGCAAAGATCCAGAGCAGATCCTTTCCAAATGCTCCTTTCTTGAGAAAATTAGAGGGGCTATAAAGTCAATCAGGGAGTATCTGTTTCGAAATTTTTACTTGTGGTATCAAATCTGCTATACTAAATTTCTGAATGGCCAGGAAGTGCCTATTTACTTCATAATATGAACATTCTTTGACCAGAATGATCAATTATACAGAAAGATCTTATTTTATTCTTTTTGTGTGTTCTACTCTGCGATAGAACATTGCAAATGTGAACAAGTGTGCATGAATCTGCTGGGGGTTCTTTTTTTTTTTTTCAACTTTTATTAGATATTTTCTTCATTT
Organism: Mus minutoides; assembly: GCA_902729485.2. Taxonomy (NCBI): domain Eukaryota; kingdom Metazoa; phylum Chordata; class Mammalia; order Rodentia; family Muridae; genus Mus; species Mus minutoides. The sequence goes on along the minus strand of LR749646.1, from coordinate 1,087,973 downwards.
ATATTTCAAGTGTTATCCAGAAAGTTCCCTATATCCTCCCCCCTCCCGGCCCTGCTACCCTACCCACCCGCTCCCACCCCCTGGCCCCGGCATTCCCCTGTATTGGGGCATATAAAGTCTGCATAACCAAGGGGCCTCTCTTCCCACTGATGGCCAACTAGGCCATCCTCTTCTATATATGCAGCTAGAGACACGAGCCCANAGTAAATTGTATCTTGGGTAGTCTAGGTTTCTGGGCTAATATCCACATATCAGTGAGTACATGTTATGTGAGTTCTTTTGTGAATGGGTTACTTCACTCAGGATGATGGCCTCCAGATCCATCCATTTGCCTAGGAATTTCATATATTTATTGTTTTTAATAGCTGAGTAGTACTCCATTGTGTAAATATACCAAATTTATTGTATCCATTCCTCTGTTGAGGGACATCTGGGTTCTTTCCAGTTTCTGGCTATTATGAATAAGGCTGCTATGAAGGTTCTTTAAAAATGCAGCCTCTGAGGCTGAGTTCTGGGGTATCCTTTAAAAGACTCCCTATCATCTCCACCAAACTTCCTAGAGATATAATTGGTGTTTTATCTCAAGAAGCAAGGTTTTAGGTAATAAAATCCTGTATATGGGTGCAAATGTACTCCTCATATACTCTCAGTTTCTCAGGGATCTTTATTATATTACCAATTTTTCCCCATAAACCAAGCTAACATGTGTGGGTCTATCCATCCTTCTCCTTCCTCCCTCCTCCCTCTCCCTCCATTCTTATTGACATCTGACATCTGACATCTGACATCTGAGTCTCTTTTACACCTGAGTATAGCTTCTAACTTAACATCACCTCATCACCTATAGGGATTTTCTGGTCAGATTAACTAGCTGTTTGAATTCACACTTTCTAAGTTGTAAACTCTAGTCTTCCAGAGAAAAAAAAGGAAGTCATGTGGGTAGGGATTCCTGGTGCTGTCTTGAAGATGGCTGTTGTGTTTCTCATGCTCTGAGGAGGAGGCTAACATATGGATATATTGTGGGGCTGCCTGTGCCATCTCTTAAATTGCCAGACCACGTTGTAAGGCGCAGCAGATGGCCAGAGCAGCAGGACATGCCAAACGACGCACTGCAGAGCCCTTCCGCAGGAGCCTCTTCTCATACCAGTAGCAGAGCTTGAGAATATGCGGAGGGCCTTTCACTAAGACAAATGATCTGGTGGCTCTTCAGATGGTGCTATCAAAATTGTCATATAGGGTGGGTGATTTACCTCTTCTGTGTGCTGGCAAGTCACCATTGTGTGAGAGAAAGGAAAAAAAAAAAGCTTGCTGGAAGTTTTCAACTATTAACTTTTTTTTTTTTTAACTCCATGAGTTTGGGCAGAAAGTACTTCTCTGAATATTCTGTCCTTCTGCACAACAGAGACAGTCTCCTTATTTTGTTTTCTTCTTAATGTCTCTTTTTTGTGCTCTAGAACCCTCTAACCAGGACTGTATGACAGAGCTCTTATGTCCTGATTAACCTTTAACCTTATTTTCCCTTTGAGGTCTGTGCATTCCCATAATGCCCTGCTCTTCCCGTTCAGAGTAATTCCAGACTACATATTCTTTAAGATACATCCCCCATTCTAACTCTTCCCAAAGCTGTTCCTTTATACTGCCCAGATTCATTCATTTGGTGTGCGAGTACCACTTTAAAAGAGATATTTGATTCCTTTATTGTTTAACTTTTGAACATGGATTTCATCTTCTCATCATTTAGCACAGATCTTTGTAAAAGTAACAGATATTGTGAGAATTTGGAAATCCAAGTTAGTGAATACACGGGGTCTTACTTGGGTATAGCAATTAAAGGTGTAGCATGGAGAGCAGGTATTCTCCTTCTGAAGACACAGTGGTTCATTCCATTTAGAAAGTCAGTGGTCATGAAAACATCAGCAAGGATGAAAGTAAGGAGGCCAAGATTTATGTCCATAATTCCTTTCCTCACATTAATGAAACAAGGATAAAATATTTTCTTCTCTTTGGCTATTTACATCATGCTAGTCTGTATAGAATTTGCTCTGTTTACCAATGAAGGTTGCTTGGGCTTATCACCCCAACCCCTTTCCCAGGAGACTTCCTTTCCCAGGAATTCCCTAAGCTCGCTCTTGATTTGTGCAGCATAGACTGGATTCAGAAATTTATTGTCAGTTGCCATAATAATGCTTCAGAAAGTCATTATTTTGTTTTGAATTAAATTTGAAATCCTTTCTTGGAATGAGCCCCAACTCAGTTCAAGCCAATTGGCTTAATGTCTCCATCACCCAGTCATTCTACACAAGCCTTTTCCAAATTGTGCCATATTCTTGGAATGCTAGCTCCTACCAACTGCCAAGTTATCTCTCTTCTATCATCCAAATAGCTCATGCAATCCCACCTCTTCTACACAATCTTCCAAAACTATTTGGAAAAGGTCTAATAGCTTCTCACTGTACCATCCAGTATAAGCATTAGCCACTTAAGACTCCCTCACTCCCCACTGCCCCAGTAGCATCCTTAATCTTGAGGTGGACATGATGCCACACACTTTGACTTAACAGTCTTTGACCACCTTTCCTTAATGCCCTTGTATGCATTTTCTGCACATTTGGATACTTTTACTATCCTTGACTGACTCCACAGAAACGGAGCTGTAACCAAAACTCTCTCTTCAGTGTTGAGCACAGTGTTATGCTAAAATAGATAATTAATACATAAGGAGATTTCAGAGATTTGGTATTTTTAATATACAAAGAATATAGAACATATTTAATGTTTTAAGAATCCCCAAGGACCCACTTGAGAAGTTCTTTAGCCTTGAGCAAGGATGCCAGCTTCCATGGAGTTCTCATTTCTCCAATGGCTCAGCCTTAGCTGCCATTGGAAGTAATTGCAGGCAGAACAAAGAAAAGATTAGTAGACACTCCCAGGGCTGAAGGAAAAGACCATGATAGGCCTTTCCCTGGGAGAAAGTTGTAACAAGAAGAACAAATAACTTAGGTACAAATGTCCTCCCTCTTTTAGAGAAGGCTGAAGGTAGCCATTATAGAACACACTAGAATAGGATCTTGGCCTTGATATGTGCTTCACAGGGAATGAGATCTCAATGTGCATTCGTCCAGTGAGAAGGGTAATCCTTTTCTTTAGCTCCACAAAAAGAATGTTAGCTGGAGCAGAGATGGTGCTTCCTAGCTCATCTGTTTGAGGAAATAACAGGCTAGCAATGTCTTCTGGGGACCATTTGAAAGGTCACAAAACAGTCCAGGAAACAAGATGTGTCTGATTTTGATCCAGTAATGATCAAAAAAGACAAATACCATCTGCTGGACAGCATTGCAGGGCAGGTATAAGATGAAAACGCAGGGTCCTCTGTTAGAAATGGATTAAGAACTGTAAAAGAATAAGAGCAGAGTGCTGGACCTTGAAAGAGACCCTTCTGGGCAGGGGTTCCCCAGTGACTAGCCAGTCACTTCCTGCTTTTGGAAATGACCTTAGCCTGCAGACATCAATAGTAGGGCTTTTTGTCAGGCCATCCAGGGCACAGGACTAATTCTAATATGCCCAAAATACCATTCTTCACAATACCTTTGATGAACTAATATGCAGTTTAGTTGCAAACTCCATTTTCTAAATACCTCTATACCAGAAAGTTATATCTTTTGCAAAGAAGTCAATATATTCAATTTGGTGCCTTGCTTGACATCTGTATTAGTCATCTGAGGTTTTTAATTAGTAAACACATTTTGACTTGTACATAAACTGCTTGAATGCTCTGCCCTCCCACTTGTTTCATTTGTAAAGTGAGGAATATAAACTACCTCATTTCTGCAATTTCTGCGCTTACTTAGTATTTACTGAGGTTATACATTTGAATATTCTGTAGTATGCTAGCCTCTGCCTTTCATTTATTCTTTCTTATCTTTTTGTTCAGTCTTCAATTTCTCAAACCAACTTGATGGCCATGCACATGAACCTTTCTTCTGATCCAAGATAATCAGCCAAGTGAATGGCTGAGGAGCTTCACAGTCTGGTGCCACACACAGACTGATAATCCATGTTTTAAAACTGAGTCCTGCAGTGAAGACCTGTAATCTTATCTATCCAAGAGGCTGAATTGGAAAGGGTCACATGTTAGCACCTACCTTGATTACAATGTGAGTCCAAAGCCAGTCTCGAAAACATAATATGTCCCCTGCCTAAAAAGAAAAGGAAAAGAAGCCAGAGGTGGGGTGTGGGGAGGAGAATGAGGAAAGTGAGCAGGAAGAAAAGGAAGAGGAGGAGGAGGAGGAGGAAGAGAAGAAGGAGAAAGAGGAAGAGGAGGAAGAAGAGCAGGAGGAGGAGAGCAAAAGGCAGGTATGGTGTTAAGCATATAGTTTAGTGGTAGAGTGCACGCCAAGGTTATATGAGATCTGAGTTCAATACTTACAGCCAAACAAAGCAAGCAAACAAACAAACATAATCCACAGAGGATGAAGCCTTCTCTTTTGATACCCCTTATCTGTGATAGACTTTATCTAAAGAAGTTTGTAGAACATTCAGCTGGACAAGGAGATGGGGAAAAAAGGAAATCCTGAGACATTTCAGGTAGAGGTATGCATGGCCATTAAATCAGTTGGAGAAATTACTGGCTGAACAAAGAGATACGAGGGAGAAAATGAAAAGAAGAGGCTAGTATACTTCAGAATATTCAAATGTATAAGCTCAGTAAATACTAATTAAACAGAGAAGTGTTTCCTCATTATCTGCACAAGGAGCTTCTGTACTGTAACTTCAGTCTACTAACAGCCTATTTCACTGCAGGGAGAACCAGATGAAAGGGTGGCAAAGACTGGGTGGGGGATAAAGGGAGATAGAAAACAGATTCAGGACATACAGGCAGGATGCAGAGATGCTCAGATCTATTTGATCAACACGGGGAAAAAACTTTTGTCAAACTGTCTGCTTTGTTTAGAGGCTCTGCCATCCTCACCCATCATTTGCTCTTCAGCATTGATGCTGTCTCTACGTTTCAGCCACTGTTAGATGACTGATGTCCAGTGCATCTTTTTCCCATAACAGACTTATTTAAATGTGCTGAACTTTTAGGCAGTCATCTGACAGAAACTACGGTAGTCTCTTTCCTTTACCCATAACCGAAGACGCACACCACACAAAGGATAACAAAACTATGTGGCGGATTAGGAGGATTGGATGGCACAGCAAACAAAGCATTATACTTTACAAATAATGGCTTTTCTGCCTCATGGGCAAGGAGAAATAAGTTTTCCAACACATAATAAATTTATTAGCCTTTCCGACCTCATCATTCCTACCTTAACTTCGATGCAGCATCAAAGACAAGAACATCTGTTTGACAGTAATTTTTTCAATTCTGTGTTTTTTACTGGTAGGAGATGGCTGTCTCAAAGTTACTGCATGAGCTCCACCTGGTGGGAATATTGTAGATTGCCTAATGTTGCATCTCACATAGGGAACGACTCATAGTGGCAAGTGTTCACTACCAAAAGGCTTATTCGCAGGGAAGTGTGCATTAAAATAAATTTGAACTCATTAGTGTGATATATGCCTTTAAAAGATCATTTATCATCTACATCAAGATTCTCACAACTTGGTAGTGTGAAACCAACACATGTTATCTTTTTTCTCCTTTTTGTGATTAGAATGGTCTTATTTTCTCTTTGTTCCTGTTTATTCCAAGCAGTATTGCAAACTCAAGATATAACTCATCATGTGGTTTCACCTTTCAGCCTTACAGATCCAGGGAAGAGGGGTTGATTCTAAAGAAAACATCAATAAAAGGGCAAGTAGTTTCCAGGGAACTGCCCCACGATATTGCAGAATCCTGAGTAGATAAGCACATGTCCAAGCTCCTCAAATTCTGGGTGGGCAAAGAGAAAATGAACTGCTAGGAAAAGCCACACACTGGCTTTTCTTGACCTGCCCCAGCCATTTCCAGGTATGCTTTGTGGGTCAATCCAAAGAGAAAACGATGAGACTAATGGAAACAATTCAAATCCAAGGATGACATTGATACATTGTGAAGGAGCCAGGAGACGTCATTCATTCCTGTCCCCAACCTGCTCCTTCTCCTGCCATTCTGGATACCTATTTGACCAAAATACATTTCTATATAGAAGACATGAAGATCAAATGAAGAGATTTTGTATTAAGAGGCTAACAGTTTGGTACAATCAAATATTTCCATGATTGATAATTTACTCTGCCTGTCAGTTGAACATCTCTCCATCCAGAGCTCTCTTCGTTACTTCATCTAGGCTTCAGTATATGGGTGTGCTCACAGCTATATTAATGACAGCTCTGCCTCAGACTCTCCTAGTAGCTGCCCACTATAATGTGCCACTTTGCATAGAAAGGAAATCAAAGATTCAGTCTGAAAAATTAATGCTAATTAGTGTCTCTGCTGAGTCTCACCTCTCAGTTCCTGAAGGGCACTTTAAGTCAGGGCTCTGTAGCTCACCAAAGAGAGAGTAGGTCAATTGAAAGGGACACTGGCTAATGAAGCTGTGAGAAGTATATGAAGTTTTTAAGTTCAAACTCAGGAACAACAACGTTATCTTCAGGTCTGTTCTGTTTACACCGTGGCATTGAATTCCAACAGGGAAGGGAATGGGCCAAGTTGACAGGCAAGTGCAAAGATATGCAGAGACATATCCTGGATGTTTCAAGACTGGAAGAAAAGGAAGGTTGTACTACACCCACAAATGAAGTTGGGGGACCACTTCTTCCTTCTAAAGTTGAATAAGTAGTAAGACTAAGAAGCCTTTTCACCTTTTTCTTACTAGCTGACCTCTCATGTAAGACTGAGACAGTGAATATAAACAGTGGTTACTATGGCTCAGAATTAGAGGTATTCAGAAGGAACTTGAGTATCCTAAACACAGGCATCCATGAGAAGAAATTTAGGTCTCTGGTGGGTTAGAAACTAGGTAATGAAGCAAAGAATTGTATTCAAGAAGGAACATGTGAAGCCTATATATATATATATATATATATATATATATATATATATATATATATGCAGGAGTGTTCATGTCCTTGGGCAACTCAAGACCTCATCAGTGTTGTGTACATGGTAGGCATCTTAGTTAAGGTTTTCATTGCTCTGACGAAACACCATGACCAAAAGCAGGTTGAAAACTAAAGGGTTTATTGGACTTACACTTCCACAGCACTGTTCATCATTGAAGGACATCATGACAAGAACTCAAAGATGGCAGGAACCTGGATGCAGGAGCTGATGTAGTAGCTATGGGAGGGTGCTTCTTACCAGCTTGCTCATCATGACCTGCTCAGCCCAGGACCACCAGCTCAGGGACAGAACCCCATAGAGTAGGCTGGGCTCTCTTCAATCAATAACTAGTTAAGAAAATGCTCTACAGTTGGATCTGATGGAGATTTTTTGTTGTTGTTGTTCAATTAAGATCCCCTTCTTTCAGATAAGTTTAGTGTGTCAAGTTGACTTAAGACTAGCCAGCACAATAGCTTCTAAAAGGTTTCTCCTTGAGTTTGGTGGTGGTGATAGAGATAACAGTGACTATGCAAAGAATCCTACCTCCTGCCTTCTGATTAAGAATCCACAGCTGCCACATACTTAGCTATGTGTTCTCTGCTTTTCTTCTGGATTCCATAAGCCTAGGATTTCTACTAACGCCTGAGGGTGGAGAAAGGGCATTCTAAATTGACTGTTATTAGACTTCTTGTCAACCTTGGTGATGGTGACTTCACACTGGATTTAATCTATCTTAGAAAAATAAAGCAAGTGACATTTCTTGCACTCTGAGTACCAGAGAGCAAGCTATACTTGTTACAAGTATAAATTTTCCATTGCTATCATATAATAGTTATTTTTTATGAGTGAGGGGTTATGTCCCAGTGTCAGGGAGATCATTTTATCTAGCACCTTTTATTTTTAGAACTTTTTTTTTAAAGGATAGAGTTTCTTACTATACTATTTTCTGGTTCAACTAAAAGAGAAAAAAATAGATTTTTTTTTTTTTTACAATTGTTTTTGTAGAAACATAAGCTCTTCGGGGCATAGGGCTTGTGCACTGAATTGCAGCCCAGCATGAAATTTTACAGCTGAATTATGAACTCCTGCCAATAAAAGTTTACAACAGAACAGCCTGGACTTTCTAGCTGTGAGAGTCGAGGTAGAAAAAAATATATATACATGATCCATCAGACACTGTTTCCTGGAAACCTGCAAATCACCATGGCACAATTGGAGAATAAAAGAATTATAATGTGAGAAGGAAATTAATTAGAAATACTAGGGAGATATGTCATTTATTACCCAGGTCTCATGCATAGTATTTACTTTATACAAATATACACTCAGTGATTTGACATCTCTTTAGATTTCATAATTAAATTAGAAGATTTGAAAATTCACAGGTTTTAAATGGAACTACTATTGACTTTAAATTATCCCTGCAAGAGAGAAGGTAATAGGGTGAATAAATTAGGTTCATTCAACACACTATGATTTTGGTATCATTAATTTCCCTCCCAAAGATAATTCTTTTTCTGTTGAATACATTTATACCACAATTACGCAGACATTCAATATCCGAAAGACTTAAATAGTTATAGATTATCTTAGACACAAAGTGTTGTGATATAATTGGTTATAACCTCTTTTGGAGTAGGACAGTTGTTGACACATTCCCTAGACTCCCAGACAGAGGGCCATCAAGTAAAATACATTTGACAGCAAGAGTTTTGTTTATTTCTCTATGTGTATGGTATGTGTATGTGTGTGTGTGTGTGTGTATACGCGCGCGCATGCGCACGTGTGTGCTGAAGTATCTGTGTGTGTATGATCCATGTATGTGAGCAAATGTGATTGTGTGCATTTAAAAGAATGAGGTTGACGTTGTGAGTCTTCCTTGATTATGCTTTTGCTTATTCACTAAGGTAGACTCATTTTTAATGAACTTAGAGCTCATGGATAACATTAGCCTGGCTAGCTGAATTCTCTAGGTACTTCCTACATCTCTTATCTACTATTTATTTGGGTTCTGATCCTCTTCACTCTTGCTTGTGTGCTAATCATTCTAACTGTGCAGCAGTCTATCTACCCTACGTATATTTTGTAATAAAGAGCTATATTTTTGTAGTTATTGAAAAAGCCCTTAAAATGTTCTAACAAAGGGCCTCGTGAATATAGCACAGGGTTTTCTTGGGAATCTGTTCCCAGAGTTGTGCTTTATTCTGCCCATTCTCAGCTATTCCCTGTGGCCTTTATTAAACCTGGTGGTGATGGCATGGGTTTATGGGTTAACACTAACACTGTGATACATATGACAGCCATAATATAGGTACACGTTCCTTAACATCCAGAGCACATAGAAAAGTTATGATCTGTAAGAAAGAATAGGAAGGGCACAAGGAGGCTGTGAGCCTCACTGCTGGCTCTGTAACTAGTCACAGAGGGGTTTAGGGAGTTACCCAACAATCATTTGCCATTGTCCCCTCCTGACCAGTGACCAGGACAGAACAACTTCCACTCTTAGGATCTCAGCTGAGATCCTAAGTCATCAAAGTGAAGTTGGGAGGATTTGGATGAAATGCTACAGCACAGCATTTAGTAGGCTTTAAGTGCAGAGGAATATATCAACAGTTTTTTTTTTCTTACTTTATAGAATTGCAAGCATTTCTGTAAACTGTAGCAACCAGAGTAATTCATTTCAGAGAAAACTATTGGAAACAATAACTACCACCAATACATGATATATTTTCTCTAAACTCGGAATAGCCTTATAAGAGACAGATATGTCTTTTTAGTCTCTCAGAGTATGCCCATGCTCACATCCATGTCTTTAGTAGTCATTCAGTCAACTATTGTCTACAAGGTTTTAAGCACTGTGATCAGTGCCAGAAATCCAATGATTAAATCACATCTCAGTTCTCCAGGAGTTCACAAGTCCTCCGTGGAGAGAGACTAAGAAACCAAACAGACATGCCTTCTTTAGAGGAAAATGCAACACCAAGCATCAGTACATAGGAAGGTAGCTCATGCAAAAGGGAGAAGGACTGAAGAGTTCTTGGAGAAGGAGGTATCTGTGATATGTCCAGCCTTCAGCAGGAAGGAATCCACAGGCAGAGGAAATAGCAGGGGTGTTTGGAGACCTAGGAAACATATGCCTGGCAACCTCTAAAACACACAAAGGGATGGACTAAAATGCACACTGGGGAAATATTTCATTAGAGCCATGGACAATGGGTAAAATGATTACCTTTGTGTCTACGAAGACGATTCTAAGGAAGTAAGTGAATTGATTAAGGAGAGGGGGGTGAAAAGCCAGACAGCTTCCACACAGGAAGCATGCATTATCCACAATATTTCAAAATTTAATGCTCAGCACCTGCTTGGAGAGGCCATGGGTGCACACCTCTTATATCTTTAACTGCAAGGGATCAAATGCCCCCCAAGATACTAAAATCTCAAGTACATCAAAGCATTTGCTCTAAGGTCATACAATTCCCAATGACAATTCCTACCCAATAACCAAACAGGACTAGAATAAGAAGGAACGGCAGCTCCTGGGAGAAAGAGCTGCCACGGATGGGGAACTTGGCCTCGGAACTCCAACAACTTTCCTTTATCGTCTGCAAATTTCATGATGCCTTTGTTTTCTCCTCCACCCAGAGTTGGACTTGACTGTCAGACTGAAAATTCTTTTAGCTTCTCTGCTTCCTAACTAGTTTTTTTTTCCTCACAGGAAATTGCCCTAGTACAGTCTGGCCACTTACTTTCCCATATTAGCATCTTCTTCCCCAGAAGACTTGGGCTTATATACTGATGTTGGTATTTACTGAACAAAAGCTTCCTAAATTAATACAGATTGGGAAAACTTTATGCTTCAGGTTAAGGCACACTAACTCCATTCTTGTTCTAGCACTAAGTAAAATAAGTCAGCTTAGAGTGAATGATGGGAAGAGTAAATGCCTGTAGATGTGGTCAACACGCTGTGCTTTCTTTTATATTTCAGGGTAATGTATTACTCATGCTGTTTTTAATGAATGTGACAAAAGAGCCTATGAAGGGATACATTTTTGATCATTGAGGATATTGATCATAAATGTCCTCCTGTCCAGTGTAATTATAACCAGCAGCATAGTTGTTTAACTTTTGATAGTCAGTTAAAATATGGGGAGGGTGACAGAAATGACTCACAGGTTAATAATCTATTGTAGCACTAAATACAGTTGAGCATCTACTTACAATGAATGACTTATTTTCCTGAATAGAATTTATTGAGCAGGCATTTTTATATCTTGAGAATATATTCTTCTTGAATAAAGCAAGCCCATAATAGATAATTTGTAATTTGTTGTTGTGATTTATTAATGATGAGTAGGAACTTCAATCTGGATATAAGTACAGTGGCAGGTACCATCCAAAGCTGTGCAGAGTAAACACTTTTGAAATGACAAGTTTGAAAATATCTCAGGGATGGACATCATGGAGGAGTGAAGATTCACAATACTGAAAGGCAAAGGTAGTTGGAGATATCAGACAATCATACTGTGGAGGCCTAAGCAATGTGAAAAATGTTTAAAAAAAAAAAAAAAACTATAAGAAGCAGCCAAAAACACATTCCAGTAGTCCAAGGGCTAAATACCAAGGAAAACGTATCTGTGTCATAAATAAATTATAAGAGAAAACAAAACTGGCCTCATTGGTCTGCACATAATCAGTAGCCAAATATAAATGGGGACTTCTCATAGTCTCAGGAGGCAGACTGCCCCATCTCACTGCACTACCAAGTACCATGTCTGCTGATGTCAGGCTAAAGCTCTCTAACCAATGTCAGCTTGTCCATCACATAAAATTTACAGACATTCTCCATTTCCTCTTCTGATATCTGAGGAATATGACACTAGCCAGAATATTTCAAATGTTACATGTGGTTTACTGCATAGTTACCATTCAGTGAACAAATCCAAGGTGAGCAATAATGAAAACAACTGGTATTTTTCTTAGATTCCTGTCCATATTCAATGATCAGATGCTATATTTAATAGAAATTTCTGTTTTGAAAGATGTCGGAATGGGAATGGAGTTTCCTATGTTTTATATTAAGTCTGACTGTCTCTTTTATCTTTTAATCACATTTTCACTTAAAAACACATCCGGTTTCAATGTAATCTCTCTGTTTGGTATTTTTGTCATAAATTTACCTGCTGCTAATCTTTACCAACATTTTTTGGTACTATAAATACCTGAGGAATGACATATTTCTATGTTCCAGTCATGGTCTATATGGTCGGGAGAGTGATTTATAACGGCCATAATTCCAGTTTCAAATGACAAAGTTTATTAAGTTCCTGGGCAAGCCTGTTTTAGGAAGTCAGCTATATTTCCCAATAGTGAGGTTCAGTCAGTACAGAGTGTCCCCTTGGGTGAGGCTTCCAAGCAAAATTACAAACAACAGTAGAAAGTTAACCTCATCAGAATGAGGGCTAAAATTCATCCAATAGAAACTAAATGAGGAAGCCTTCTTAAGGCAGCCTATTGTAGTTCCTGACAGAGAAACCTGTACAGAGCAGTGTTCCCTCAGGTAAGGTGCCAAGTAAACAAACAAATGGCAGAAACTGAAAAACCACATCATTTGAGGCATGCCCAATATCCAGAAGAAATGTGCCGGGGAAGCTAGTTAGCTGAGTCCCTCTAGAGAGTCTCCTCATCTATTTGTATTGGCTTCCTTGGCTTAACTTCCCATGGTCTACTCCCAGTTTCTGTGTCACACTTGACTTTCTTAAGATGAACAATAGAAACAAATGCTGATGATGGCGTTACCTTCTGGATGTTCTTAAGGGTACCATCTTTTTATTTCTGCGTTCCTTTACTATACTTCCTCCTCACTGTCACAGATTTCAGAGGGCCAGCTCATCCCTGGACAAGGAGACTAGGAGAGTACTTAACACAAGAGTGCTTGTAGTTGCAATAGACATGTAGATGCCACCTGGCTTCTCAATGACCTCAAACAGCACAGGGCAGTGTTTTGATACAATTGACATTAAAAGTCACCTGTCCACTCTTCATCTAAAATTCCTCTTGGATCTTCCACAGGTGTCCTCCTGTGACTTAATAACCTCCTAATTGATGTCCATGCCTCAAGCCTTTAGCTGTTGTATCTATTTACTTTAATTCAATCAATATTTATTGAACCTCCTCTTCGTTCAAGAACCCTGAAAGGCATCTATAAACTGGGCAAGAAAAGTTTCTATTTTGTGATCTCCTAGTCTTGTATGATTATTATTCAATCCAAACATTATAGTCACCTGATATTGTTTAATTTAGGGACTGCCTACTTTTTTTTTTTTTTTTTCATCAAATGGCTATGGGTACCTACAGAGTGAGAACTGAATTTTTCTTTCTTTCTTTTTTTTTTATCATCTTCCCCAATGGTTGCTTTTCTTAAGGTCCCATTTGCCTCTATAAATCCTAATTTTGCAGATATTCCCTTATTCTGATATTATCTAATCCACCTGATCTTCGCAGTGCCTTTCATGTTTCTGTGCCTCTTCTCAAGTTAGATCCCTTGCCACATACCCCTTTCCTTCACAGCTGAACTTCCCCATTTGATTTATTAACGTTTCATCTTGGCTGTGACTCTACAAATAAATATCTGTTATGCTAACATTTCTATTCTGTGCATGTTGAAGCATATGGTATCATGGCAGCCATATTAAAAATGACTTCTCTCACTTACGACGTTTAGATGATTACATAAATAAGGGTATAAAATGATTGATTTAGTGACCTACTGACACTTCAAGGGAATACTATAGGACTGAGAGTGATAGATAAAGGGCTTCCCCCGCAGTAGGTGTAGTATTCCCTTGGTATATAAATAAATGGAAAGAGGTAATGTTGTTCCCCATCCACCAGTCAAGTAAGATAAAATTTTAGAAAACATATAAGCTATAATCAGTAGTCCTTATCCAAAAAAGGCACACGCACTCTCCCTGCAGTAGGGCCATTGCTTAGCTAAGTTACTATGTTATTTTCCCCATATGGAAGAATACAGAGCAAGTTCAAGGAGAAAACATTGGATTTGCTTGGCTTTTCAGAATCCTCAAGGACTCAGAAGTCAGTCTTCCTGGAAATATTCAGTATAGTTAGCTAGATCTTTTCACATGGACACACTGGAAAGAGAAAGTACTAGATGTAGACCCCACAGGAAAAATGTATCAGGATGAAGTAGACATTACATAATAAAGGTGATTTTGTTGTTGTTGTTGTTGTTGTTGTTGTTGTTGTTGTTGTTGAAGACCTATTCTGACCTATTCTGAAAGACCACTAATCATAACCTGGAGCTACAAGCTGAAAGAATCTCCTTGGGTAATACCATACAACATAATGACTAGAAGGAGTCACAGCCAGCCAGGAACAGAAGACATGTCCATAGCAGGAAATGGCAGTGAGAAGTTAACTATTGTCTCCTTTCCCTTCAGTCTAGATAGAAGCCATAGACATTGGGAAGAAAATAATGAAGAACACAGAACAAAACAGAAAAAAAATTCTCACCTGCGGAACCCTGGCTGGTATACTGTGATATACACCCCTATCCTCCCTTGGACCAGAGCTAAGAAAGGGAAGACAATTTCAAACAACAAAAAATTAAACTTTGCTTTATCTCAGACATAATACTTCTTGTGTAAACCCTCCACACATATCACAATTTTTTTTTCAGGGATAGAGTAGAATGAATCAATAGAATAGTTCTTTAGTGCTAGGAATAAGCATAATTATGTCATGTCCCACTCTATCCTGCCAAGTGCAGGTTTTCAGTAGGATATGTACAGATGTTCCTAACTTACAATGTCATTTCATGTCTCCATCAGTATCAAGGATACAAAGAAGAAGACAGCATGCTCTGTGGTTTCTTCTGAATATGTTCTACCCCAGGGCACAGGGAAGACCTTCTAGCTTTTCCTTCAATGTTATTGAAGGTTCTTTCCCACAGTTTTTTAAGTTAACCTCAGCTTTTCATTAGGGCCCGTTACTGTGAGGAACATGTGGCCATCTTTCAGGAGTGTTATTCCCAGGTGGCACTTAAACATCTCCAAAGGAACTTGGCAATCTCCAATTATTCTTCAGAGGATGTCTCCTTTTCTGAATGCTATAGAAGAGGGTATAAAAAATCCATAGCTCCATGGTGGCTACTGCATACCTTCTCAAAATAGCAATTTCATACTGAAGGCTTTGAGGAATAAAAGAAACTAAAACCAAATAAAGTCAGTTTAATAAAACCTAACAGAACCACTACTAACACACCACAATACTTGGGTTTCTAATCCTCTGAAGATTTTTGTTCTTTGACAAAATTCCAAATAGTTTCATTATACAACAAATCTACTTTATTGGGAGAAAAATGCCCCATCCCTTCTGCCTTCTCTATGAACGTGTCCCTTTCCTGGGAAGCAGGTGTATATAGTCTCCAATACATTCCTTTCTTTCAAGCCCCATGCTTTCTGGTGGATTGTTCCTCCCAAATGCCTGTGAGAAAGCTTTTGGCTTTGGCTTTCTCAGCCTCCACTTTTCTGTTGTATAGTCCCTTGTGGAGTTTAACACATTATACAGATTTTCTAATTTCCATTTTTAGTTTTCTAAATGATTCCCCAGGTGTTTATCCATACCCCTACCTGTTTCCTGTTACTTTTTTATTACAGATTGCCTTAGATTTTTCCCCCAAAAGAAAGTCTCAAATAAATCATTTCTTCTAACACGCCTTTAAAAGTTCCTTAAGTGAACTCAAGCAATCCTTTTTTAATTCATCAGCTTGATTTAGAAACACAGACTCCAGAGTTTAGCTATGCATTCTTTTCAGCAGTAGGTCAAAAACATCTGTAGGGTCCAGTTTCTTTGTTCTTTATTTGAAATGAAAAAAAAAAAAAAACACATAGTATTTTATATTCGCTTTAATTTTTTTGATACTTTTGCTATACAGTTCATATTGGATCCAACCTTATCATCCTTAGGCATGAGCCAGGAGAGCTTAGACTAAAAATGTGTATCATCAGGACTGGCCTAATGCATTTTATTGTTTTAAGTTGGTGAGCATGTACTGGGAAAGTAAACAGGACGGTTTGGTCTGCTGTTCTCATCCTAACTCTCCAACTCTCATTCCCTCTGCCACACATTGAACAACAATTTCCAAAGAAGTATTTAACACTGACTTTCAAACCCAAACTACCTGAAAATAACAAGATTTACCAAAATTAGAAAAAAATATACACAAATAAGGGTGGTGGTAATTTGGTACCCTTCTATTTTGTATTTTTTTTGTTTTGGGGGGAGATGAATTTAAGTATATATTATACAATATAAACCAACTATATTATATTTTTAAAGGACAGGCCTCCTTCAATGTAACAATACTATTTTACTTGGTCATCTAGTAAGAGTAAAACCTAATTTTGTTGGTCCCTTTGTTTAAGGTTCTTTTATTCACTTTTGAATACAAGCATGTTGGGAGGCAAGGTACCAAAGGAAAACAGCCACACATAGAATAGCATTGTGGGGGTGACCACATAAGTAGGTAGTTATGGACTCTCCATTCCTTGGAAGGTCTTCATTGAAACACTAGTTAAAAATACTAGAGAGACAAAAAAATGTACTCTCCAGCTATAAGTGTAAAGTGTAGGATTTGGTTGAGGATGTCAGGTATAATATCATTGAAAAAAACAAAACCAAAAACGATGTATAGATTGTGGGAGGGTTTGAAATAAAAGAATTGACAAATGCTGTGAACACTTACCACTACTTCTTCCAAATGGCATGGACTCTAGACACCAAGCAGAAGGGTCTACTAGGCTATGAACATAATGTGTATTATTAACTTTTCTGTTGCGGTGATAAAAACCAAAGACAATGCATGGGATGAGTTTATTTTGGCTTACTGTTCTACAAGGGAGAGAGTCCATCTTGCTTTGGCAAAAGTATTTAAGAAAACAGTAGGGATGTGGTAGGCTAAAAGCTGAGAGGCATATCCAAAAAGGTAAGGATGAAGCATAGAGAGCAAAGTGGATCCAGGGTAAAACCATAAGCTCTTGGTGCTTGCCTCCAATGCCATAATACCATAATATGTGCTCCATAAAGCTCAAACACCCTAAACCTCCCCAAAAATGCCATGTACTAAGGAACATATGTTCAACCACTGAAGCCTACGGAGGACATTTTTTTTTTTTTTTCATATAAATCATCCCTGAAAAGATAAACATGACAAAGCTAGGTGTGTCACATCAATGAAGAAGCAAACCTTCCACTGCTCTGGGAAATAGGAAATACTAAATAAGCAAAAAGCCATTCATAATGAACTAATAATAGCTATGTGTTATAGCTAATTCATTATGCCAACAACTGGGATAAACTGGTTGAAAGAACAAGCAAATCAAGGTGAGAGTGGTAAAGCTTTGAAGAAATAGTTGAGGGCTTTGCCTGAAGCAGCCAGTATGGGTTCAAAGCTCAGCAAACATTTAAACAAGGGTTAGGAAAGGAAATGAACCCTTCAGGGGACTAGAAGGAAACTTTCTTCTAGGCAAGTGAACATAGCGCTTCAGCCTAAGAGAATGGGTAATCTTTGGGAACTTGGATAATCCTTGAAGAAATTAACAAGTATGTGCATTTGCAAACATGCTCGAAACACACACACACACACACACACACACACACACACACACACACACACACACACTCAGAGAGAGAGAGAGAGAGAGAGAGAGAGAGAGAGAGAGAGAGGAGAAAACCTAAGGTTTTTCAAGTGTTCTGTATAATTTATTTCATTTTTCCTTTCTTCCTCCCTGTGTTGCATCTTCAACCATTTTAAACCCTCTGGATTTTCCACCACTATTAAAACTAGTACTTGGAGTACTGCAAAACTCATCCCTTAGTCCACCTTTCTACTGTAATTTTGCACATTACTTCCATTCCCTTTATTGCTCTATTTATCAAAGATTTATCTTCCCTCAATGCCCCTTCCTCTCTACTTATCAGCTGTTCACTCCATCTCCCCCTCCGCTTTTTTCTAAGATTCAGTTACATTTTTACTTCTGAAAGTCACAGGTCAGTATGCTGTTTTAAAATCCAGTGGAAGCTCCTGTTTTAAGTTAGCCTGTCAAAAGCTAACATAAAACATCCAACATCTTGATCCCAACATCCTGATCACTTTTAGCTTTTGTATATAACAGTCATTCAATTGCCTTCATCCTCTGAGTTCAATGGTATGCTAGCATATCCTCAACTCCTCAATTTTAAACCTAGCAAATGACACTTGGATCTTCTTCTCTTTGCAGTCTACACTTCCCTCTAGGTTATTGTGATGGTTTGTACAAGCTTGGGCCAGGGAGTGGCACTATTAAGAGATGTGGGGCCTTGTTGGAGTAGGTGTGTCACTGTGGGTGTGTGCTTAAAACCCTCATTCTATCTCTCTGGAAGCCAGTCTTCCACTAGCTGCCTTCAAATAAAGATGTAGAACTCTCAGCTCTGCCTTCACAGTGCCTGGCTAGATGCTACCATGCTCCCACCTAGATGAAAATGGACTGAACTTCTGAACCTGTAAGCTAGCCCCAGTTAAATGTTGTCCTTTTTAAGAATTGACTTGGTCATGTTGTCTGTTCACAGCAATAAAACCCTAACTAAGACAGTTATTTTCACTCTAGTGGTATTGAATGTCCTCCCTGTGCTGGCAAGAACATATATAATTCCTCCTTCATTCTTACTCTGAGTTACAGCGAAATTCATCAATGCCTTTCCTGACAACTCCTTCATCTTCCTTCACATTTCATAGAAATCCCAAGACAATTTAACTCGTCTGAATCTCCGCTATGACTGACCCAACCTCCGAAACTATCTTTAATTTATTCTGTTCCAGGACTCTGTTTAAATAAAGGCTACCTCCTTGTGAATTGTTTCCAAAACTGAAATCAAGGAGTCATCTTGTAGATGACACCTCTCTCTTTCATCACATGGATTCCACACTTTGAAAATCTTCCTTGACTATTTCTTTAGAACATCTGTTTCCCATCTGTCTACCCCACCCCACCTGCACTGTTTCAGCAGTGGTCCAAGTCACTGTCATCTCTTTCCTGAAATATTACAACCTCCCTTTTATTTGTCTATTTCTATACTTGGCCTCTTTCCATCCATTCTCCATGCAGTAACTCAAGTAATATATTTTAAAAATGCAAAATTGCTTATGTTTCTTCTATTCGTAAACCCTTCAATTGCTATTGAATTCAAAATACTTAACAGGGTCTGGAGAACCTTGAACGAATTTAGGGTCATGAATCTTCCTAGACTTTTCTTAAATTTTTCTTTGTCAATAACAAAATCAAGTTTCCTTACTCTTATACATGTGTGCACTGCCTCTCTTCCCATATCTCTTATCTCCTTCCCTCCCTTACTCCTTCTGTCCCATTTTTTCCTTCCTTCCTTCCTTCCTTCCTTCCTTCCTTCCTTCCTTCCTTCCTTCCTTCCTTCCTTCCTTCCTTCCTTCCTCCCTTCCTTCCTAATTGATTTAAGAACATGGATCTTGTTTACACCCCCACTCTATATTCTCTGGCTTTAGTCCCTGCAGTACACACACATTCCTCAGTTCCCTTGTGATAAGTAAAGATCATGATAAATATTTGTGGCCTTAGGAAAACATTTATTTTCTCATGATAAATCATTCTATGCAGAACTCAATCTGGTTTTTCTTGTGCTAGGTTATAATGTTCATTCACATCATCCTATATACCTAATGCACCTATTTGTTCCTGATGCTAGCTCTCCCTGTTTATGTTTATCCTTGGTGTTTCTTCATGCCCTTTCTAGATTGGTCTCCATACAAAGACATATAAAGCAGCCTCAATAGGCAGTAGCACTAATTTCCATAAATTTTGAAGGATTAGGATTAGAAATGTATCTCTCCCCCCCTCCCCACCCCACCCCTGGTACTCTTTTAGTCATGGTTTCTATTTCTGCACAAGCATCATGACCAAGAAGCAAGTTGGGGAGGAAAGGATTTATTCAGCTTAAACTTCCACACTGCTGTTCATCACCAAAGGAAGTCAAGACTGGAACTCAAGCAGGTCAGAAGCAGGAGCTGATGCAGACGCCATGGAGGGATGTTACTTATGGGCTTGCTTCCCCTGGCTTGCTCAGCCTGCTTTCTTATAGAACCCAAGACAACCAGCCCAGGGATAGCATCACCAACAATGTGCCATCCAACCCTTGATCACTAATTGAAAAAAATGCCTTGCAGTTGGATCTCATGGAGGCATTTCCTCAAGGGAACATTCTTTCTCTGTGATAACTCCAGCTTGTGTCAAGTTGACACACAAAACCAACCAGTATAGGTACCAATAATGAAATATAGTTTAGCAACTGCATTAGCATATATATACTTGGAAGGAGGGTTACTGGAGCTACCAGATGACCAACTTATGAAAAAATATTCTAATGTAAATTAGCACTATTTAAGAGGGGCATCACCTAGCATGATGATACAGAAAGGAATATCAGTTGAGTCTGAAATTTTCTTTTTTATCAACTTAGTATAGTACTCCTTCAGGGGCAGGGGGAATTTGAGGAGATATGATGACCTATAATATGATTTTTAGTCTTGAGAATTATAAATATTTTAATAGAATAAATGGAACTTATTGTTTTATTTTCCAACTTTATCACAAAGCCCATAAAGTAAGAAATATGGGTATTGTCCATGTAATCACCAAAAGGTTATATTTATAAAGAAAAGTATATTTGATCATTTCAGCAATATAATTTAACTAAGGCAGAAATAATCCTTAGTTTCTGAAATATTTTCAACAGCAGCAACTGAAATTTCATGTCTGAGCTGAAGGCTAGGTGGTATCTGCTTCAAACAAACATGGATCAGCTAATTTTAGTGCTGTCATTACTACTGTGGCTAAAACTGACATATTATCCTTTTTTTTTTNAAACATGGAGGTGGAAGCTCACGGTCAGCTATTAGATGGAACACAGGGTTCCCAAGGAAGAAGGAGCTAGAGAAAGTACCCAAGGAGCTGAAGGGGTCTTCAACCCTATAGGTGGAAGAATAACCATGAACTAACTAGTACCCCCTGGGCTAGTGTCTCTAGCTGCATATATAGAAGAGGATGGCCTAGTTGGCCATCAATGGGAAGAGAGGCCCCTTGGTTATGCAGACTTTATATGCCCCAATACAGGGGAATGCCGGGGCCAAGGGGTGGGAGAGGATGGGTAGGGGAGCAGGGCCGGGAGGGGGGAGGATATAGGGAACTTTCTGGATAACACTTGAAATGTAAATGAAGAAAATATCTAATAAAAGTTGGAAAATAATAATAATAATAATAATAATAATAATAATAATAATAATAATAATAATAATAAGAGTTTGCTGTTGTTATTTAGGTCTATTTATCTTCATGGAACCTGCAAGTGGTTAGGAAGTGGCTGTAAAGCATAGATGATCCTTGGAGACATATATGTGTTTCTTTCCCACAGCCAGTTTGACTTCCTAAAGCATCATCAAGTTTGCATTTCAAAGCAATGGAGCAGCACAGAAAGACTGTTTGAAACAAATGTGCACAAAATACTGACCATAATAAATAATGCGTTCCCTCATTAAAGAAATTCAAATACTGCAAAGTTGATATTCTGTTATGTGTTTGTGTGTTAAACTTTTAGGGGGGGAGCAGTAAAGGACAGCTCAGTCAGTAAAATGTTTACAGTGCAGTTAGGAACACCTGAGTCAGGCACCAGAAGTTTAAGCACATGGTGTGTTTGTCACACTATCTCTGAGTGACAGAGGCACCTTGTCTCTAGAGCTTAGTGGCCAGCCAAGCTAGCCAGCCAGTAAATTCCAGGCTCAAATGGAGATTGTGATTTCAGAGGTAAGGTAGAAAACAACTCAGGAAGATACCCTGGTTTAACCTGACTTCTGGCTTACACATATTCATGAATGTGCTCCCAAATATATGTGTAACCCCTGACAGGAATGTATACCAACAGACAGACCAATAGAAAGACAGAAAGACAGACAGACAGACAGACAGACAGACAGACAGACAGGTGTGTGCTGCACCCATGGACATACACACACGCACACATACACACACACACACACACACACACACACACACACACACACAAGCATCAACTAGATATTTTAGAGTATTCTCTTGAAAATAACTATGATAGAATGCAGATTTCAATTTGTTTTTATTAATCAACTTGATTAAACACCTCATTAACTTACTTCTTTTCTAATGTACTCATTTCAAAGGACACTAAGTATGTCATGAAAAAAAAATCAAGTAGTGTGGAGAGGAACAAAGTGACTATGATGGAAATTCTTTTTTAGTCTGACATGTGGATGGAGTTACACCTCTAAATATCTACAGACATTATCTTTAATCAAACATTTTTATCTGCAAAAGTGAACTGGAAATTGCTAGTTAATGCCAAGTTAATAGCCCCTTCTTTCCTAACAGCTGAGAGAAAAGATCTTATTTCAGAATAGAATTAACTAAGAAAATGACAATTCTTGGAATTTATGGCTCCTTTCCTAGTTTGTCTCCAAACTCATCTAAGCTCTTTCTGATCAGGCTGAATAAAAGCAATGAGCTCTGAAGTCAATCTAACTTCATTCAAGGTGGTGCTAAGGCCAAGAGGGGCTTATAAAAGGAGAAAAGAAATTTTTTGTCTTCTTTTCTGTTTCTTCAATAATGGAAATCAGGTTTGTTTTACCCTGTCCAGATGTAATGCTTCTTTGTCGAGATGTCCTGGGGTACTACTACATTAAAGCACCAATCTTACAGAAAATAAACATTTACAAACATTTTGTTCATTATTATACTCTTCTAGGCCTCACCTTTTATTTAACTGTGTCTTAACATTGCCCACTGTTTTAAAAATGTCCTCAAAATTGTTCAGAGGGCTGGAAGGAGGTTTGGGGGATAAAGCATTCACTGCCCAAGTGTAAGGACCTGGGTTCAATTGCATAGGACCTGTATAAAAGAAGTGATACTTATGTCTGTCTGTAATTCCCAAGCTACCATTGTGAAAGCAGAGGCAGGTTGGGAAATCTGCCAGGCCAGCTAGCCAGACACATGCAGCTGTGAATGAGAAATTCTGTTCCCTAACAAGGTAGAAGATGGGGAGGGTCAGGCAAGGTTGTCTTCTGATTGCCATACACATGTCATGGGATTGAAGTACACTCAAAATTACAAATACACACACACACACACACACACACACACACACACACACACACAGAGAGAGAGAGAGAGAGAGAGAGAGACAGAGGCAGATAAACAGAGACAGAGAGACATAGCGAAACAGACAGAAATATGGAGTGAGAGAGAGAGACAGGCAGAGAGACACAGAGCTATAGAGACAGAGAGACAGAGTAAAACAGAAACACAGGAAGACAGAGAGAGAGATGGAGTGAGAGAGAAATAGACAGAGACAGAGACACAGAGATAAAGAGCAAAACAGAGACAGAGACACAGGGAGGTAGGGAGACAGAGACATGAGGTGAGAGAGAGAGAAAGAGACAGATAATTTTGTTTCTATGCATAAAATAACATTTACCCCATGTGTCAATCTGTGTACTGAAAGGCTTTTTTATTAGATCCAGAGTCAGGACAAGAAGGTAGACTGTAAACACACCTACATGCCATCATGCTTATAAATCACGCTTCATTATTCATAGGTCAAACCCAGCTAAGCTTATTTCTTTTAGAGCATTAACTCAGCTGCTAGTCAAAAGATTCTTATTTTCCCCCTTTCTCCCTCAGTCATGTGTATTTCTTGTTGCTCTGCCCTATAGTGAGAAATATATCATATGCCAGACATTCAGGCTCAAGGTTCTTTCTCATATAACCAACAGAGCTCTGTCCCTCTTGATTTTGTTTTGTGGTATATTATGTGTAGAGAATCAGGTAGCCTGAGATGTAACAAATGTACTTTAGAAAGTTTACCATGAACATCCCCTCAGGAATCTATTTCTGGTCTTTGTCATGTCAGAAAAAGGTGGCAAAAGTTTATCAAAATAAGTTTAAATTTGATTTTACCCTATAAATATAAGCCCAGAAGTGCTACCAATGAACTGCGAGCTCCTAATAGAGAAGGTGTAGCATTTATGTCTCCATGTCCTATACAATGAGGTGACGCAGTCAGAATAGCCAAGACTAGAGTCTGAACTAAGCCATATGGGTAGATGACTGCTTCTCTGAGAAATAAGTTTCCTCACTTATAAGATGGTGATATTATGAACATCAGGGCTTAGAAATAATTTCCTGAAAGTCCTATGTGCTAAAGCTGACCTCCACACTAACTGTCCCATATATTATGACTATTTTACATGAATCATTTATGATTCTCCCTTGGGAGGGGATCACCAATTCATTGCTCGGTTTTCCTGCCTCCCTCCCTCCTTCCCTGCCCTCTTTCCCTTCCCTTTCTTGTCCCTCCTCCTATCTCTCATTTCTATCTTTTTCTTTCTCCTTCTCTCCATCGTTGTTTCTTTCACTACCTTCCTTCCTTTCTTCCTTCCTTCCTTCCTTCCTTCCTTCCTTCCTTCCTTCCTTCCTTCCTTCCTTCCTTCCTTCCTTCCTCTTTCTTTCTTTCTTTCTTTCTTCCTTCCTTTCTTTCTTTCTTTCTTTCTTTCTTTCTTTCTTTCTTTCTTTCTTTCTTTCTCTCTCTCTTTCTCTCTCTCTTGTATGACCCTTTGTGTAGGTTAGCAAACTACAATTCATGGACAAATCCACAACTTCTACTTACTCTGTAAACAAACCTTCCTTAGGGCACATTCATGAGAGCTCCATGACTGCTGCTGCTTTGTAACCTTAGAGTCATGCATCTATAGTGTAGCTATACTAATAACTGTAAGGGTATTTAAGCTGCAAAGATTCCTTATCTTTCTCTCTGAAGAAAATGTTTGTTGACCCCACTTTGGAGACCATATTTTACTTATCATTGGTGCATTATTAGTGGGGTTATGTATACACCAGTGCTCTCTTGGTTAGAATATAATCACTGGTCTTTACTGGCTCCTTATCTTTGTAGCACCTCGGGTGTCAGGACTGTTCTATATACCATGTACAAGTGTAAGGACTCCAGAGATGAATCAATAAATAAAACAAATAGGTAGATTTACTTACTTTAAAAATTGACTTAACTCTGTGATAATAATCACAATTTAAGTGTTTTTTTCTTATATCAACATACTTCTGAGATAAAAATCACTTCAGATTTCATAAGCTCAGACACTGTAAAATCACATAATTGTATAATCACCATTGTCTAATATATACAGGATAAAATCAGAAAGAGACCTCGTTCTGAATAAGAGCCTTTTTTGAAGTACTTACTTTTTGTCTGAATAAAACATTTATAGGTTAGATAACCATTTGTCCCATAATAAAATACTTCAGTGACATATGGATAATATGGATGAAAAGGTGAGGGGACTAATTATGAGGGAATTACCTACTTTTTATTCAATTACTTTTGGCATCACCTCTGCTGCATTTCTGCTTTGTTGTCTGCTAATGCTTCCCCTCCCATGTCTCTACTTTGCATAAACAATATATCAGAAAACGTTTTACAGCGAATGCCCGGCAGCTCCTGGCCTTGAAGAGCTTATTCGCCTAATTGCGCATCCCTTGTGGATTTTTCATAATACTTTACAGATCTAATTTAAATACTTTTACAAATTCATCAAATACATTCTCCGAGGCACATTTACTCAGCTTACTTTTGAAACTTCTAATGAATTCTCTCGATGTGTAATTTTATACTCAGCATCATGATTTGAATTAAATATTATTGAACAAGGTGTTCATTATTGGATGTGAATTATAATTAGAATGATAGGCAACCTTAACTATGATAATAGTTTTAGTCAATTTCCTGTGAGACTTCCAGTTTTCAATCCAGTACAAAGACCAATACTCTCTGCTCAAAGACTCTTATAAGGGTTACAAGTAAATTAAGCAATGTCAATGCCAGCTGCTTAAAAAGCTTGGCTTAGGAGATACACATTAACTCTTAAAGGCAAATAGCAGGCTGCCTTGGTGCTGCAGATCAGCGCAAGATCCCTGACCTTGAATGTAATTTGGCATTCTGAGATTGAAATATTGATGACCTACAATTCCCATTAACCTTGTAAACGTTTGCTGTTTCTATTTATATACAAAATCCATGACTATTTCTTAAAATATATTTGTTTATTTAATAATACAAAGACATGCCCAATATCCACCCAAAGTTTCTCTTATTGTACTTTTAATAAAGTGATAGAACTATGGATCTTTTCTTTTAAGATACTCTCAAATGTAACCATTACTCTTAATAAGAGGACACATGATAAAAAATTGAGAATAAATGACTGGACAACCTACTGTTATCAGATATCCTTGGTATAGTTTTATTCAGTAGACATTTCAATTAATGTGATATGAATCTCCCATCACGGAGTGGTTTTCAGTTCAAGGAGGCCAGGCTGTGTGAGGGAGGCTATAACAATTTTTCTAAGTGTGTATTATCTTATGTGTGACATATAATGGTTGTTCATTAAATGACATCTCCCTTCTTCCATGGTGAATCATGGTCACAGTTAGTGAACATACTAATTCTTCTTCCTTTTCTCTAACTCTGCATCTCCATTTGTAATTTAATCATCCTGGATTAAATGAGTCTTTATCTGGACACCATTTCAAAGTAGGGACAACACAAAACAGAGCAGGAAGGGAGAACCTAGGTCAATGTTATCTTACCATTTTAAAATCATTACTTTCTCATGGCTTGATGGGCACATTTAAGGATTCACTGACCTCAAGCAAAGCAGGTTTATAACAGATTTTTTCACTGTAGCTTTATAAAGTAGAGCTGGGTCAGCTACTTTCCCATCACCTACTTCCCATAAGTTCCTTCACCTCTAATCAGTTCTATTCATTTTTATCATTTGCCTCCCTTTGCAGGAGATATTACAAGTCCAACCTGCTATTACATCTACCTCTATTGCATTCTCATCTCTCATATGCTCAGCCAGCTCTCATACCAACATCAAATGAAGACTGAACTCTTCATTCTATATTAACAATAGAAGAACTAGAAGAACACCCCTCCCTACAAGCCAGTGTGTTGTTGGCAATCCCAAGGCCTTAGTGTGTATGTGTGTGTATGTGTGTGTATGCATGCTGCTGTGCATGAGAAGGGATAATAGTGTGTGGGCTGGTCATTAAGGAGAAGATTGATTGACTGGAAGAAAAAAATTAGATACCCACCCATTTTAATAAACTATATGGAGCCAATGTCAAGGGAGTGATGATTTGTTAATGCAAGTTCTATCAGTAGCTCTAGACACTCCTATTATTTCTCATAATTCTTGATGTATATCAATGAGTATATAAAAGGTTTTCCTTTAGCAAGTATATTAAACATGGTTTGTTTAGTTACTTTAAAACATGGAATGACTTTTTGTCTATTGTGTGTATGTTTATGTGTGCATGCACAGCTGTGCACATGTATCAGTGTGGGTGTGAAGGCCAGGTGACACCTTTTGGGAGTCTGTTTTTATTTCTTCCACCTTCTACATTTCAGGGGTTGAATTTAAGTCCTCAAGCTTAATAGCGAGTGTTGGTAATAGCACTCAACTTGGTAAGACTACTCACCAAACTGTATTTACTTGTTCCTTTTTTATTCCATTTTTTTTTGTACTGAAGCAAGCTAAGAGGCCAGTACTCTATGACTTATGCCCATTTCTTCTGATCTCAGACTTGGTGTCTTATAATCTTTTGGGGGCTTTCCAGGGGCATCAAATAGATATGTCCACTTTTACTACAACTTCTTGAATCTCCTAAGAATAAGGAAGTTTGGGAAAGTCTAACATCTGTCGCCCAAGTTACTAAAAACAAATAGTAATAATAATACCAGTGATTTTCTGGCCAGCAGGGTTACCAGGTATGAATTAAACAACACCCACCGCATTCTTGTAAAACTTAAAGCAATATAGATAATTGATCTGATACAAGCCCACAATGCATAGATGCCAGATGAATTTAATGCATACTTATTTTCAATATTTAGATATAGTTACAGAAAGAAGGGAAATAACTAGCTAGAAATGATGGCAGGCACCCTAAGACAGAGCTGTGAGCACCTAACTAAATGCAAATGGTGTGTGTGTGTGTGTGTGTGTGTGTGTGTGTGTGTGTGTGTCTGTGTGTTTGTATGTTTTGTCCAAGAGTTAGAAGGTAATGACCATGTAGGGATAAAACTCATCTCTCTGCTACAGACCACAAACTGGAGAAGAACCTAGCTCAGAAAGAAATCCTCAGGAGGTACTCTTTATAGCAAGAAGGGACTCTATTCACAGCCTCTGGAAAGCAACAAGAAAGACTTTCATCTATCTTGGCTCCATCTGCAAATTGAAACCTTAGCTATGCATAGATTGAAACCTATTTTATACCCAACATTTTGGTTCTCAACATAAAATTTTGTTTTGAAGTCACCACATATTTTTCAGATTAATCAATACTTTGAATGAGTGACTCTTATATAAGGTCAGATATTGCTGAAACCTTGTATGGTGGTGCATGTCTTAGATCTAGCACTCAGGTGACAGACCAGGAAGATGCCTTATACAAAGCTATCCCATATTTTAGAGCAAATTTGAGCAAGAAAATTATCTCAACAAACTATAGGTTTTGTGGGTATCGAGCCACAGGTTTAATCTCCAGAACCAGTCCTTCCTAAGTACACAATTAAAGAATTCATAAAAACCATCTTAATCATAATGAGCAAATCTTCACAAAATTAAGTTTCTCAATAGAAGTCCTAAATGGTAAAAACCTATAAGAACATAAAATGGCAGAATCATTTTTAATTCATAATAATCACAACAACAACAACAATAATAATAATAATAATAATAATAATAATAATAATAATAATAAATTGTATATATAATAATATTTCCATAGAAAGTAACTATACATAAGAGTGGGCCAATTTCAAAAATGTATTATAAACTTGAAAAATACATTCACTTAAGTTCCCAAAGGAAAGCATGTGTTTAAAGACTCATAAACTAGAATTTTGGAGAACATCACAGATTAGAAGTTAACTAATACGCCCACAAAATCTTCAACCCTAAATTTGTCCTGCCTACAAAATAAGCAGGGATAAAGAAGGAGCAGAGACTAAGTAATGACCAACCAATGACTGGTGCAACTTAAGACCCATTCCAAGAGAAAGATCCAATTCCTGCCATCGCCATTTGCAGATAGGATCCTAGCATAATTGTATTCTGAGTAGCTTCATTCATGAGCAGCAGATGCAAACAGATACAGAGATCCATAGCCAAATGTCAGGCAGAGCTTGGTAGAATCTTGTGGAAGAGTCAGGGATAAAATTGAGTGAGCCAGAGGGGTCAAGGGTACCACAGGAAGACCTACAAAGTCAAATATCCTAGGCCTAAAGGGGCTCACAGAGACTGTACCACCAATCAAAGAGCATGTGGAGGCTGGACCTAGGCCCCAACACTTTTCTAGCAGATGTATAGCTTGGTCCTCTAACAATTCAGAGGGGTTGTCTCTAAACTGCTCTTGGGTCTCCTTCCCCAAACTGAATTGCTTGATTGGGCCTTAGTGGGAAAGATGTTTAGTCTTGCTAGGACTAGATGTCCAGGGTAGAGTAGTACCTAAAGGGGCTCCCCCTCTCTAAGGAGAAGGGGAGGGTGTAATAGGGGGAGGGATTTGTAAGTTCAGACCTGCAAAGAGAGGAGGGAGCAGAGGCTGTAATTGGGATGTAAATTTTGAATAAAAAGAGTAAATTATGAAAAAGAAAAGAAGTTAAATTATAATATTCAGAGCTTATTTTATTGTTCACTGAATATATCTCTTTTGTTGTTGTTGTTGTTTTGTTTGTTTGTTTGTTTTTGAGACAGGGTTTCTCTGTGTAGCCCTGGCTGTCCTGGAATTCACTCTGTAGCTCAGGCTGTCCTCAAACTCAGAAAAATGCCTGCCTCTGCCTCCCAAGTACTGGGATTAAAGGCATGTGCCACCATTGCCTGGCTCACTGAATATATCTTATTATATATTGGTAGAATTGATAATAGAAAAGTATAAATTTCTATGAAAAGGAATGGTATATTAGAATCAATATTACAAAGTGGGTAATGAATATCAAATATAGAGTAAAGATTAAGATAGATAAGTTGAGTGGTATAGAGTAAAAATGAGCATTATAGATATGAACATGTTTGTAAGTATTTAGGGCATTGCTTAAGAAGAACACACAAAGGAAGTGCTGAGAGAGCATGGGAGTGCCTGTGATGATCAGCAGGGTAAATTGGCTAGGAGTAGTGACTCAAGTAAATTTTTTTCTCAGGTTTACAATGAGGTCATTCAGTTTCCTTTGCCCCTGCATTCATGCAAGCATGCTTCCTTAGGTACAGGTTCCCAAAGAAGTCAGCTAGAACAACGTTCAGTTCACACTCTGTGGTTTATCATAATATTCTCTATTTCTTCTTGACAGTAATCTTGCTCCCATTGTCATAGTCATTCTTTTCCCCTTCTATTGTCTCATATAAAGCATTCATAGACACACACACACACACACACACACACACACACACAAACGGACATGGATACATGCACACGCACACACGCACATTCAAGTATTAATAATCAACTTTGGAAACATATTTTTGTTTTTAGTTTCTAATATACTTTTAAAATTCCATTAGTCCACAATAAGCAGAGAACTATAATTGGATAGTAAGTTTAAAAAATCCTTTATTCTATGCCACTCAGACTTCTCACTTTCTTTCTGTGCAATTCCTGTATTCATCTATTTGACCAGTGCTGGCTCTGAAACCAAGTATTCAATAATTCATTTGAAATCATTTTACCAGGTACTTTATTGGGACATGGACTGAATGGTCATCCTATGAGCATATAATCTCTCATTTTCATATTCCTGACTGGGTAATTACCTTAAGACTTCTCCAATAAAAAGCATTTGATGTATATCCTAAAAATCTCTTCAACAGTAATGTTACATTCTCATTTTGCACCTGAGGCCATTTTCCATTCAAGGGGAAAATGTGTATTAAAATTAGGCTTGGATATTTATTTTAAATTTCTCTTATATTCATATGGCAAGTGTTCTAATACTAGATCAACAGCTTACCAATATAATTACAAAATATTCTTAGATGTTTTCTTCTGGAAGGAATTAATTCCATTGGGTCTATGATTTGCCTGAAAATATAGCAACCCCTTCTTATTGGTACTAAAATAGTCACTTACTTGATTAGGGAGAGTATTCACACAGAATATCAAAGATATAAGCTCCTTATTTAGCTATCCAAACATAAATAAGAACACCTGGAACACGACCTATTTTAACAACTCATAAATCGATATGGTTTCATGATCAAAGAGGATCTGTGTCTGTAGCTTGGTGTTAGAGCACTTCTCTGTCATTCAAAGGAGCAAGTGGGAGTGGGTGGGTAGGGGAACAGGGCAAGGGGCGGGGGAGGGTATAGGGGACTTCCGGATAGCATTTGAAATGTAAATGAAGAAAATATCTAATAAAAAATTGGAAAAAAAAAGAAAATGGAAGAAATGATGACAGCGGAAAGCAACTTGGAGAGGCACTCACCAAAGGGCAGATCACAGAGTAAGACAGCCCCAGAGAGGGATAAAAACAAAACAAAACAAAAACAAAAACAAAACAAAACAAAAACAAAAACAAAAGCAAAAACAAGCAAACAAAAAAAAAAGAATAGCAAAATCAACAATGGAAGCAGCAACACCAAGGTCTTTATAGAGAAAATTGTCTCCTTCCCTAACAGTATTGGAGAAGAATTTAGTGAGAGTGCAAGCACGAGTCAAACAGCAGAGAGCATTGTGGTAAAACACTGTAGAAACAAGATAGATGAAGCTTTGGCATCAATTTTCAAAATTACAGTTCATAAAGGCAGCCTGTTAAAATAATCAGGGTCCATACCTTGAAATAATATTTAGACCGTCTAGAAAGGACCCAGGAATACTGGTTTAGTACATCCTTTCAACATGACTTTTTTCTGCCCCAGGATTTGAGAATTATTGATTTAGTTTTCAAAACTGGACACATGTTGAATTATCTTTTATGGAATTACTAAAATGGCAATAGAAGTCTCCTACTTCTTTGAGAGAATTGTGACACGAAAGAAAATTCGATTCCTATGTAAATAGTTTCCTTCATTTCATCCCTTGGGGGAAAATAGAGAGGGAGAAGAGGAGGGAAGGTAAGAAAGAATGAAGAGGTAGAAGGGTAAAGGAGACACAGGATTTGCACAAGATATATATATATATATATATATATATATATATATATATATATATATATATAGAGAGAGAGAGAGAGAGAGAGAGAGAGAGAGAGAGAAAGCCTACAGAACTTTAGTTTAAAAAAAATGAACCTATGACTGTTACCCTAAAAGTTAAAAATATAGCATCAAACACTGAATTACAATCACTTATTTCATCAAATAAAATTAAATTCTAGATAGTCTAATGATACCTGCCCCTTGAAATCAAATACCATTGTCTGTAATAGTAGGAAATTCCCCATGATTTGAAGAGTGACAGAGCCCGGGAGCTGCTTGCTGAGAATATTGCAAGTAATTCTGCCTCTATTTCTGCCCAGGTGTCATTATGGTGTAATCAAAGAGGAATCAAGTTATTCTTGGAAGTTCCTTTGCCTTTTTTTTTTTTTTTTTTCTTTTTCCTTTTTGAAATTTATCTTTTTGCTCTAAGGATGATGAACATGATTCTAAACACAATGTTATCACTCCCAAGAGCCATGTTTTCATAAAAGAAAGGGCAAGATTCAGGGGACAGCATCTTTCTCTATGTGAAGGTGTAAATAACAACCTCTTTGGATGGGACCCTCAAACCACAGGTAATCCCGTATGCTTAGAAATGCCAGAGAACTAATATCCTCTTATCAATGAGTTTTAGTGCAAAAGCTCAGAATACCCACCCATGATATAACCCACAAGCCATATGGATCTTTAGAAAACGGAAGACCAAAATGTGGATACTTCAATCCTACATAGAAGGATCCTACTCACAGGAGATAGAGGGAGACAGGGATCTGGGAGGGAGAGAGGAAGGGCAGGGAAAAGGGGGGAGAGTAGGATCAGGTATTGAAGAGACAGGGGAGAGAAGTAAAGAGGATCAGGGAATCAAATATAAATATGTAGCAGTGGGGGATGATGAACTGGGGGTAGCCACTAGAAAGTCCCAGATGCCAGGGAAGTGAAAGACTCCGAGGACTTTAGCCAATATGTGCAACAAAGGGGAGATAGAACCTGTAGAGACCAATGCCAATAGGTAGAAAAGGCCCCCAATTGAGAGATTGGACCACCCACCTATCTCAAAATATTAACCAGAAATGTTCCTGTCCGAAGGAAAGTCAGGGACAAAAAAAAAAAAAAAAAAAAAAAAAAAAAAAGAACAGAGACTGAAGGAAAGGCTATCCAGAAACCACCCCACCTAGGGATTCATCCCATTTGCACACACCAAACTCAGAGACAATTGCTGATGCCAAGAAGTGCTTGTTGACAGGAGCCTAATAAGGCTGTTAGTTGAGAGGTTCTACCAGCACCTGACCAATACAGATGCAAATACAGCCAACTGACTGTATATGCATCAGACTGAGTCCAGGGTCCCCAATGAAAGAGCTAGGGGAAGGTCTGAAGGAGATTGCAACCCCATAGGAAGAACAATATCAACTAACTGGACCACTCAGAGCTCCCCTCCCCTCCCCCAGACCTAACCACCAACCAAAGAGTATACATGGAGGGATCCATGGCTCCAGAAACATATGTAGCAGAGGATGGACTTGTCTGACATCGATGGGCAGGAGGCCTTTGGTGTTGTGGAGTTTTAATGCCCCAGTGTAGGGGGATCCTAGAGCTGAAAGGCAGGAGTGAGTGAGTGGGTGAAGGAACACCTTCATAGAGGCAAAGAGGAGGGGAAAGAGGGAAGATGGGATGGGATAGTTGTGGAGGGGTAACCAGGAAGAAGGATATTATTTGAAATGTAAATGAATAAAATGATTAATTAAAAAAGAACAGAGAAAAATAAAGTGTAAAATGTACAGAAAAAAAAAAGAATAGAAAAAAGAAATGCCAGAGAACAATTATATATATATACAGACATATACATAATGTGTATATATTGTGTGTACATACATATACATATACATATACATATACATATACATATACATATACATATACATATACATATACATACACATACACATACACATATACATACACATACACATATACATATACATGTGTGTATATGTGTGTATACATATACATTACATATATATATAATGTGTGTATATGTGTGTATATGTGTGTATATGTATATACATATACACACAGAATAAAAGCACCTAGTTACAGTGAATCAGACCTGATTAGTTGCAAAAGATATGCTCAGTCCATGGTCAAGCAGGAATAAATGGGAAATGGATAAGTGAATTAGCCTTGACAGAAAGTAGGAATAAAGTATATTATGAATGAATAGGAGCATAAAAATTTACTGCAGATGGTAACCCTCCAAAGCCCTGTTCAATTAAGGCAGTGTGGGGTAAAATAAGATCACCACTAAGGTGCTTTTAACTAAGAGACATATGACTGGTTACAGAATTAAGACAAACAGAAGCAATTTTATCTGTTGAAGATGAAAAAGCATCTATGAGTGAGCTGGCAATGTAAAGATGATGTTTCTAGAAAGACCAAGGTTGGAAGCCAAATCCTGTATTTAAAACACTGTAGTGCCCCACACTGAGTTTTCTTGTTCCTCCATTCATATAAGTGAAAAGTGGTTTCACTGACATGTGGGGTGACAAGTAGTGGTCAGAAGATGAAGGTATGCCTGGAATTGTTTAACATCCCTAAGAGATGATAAAAATATCCATTCTTTTTTGATTCTTGACAAACCAACCTTCACCAGGTAACTAGACTTTGGACTTACTTCACTCCAGAATTATGAGAAACAAATATTTTTGTTTAAAGCCACCTAGACTATAGGGATTCTGTTACAGAAGCTGAAACAAGGCTAACCGTGTAACAAAGGAGTCTGGTAATGTGCCAACAGTTCTGTTAGCAGGATTACCAATCCTCTCTTTTTATCATAAAACTCTTCAAGTGCAGTTATTGTTCTTGCCATTTTTCATTTAAGAAACTTTGTATAGGGTCATAGGAATTTTCAGAAATTGTCTGGACACTTTGAATGGACAACACTCCAAGGCTCATTCTCAATTTCTTCCCCAGAAAGTTACACTCCCCTTATGCTTACTGTAGTGTGTTGTGCACAAAGATATCCAAGTTAAGAGACCAGTGGCTCTAAGGATGGCACAGAGAGTTGTTATTGTTATTATTTGGTATGATATGCACATTAATATATAATGACATGTGAATATATATTAATGTATATATTAATGTATGTTACACATGCTAATATTTGGTTACTTGTGTATGTATGTTAATGTGTAGTTACATATGAATGAATGTTAATGTATAGTTACATGTGTATGCATGTTAATATAAAATTGCATAGACTTTCTCTCCAATAACTGTCTGGAGCAGGACCTGTGATTAGCACATGGGGTACAGGAACAGTGTGGAACCGTTGGGACAGGATACTTCCAGTTGTCATTTGCACCCAGAGCTTGGGCTTTTCCACAGCCTGCTTCTTTCCAGAAGCACAGGTTCTTTAAGGAAAGATATAGTCTCCCAGGAGTGCTGACATAGTCTTACAGACCCAAAGGAGGGACAAGCTCCAGCCAGAGACAGCAAGACCATCTACCACCTGAGATGACCAGAAGGCAAAAGCAAACACAAGAACTTAACTAACAGAAACCAAGGCTACTTGGCATTACAAGTTCTCCCACCACAGCAAGCCCTGGATACACCAACCCACCGGAAAAGCAAGATGTGGATTTAAAATCACATCTCGTGATGCTGATAGAGGATTTTNGACAGCCAGGGCTATACAGAGAAACCCTGTCTCACCCCCCCCCCCCAAAAAAAAAAAAACGACTTTCAACCTAAATTTATCAAAAAGATAAGGAAAGGATACTTCATACACATCAAAGGAAAAATCTACCAAAAAGAACTCTTAATTCTGAACATCTATGCTTCTAAGTCAAGGGCACCCAGATACATAAAAGAAATTTATTAAAGTTTAAAGCACACATTGCACCTCACAAAAAATAGTGTGAGACTTCAACACCCCACTCTCATCAATGGACAGATCATGGAAATAGAAAATAAACAGAGATACATTGAAACTAACAGAAATTATTAATCAAATGCGTTTAACAGATATCTATAGAACATTTTATCCTAAAACAAAAGAGTATACCTTCTTCTCAGCATCTCATGGTAACCTCTCCAAAGTTGACTATATAATCTGTCACAAAATAGGCCTCAACAGATACAAGGAGATTGAAGTAATTCCATGCATCCTATCAGATCACCATGGACTAAGGCTGGTCTTCAATAACAACATAAACAATAGAAAGCCCACATAAATGTAGAAGCTGAACAACACTTTACTCAATGATCACTTAGTCAAGGAAGAAATAAAGGAAGAAATTAAAGACCTTTCAGAGTTGAATGAAAACGAAGCCACAAGATACCCAAACTTATGAAACACAATGAAAGTAGTGCTAAGTGGAAAACACAGAGTTCTAGTGCCTCGAAAAAGAATCTGAAGAGAGCAGACACTCGCAGCTTGACAGCACATCTGAAAGTTCTAGAACAAAAAGAATAAATACACCCAAGAGGAGTAGAAGGCAGAAAATAATCAAACTCAGGGCTAAAATCAACCAAGTAGAAACAAAAAGAACTATATAAATAATCAACCAAACCAGGAGCTTGTTCTTTGAGAAAATCAACAAGATAGATAAATCCTTAGCCAGATTAACCAGAGGGCATAGAGACAGTATCCTAATTAACAAAATCAGAAATGAAAAGGAAGACATAACAACAAAAGCTGAGGAAAATTCAAAAAAAAATCATCAAATCCTACTACAAATGCCTATACTCAAGAAAGCTGGAAAATCTGGATGAAATGGACAATCTTCTAGACAGATACCGGGGACCAAAGTTAAATCATGATCAAATTAACAATCCTAAACAGATCTAAACAATTCCATATCTCATTAAGAAATCAAAACAGTTATTAAAAGTCTCCCAACGAAAAAAAGTCCAGGACCACATGGGTTTAGTGCAGAGTTCTATCAGATCTTAAATGAGGACCTAATACCAATACTCTTGAAACTATTCCACAAAATAGATACAGAAGGTACTCTACCCAGTTCATTCTATGGAGCCACAATTGCCCTGATAGCTAAACCTCACAAAGACCCAACAAAGAAAGAGAACTTCAGTCCAATTTACCTTATGAATATGATGTAAAAATCCTCAATAAAATTCTCACAAACTGAATACTAAAATACATTAAAATGATCATCCATCAAGATTAAGTAAGCTTCATCCCAGGGATGGGTCAATATACAGAAAGCCATCAACGTAATCCACTATATAAAGAAATGCAAAGAAAAAGCCATATGATCATTTCATTAGATGCTGAGAAAGCATTTGAGAAAATCCAACACCCCTTCATGATAAAAGTCTTGGAAAGATCAGGCCCCTACCTAAAGTAATAAAAGCAATATATAGCAAAACAGTAGCCAACATCAAACTAAATGGAGAGAAATTCGCAGCAATCCCACTAGGGACTAGGCAAGGCTGCCCACTGTCTCCCTACCTATTCAATATAGTACTTGAAGTCTTACTCAGAGCAATTAGAAAAGAAAGGAGGTGAAACATAAATTTAGAAGGAATAAGTCAAAATAACACTATTTATAGATGGTATGATCGTATACTTAAGTGCTCCAAAAATCCCACCAGAGAAATCCTAAACCTGATAAACAACTTCAGCAAACTGGCTGGATATAAAATGAACTCAAACAAATCAGTGGCCTTCCTCTATACAAAGCACAAACAGGTTGAGAATGAAATTAGGGAAACAACACCCTTCACAATAAGCACAAAAAATATAAAATACCTTGGTGTGACTCTAATTAAGCAAGTAAAAGATTTGTATGACAAGAACTTCAAGTCACTGAAGAAAGAAAACGAAGATCTCAGAAGATGGAAAGATCTCCCATGCTCATGGATAGGCAGGATTAATATAGTAAAAATTCCCATCTTGCCAAAAGCAATCTACAGATTCAATACAATACCTATTAAGATTCCAACTAAATTCTTCATAGATTTGGAAAGAGCAATTTGCAAATTCATCTGGATTAACAAAAACTCCAGGGTAGCAAGAACTATTCTCAACAATAAAAGAACTGGGGAAATCACCATCCCTGACCTCAAGCTGTACTACAGAGCAATTGTGACAAAAACAGCATGGTATTAATACAGCGACAGGCAGGTAGATCAATGGAATCAAATTGAAGACCCAGAAATGAACCCACACACCTATGGTCACTTGATCTTTGACAAAGATGCTAAAACCACCCAGTGGAAAAAAGCATTTTCAACAAATGGTGATGTTTCAACTGGTGATTATTGTAGAAGGATGCAAATCGACCCATTCTTACACCCTTGTACAAAGCTCAAGTCCAAGTGGATCGAGAACCTCCAGATAAAATCAGATACACTGAAAATAATAGAACAGTAACTGGGAAAGAGCCTTGAGCACATGTGCACAGAGGAAAATTTCCTGGACAGAACATCAATAGTTTATGCTCTAAAATCAAGAATTGACAAATGGGACCTCATAAAATTGCAAAGCTTCTGTAAGGCAAAAGATACTGTCAATAAGACAAAAAAGCCACTAACAGATTAGGAAAGGATTTTTACCAATCCTAAATCTGATAGGGGACTAATATCTAATATATACAAAGAGCTCAAGAAGCTGGACTCCAGAAATTCAAATAACCCCATTACAATGGGGTACAGAGCTAAGCAAAGAATTCTCAACTGAGGAATATTGAAGTGCTGAGAAGCACTTGAAAAAATGTTCAACATCCTTAATCATCAGTGAAATGCAAATCAAAATCAAAACAACCCCGAGATTCTACCTCACTCCAGTCAGAATGGCTAAGATAAAAAACACAGGTGACAACAGATGCTGGAGAGAATGTGAAGAAAGAACCTCCCACTAATTCCAGCCTTTATGATGATGACCAAGGGCCTCACATGCACCTGGCTGCTGTGTTGGTTTTAGAGACAAGAACTCCGGTCTTCCAGGTTAATTTTGCGTGTTCATTTTTTTGGGAACAATGCTTTTTATTTTTTTATTTTTTCTAATAATCCACTGCGAATTTTGTGGTGAGAATTACCAGGAAGTAAACATAGAGTCTTTAAGTTTATAAAAGAGAAGAAAGCAAAAGTCAAAAGAATTAATATTTGTGTCATATATCATTTTTAATTTAAATAATTATTTTAACATTACTATATTTCTATTATATTTCTTTTGTATTTGTTTACTCTGTGTGTGTGTGTGTGTGTGTGTGTGTGTGTGCATTCATGTATGTGTTTGTGTGTGTTTGCACATGCATTCATTAAATTGTGCCATTGCATGCCTTGACAACTTGCTTCTCTCCTATTGTGTGAGATTTTGGATCAAAATCAAATAGTCATGCTTGATGTCAGGTGGCTTCTTGCTGACCCATCTTACAGGTCTCTGTATATAGACTAATTTCATGCCAGCAAAGTTCACTTAATTATGTTTATAATTCCTATATTTAGAATACATAGGGTGGATAGAGGATTAATCCTGTTTGCTTTTAAAGTAATTTCTTATAGAGAAACACTCTCTGCCATACACTGAAATTTTTGTCCCAGAAAGCTTTTAGCATTTTTTTTTCTTTAGAGCAAGTGCACTTAGCCATGCTACCTCCTCTTTTAGTACTTCTGTTCTGTGCTATTATATTTCTTTGACTCTAGTAAGTTATCAGTGCTTCAAATAATTAAATCCACTCCCTCTTCACTAAAGTGCTTTGCTTAGAGATTTTTTTTGATGTTGGTGAAACGTCTGCTTTATGTCCTAATATGCACTAGTAATCTTTTCTCAAATGCATACTTATGGTAAAGAAATATTTTCATTATTGAAGCCCATGTTTCACATATTAGCAGCAGTTCGCACAGTTTTCCATGGTCCATTCCTGATACACATATAAGAGAGGTTAAAAGAAAGCACAGTCAGAGTTGTGGCAAAAATGTCCTTATCTGCTGCAACTAAGAGTTTACCTTAGAGCAGTTACAACTGCTTAGAGAATGGTCTCGGTGCTCCTTATCGATGAGAGTGCATACTGCACTTTTGATAAGCTCCCTCACCTCTGGGACTCTATCTACCTTTTTATCTAACACCCTATCTACATACACTGTAATGTTCATTAAAGAATATTTAAATGTAACAAAATCTCCTTTAGCATTAATAAGTAAATATGGCCATATAACACACAACAGAATAGTAAGTTATAAGGAAATAATGTAACAAAAGATACCTATAATATAGTATGTGATTAAGAAAGAAAATCTGAACACTTTTAAAGCAACCATGTGTTAAGAAAATTAAAGATACCAGGATCTGGGGCATGGATGTATGAGAGAGATCATGAGAGCATGAGAGAGATCTAGATATGTGAACAACAGGGCGATAATGGCTGAGTGCTTCTGGACAGGGTGATGTATAGCAGCACTGGGGTGAGTTATTTCATTGGATAGCTTGCCCCTCTGTTTATAAACTCATTTGAATAAGCTTCCACTGTTTTTAAATTAAAAATGTTTAAATGCCATATTACATTATGTGTACATATTAAAGCTCCCACGAATATAAGACTATAATGAAGTAGGTCTAAGATCAGCTAAATATGTCCACTAAAAAATCCTGAATTATTTGAGAAATCACAAGAGTAATGCACGTGATGCCTTCAAATTGCTATAGTTAAGACGACCCAAAAAGTCTGTCTCTTTCAAAGCCACATGATTTTAACCTTCAGTAAAGGGAACTGAAGCACTGCCAAGAGCCAACGTTCCCTCCCCCTACTTCAGAATAAGGAGCAATATAGGAGCAAATGTTTACTTCACTCTACCAGTAAAGGGAAAGGGTTGGGTACCTGAGGGTCTGCCCTGTTTCTAATTTGTCTTGAAACAATAGTACAGTGTCTTACTGCCCCTTTATTTTAGAAATAACACAAAATAACAAGCTTTTCAAAAAGTAGTACACTATACATTGAATTTTCTTCATATCTGGGGAACAAATCAAATCACTTTAGAATGCTGCATCCTTAACTGAGTGTGGAAATCACCATATCTAAAAATATTAAGAACTATGTATCAGCTTTGTAATGGTTGTTTTTTTCCTGTGAATTTTAATGTTGATTTATCTATATTAGAGAGCTTGCTTTATGCCATAATTCTATGTTGGTATATGCTGTTGTAAATATATTATTTGACAACAAATAAATAATGCCCCTATGTTTGCTATTGTCCATTGATTATCTCACTCTTCGTCCCTGGCCACAAATCTAAGTCTATTTATTAGCTTTAACTGATCAATTGACTTGTAGTTACTTAAAGGCTATGCCTTCC
Source organism: Mus minutoides (assembly GCA_902729485.2). Lineage (NCBI taxonomy): Eukaryota > Metazoa > Chordata > Mammalia > Rodentia > Muridae > Mus > Mus minutoides. The sequence continues at coordinate 1,046,253 of LR749646.1, read as the reverse complement.
TAGCTGTTGTTTTTTAAGTCAAGTAATTATAACTTGACTTTGTAAGTGTACCTTTATAAGTAAGGAAAGTACCAATTCAAATAGAGTTTCAGGTTTTCAGAAGATGCAATTCAACATAATCACAGCAGGCAATTACACAATGCCTCTTTCATGAATCGGAATAGATTATTGCTAGTCACATTAGTGTGCTGGTAGCCTGGATTGATAAAACACAGCTGATGCAGACAATTTAACATGCATTCTCACACCAAAGTAACCACGGACAGTCTGTTTAAAAAAATAGGAACAACCTCACACCAGTAAGAATGGCTAAGATCAAAAATTCAGGTGACAACAGATGCTGGCGTGGATGTGGAGAAAGGGGAACACTCCTTCATTGTTGGTGGGAATGCAAGCTGGTTCAACCACTCTGGAAATCAGTCTGGCGGTTCCTCAGAAAATTGGGCATAGTATTACCAGAAGATCCTGCAATACCTCTACTTGGC